>QUZF01000026.1:30330-250089 GCA_003693555.1 Coccinonectria pachysandricola
CCCCCCCCCTTTTTTTTTTTTCCCCTTTCCCTTCTCTCTCTTGCAGGGCCAGCTAAACGTGAATTGTGCTAATCTCAGTTCGTTCCATACAGCACGCGATCGAACCCGATACAGACGAAGTAAAGCTGACAAGCACCTTTCACGATTGCTGTCTGAAGTTGACCACTGTCTGCAGGCGCTTAGTTCGGATAACGAATCCTCCTTGGCGTCCATCTCTTCCTCGATCTTACATGGCCAGATAGGAGAAGGACAGCGAACCTATGCTGTTTACGGCAAGGAAGGTACTGTGGCTCTCAGTTTGACACCAACTCACTTTCGCATCTGGCTGACTGCTGGATAGAGTATGGACTTCCGATGGATGAGAAAGAGCTAGACAGAATAGACCTCGTTCACCACAAGCACTTGGCTCTACTGGATAAGAAGCTCCACCTATCGCCCATTCCCAAGGAACCGCAGCGCATCTTAGATCTGGGATGCGGAACCGGTATGATTGCTTTATCAGAGGACGTCTATTCTTAACTTACTTGTGTGTATCTAGGCATCTGGTCTGTCGAGATGGCAGACGAATATCCGAGCGCCGAGGTAAGCGATCGCGGCGAATAACTAGCCACTCCCGCACTTTCCTGTTGACATTCTTAGGTCGTCGGCGTTGATATAGCTCCCACACAACCAGGATGGTAGCTAGCCTACGTTCCGCAGTCGCAGTTCTCCAGCTAATGATGCTCAGGGTTCCGCCTAACTGTCACTTCGAGCTTGACGACATCGAGCAACCGTGGACTTGGAAGGAAGGCAATGCCGACTTCATCTTTTCAAGGGACCTGTTACTTGCTATCCGCGACTGGCCTCGACTCATTGATCAATCCTACAAGTAAGTCTATTCAAGCCAAAACCTAGTGTCCTTTCCAAAGCTTACCTGTAACGGCAGGCACCTGAAACCTGGTGCTTGGCTCGAGTTCCAAAGCGTCTTGGTTGTCTTGAAATGCGACGATGGCTCTATATCAAAAGACAACGCACTTCAAACCATGTCGGACAACACCAACAAGGCTTCCAAGATATTCGGTACCCCCATGGACGATCCGACGAGATGGAAAGGCTGGTTCCAAGACAGAGGCTTTGAAGATGTCGAGGAGGTCATCTACAAGGTGCCTATCAGTCCGTGGCCAAAAGATGAACGACTCAAGCTTGTGGGCTTGTGGGAACAGCATCACATGATGGAGCACGCGGAGGGTTTGATAATGAGATTGTTCCAGAAGGGGTTGGGCTGGACTGAGGCTGAAATCTTCGCTGTTGCTGCACTGTTTCGAAAGGAGCTCAAGAACCTCGGCAACCATGGGTATTGGCCATAGTAAGTCTCATTGGGGAGTTGGAGATAACACTTTACTGACAAGTTGTAGCTACGTCGTTCGGGGTCGTAAGCCGCAGTCGCAAGCCACTTCGTCAGAAGACGCAAACAGTAAAGCATAGGAGAAGACCTGATCGGAATCTTGATTTTCGACAAGCAGAAAAGCTGAAATCGTGTTCAGTCTTTGAAAGAAAACGTAGATTACGTGAATTGCGGATTCATCAGGTTGATGCGATTGTAGATGGATACCCTAGACTAGACCATTTGCTCGGGAATCCTCGTCGGATGATCTGCCTACTATTTCGCCATTCTACCTGAAAGACTCATCTATTGAGATGAACCAGTCCAGACCCTTAGTTTCCGCTTCATGGTCTGAGTGCGAATGAAGTACCTCAAATACCTGAACCATCAACTCCGAACAAATCACGGTGTATGTAGTTGAGCGGTTGTTCCCTTATCAATCGCCAGCATGACTAATCATCTCCAACATCTCGCGTCTTGAGCCAACTCTACCCGCGACAACAAACTCCCACGACCCCAAGATGAGAAAGTCCATCGCGTGCGGCGCATGTCGTTCTTCCAAGCGAAAAGTAACACCGAACACGAGGCTTCTCTCCGCTACAGCTCTGTCGAAAGGCTTGCTAACCGTCGCAGTGCATCCACAATGGCGGCCCACCTTGTTCCCGCTGTCAAGATCGCGGCGATGAGTGTATCTTCCCGCCCAAAGGCACATCGTTCATCTTCCGCCGGCCGCGACAGGAGCGCGATGGCTTGTCGGGACGGTCCATCAGCAGACTCAGCATCGGTCGCAGTCGCGCTCCATTCTCTGACGAGGGGCTGGAGGCGCGCTCACGGACGTTGGCCCTGGTAGATCCGTTTCAGTTCCTCACTGATGAGGTGAAGAACAGCTACTTGCGATGCTCGTATAAATGGTCCTTTCATCACATCCCCAACCTGCTCATCGAGATAAGGAGGGAGAGCTTGGATCCTCTGCTAGTATGGGCCATGCTGGCGATAACAGTACGGTTAGTGATTCAATTCGTAATGAACGGCCTCACATCGACAAGTGCAGTCTGCTCACGCGCGAGACGTAGATTCTCCGAATCAGCCCCGCCCGGCTACTCCAGCCAAGTCGAGGCAAGCAACACATTCGCAGCTCACGCGAGAACCCTCATCCTATCACTGGTAGACCAGCCAACCGTCCGCCGCGCCCAAGTCCTGCTCATGCTGACTGGGCATTCCTGGGGTGCGGGCGAGGGCAGACGAGCTTGGGTCTATCTGGGAATGGCCGTGAGGATGGCCCAAGTCTTAGGCCTCTTCGAAGAGCGAGCGGATGCAGCGTCGCGGGAAGAGTTCATCGCTGCCGAAGAGAAGAGGCGAACTGCCTGGACCTGCTTCCTGATGGATAGTCTTCTCAGCGGCGGCAGAGGACGCGATCGGATGCTGTCCAGGGAGAAGATGCGCATACAGCTCCCTTGCACGTCGGAACGCTACAACTTTGGTGAATCGGTCAAGTGCGAGATGCTGGAAGAGCAGGGTTCGGAAGCCAGCGCCGGCGATCTGGGTGTCGTTGCCTACAGCATGCGCGTCGCAGACATCTGGGGGGATGTCGCCATGTGGGCCTGCAGCTCTCACGAGAACAAGCACCCTCCATGGCATGCCCAGTCTGAGTTTCAACATCTCCTGGCAAGGCTGAACAAGTGGAAGGATTCACTGCCAGAGCGTCTGCGGTACGACCTCTTTCTCCTGCGCGCCCACAGTGTGTCAAACCAGGGACAGGCGTACTGCTACATGCACTGCATCTACTTTATGAGCGTCATCTTCCTCTACCGATCTTACTTACCAGAGGTCGAGATGCAGAAAGCCGCAGAAGGTGATGGTGAGATGGACGACTGGTCTGTGTGGTCGAGTCGAGAGCTCGTCCAGGTAGCAGACCAGGTCTGCGAGATGCTCGAGGAGATGCGGGCATTTGGCCTCTACTTCCTGCGCGGGCTGGTTCCGTGGATCGGCTTCACTATCTACACGGCCGTCGGAACGCTTCTCTACTTCTCGCACTTCCCGATTCCCGGGGATCTTGTTGGACAGGTGGAAAACCGACGGCGGCGCGTTGTGGAAGGCTGCTTGTTTCTGAAGGACATGAGACAGGCTTGGCCGATGGCCGATACTTGGGTAGGTTGCCCCCCCCCTTGCAAGTAACGTGCAGTAATGCTGATGCTCGTTCGACAGCGAGAGAAGGTCAAGGCGATGCAGATATTCTACAGCACCATCAGCGCCAGAGGCGATCAAGCGGTGACCTCAAACGAGAGACGAGAGATGCGTAACGCCATCATCGACTACGGAGCCCTCCAGTCAGACCCAGTCCAGAAGCCTGACGTCGCGACCAGGGAGGATACGGTAAGGACGCTCAGAATCACCATCTCTTGGAACCTGTCTGATCAGTGCATGTGGACAGGAGGGAGACAACGCAAGCGCGCCCGCGGTCGACACCGAGGCGTCACAGATGGGTTACATCTCCCCCGCAGACTTTGATCTCTTCGAAATACCCTTCGATTTCGGAACCGACATGTATGCGACGTTGGCCGATGCTACCCAGGGCTTTTGGGAGAGTTTCCCTGGAGCTATGGATGTCGAAGATGACATGAACTTTTGATCACCGAGTACCCGGTCTCTCCAGGTGCGTTGGCTATCTTGCTCCAGGTGCGTTGCCTATCTTGCTCCAGAGGCATGGCTGCTGGATCAGTCATTGCCAGGAGGGGAGCTCGTCATGGTCCTTTCTTTCGTAACGGCTCAAACGAAGGGATGCGATCTCACAAAGCTTAGATACCAGTCTCATGTTCAATGATTCACGCTCTCCTCTCCTCTCTAGAAAAGCGCCCATCAGCGCGCTACAAAACTGAATATACGGAGATGTTTAAATCCAGCAACTTTCTCAGCAGACACGCATTGCCCGTCGCTAGTAGACGCCCATGGCCTTCTTAGCTCTTTTCCAAACAGCGCCCCTGTCCTCGGTATAGTCTGTACCGATGCACGCCATGTAATCGAGATACCCGTCATCGGGTGACGAAACCAGCTTCTGCAGCACTTCCTCCTTGCACTGCGTGGTGATGAACCAAGACCCCGAAGCAAAGTTGTGCTCGTCAGGCTGGACAAGACTCAGGAGGTAATCGAGAGTCTCGTTTGACTGGCTCTTGACCGTGGTGATGTTGATCTTATCCTTGACGCCCTTGAGGCTGCTGGCGTACTTGAGGTTGTACTCGGCGCTCTGCATGTTGACCGTCCCCACGCCGTGGAAGACCTCCGGGAACCGCTTCTGCTTGTAGGTGAAGTTTCCCGACTCGAAGATGATCAGGGAAAGCACGGCGGCGATGACGGGTGGGTCGTAGATCTTGTAGTCGGACATGGCTTTGGCGATGTGCTCGGATGCCTGCTCGGGCGTGCGGCACTCGGGGATGTTTGAGGGACATCCTTTGTAGTCGTCGGTGAGAATCTCTTTGATGACGGGGAGGGCAGGGATGTTTGCAGTGGAGAGGTTGATGAGGCCCAAGAGGGTCGTCATGACGGCGAGAGAAGACTTCATGGTGCAGTTGAACTGTTGACGGGTTGTCGCGGGAAGTGTTGAATGAGAAGTATACTCGATGTGAAGAGAGAGAAAGACCAAGCCTTTGCAGACGAGACAGCAGATCTCTTAAGTAAAGTCCCGAAGGAGGTGAATCCCAAACGACCGGAAGCAGAAACGACAACCCTTTCAAAGACCGATTTAGAAAGCCCAGCAGTAACAAACGCTGCTGCTGATAGCAACGACAGCAAACTCAGCCCACTGAACAAGGAACAAGACGCAGGGACAGCTCGGGGACCAGCCACAAGTCAGTCTCCCTGTAAAGAGAAAGAAAAAGGACAAAAATAAACGACAAGGAAGATCGCTAAGAGTTTCGTGCTGACTGTACCGAGTGAGGATACCAACCAGGGATGGCGCGGTAGGCTGGGTATTTATACAAATTACATCTCACGCTGGTGCTTACCTCGCCGGGCATCTACTCAGGGTTTCCCCAGTCTCCCGTCAGGAAAGGGGAGGCTGACAGGATGTGACTCCCTGCGAAGGAGGAAGCGAGCTTACTGTATGTACGGAAATCCCCCCCGAGCACAGCTGCTCACAAGCCTCGGATGCTGATTGGGGAAAAAGCAGCCCAGAAGGGCCCCGACGTTGGGTAACCGATCCTCCAAGCGAAGGCATCCAATCAGTGCTCGGGCGAGACGAAACGAGATGGTCGGTTGAAACAAGCCCAGCCCTATCTCCTCCCCGTGCTTCTTCTCTCCTGGGGCCCTCCGTCGTCAATGCGGCGCCCTTGCTGACGGCTGACCGAAGTGCTGGGCTAGAGTAGTCTAGTGTGCTGTAGTCTAGTAGTTGGCGATGTGAGATCGAGTGGCAGGGGTTGGAAGAGGATAGCGCCCACGAGGAGGCTTCATTCCTCGGTTCGAGAATCAAGTGCAGCGGTTCTGTCCAGCTGAGAACTCCAGCTCTCGACTCATCGTGGAAGTGCGTGCCCTCTCTATCGGGTTCGTGAAGCGATTGACAAAGCCTTCCAGTGCGACGGGAACAGGGAATAAGGGGTCGTTGTTTCAGAACACAAATGAGGTCGGCAAATCACAGGGATCAGGGATAATTCTGCTCGAGCCTGAACGGCAAGATCTCAATGGCTGGCAGCGTGCTTGATGCGGGGACGCTAGACAGGCATGAGGATGCACCACCACAGGGCTCATGGATAAACGGCAAACAGATACTGCTGTGCTGTACACAGCCTCCCTCTGAGATATCGATCTCAAAGAGTCATCATCAGTCATCACTGGTTGGGAGAAGGCACAAGACGAACAGAAACACGCTCCTTAGAAATCAGGTGGTTGTATTAATTAATAGAAAGTCATGTGATATCAGGAACTAGCAAAACAACATAGCCATCCACTTATCCACCTCCCTCGTCTGCCTCATCGTCACAAACCACCCCCTAGCCCCGGCCTGGGTATCTACATTCTATCTAACTCTCATCCCACATCACCTTCATCGAAGTTGGGAACGGGAACAGTGTACTCCAATCCTCCGTCGTATAGATGAAGAAGCCGCCCGGTCGCGGTACCTTCTTCAACTGACCCTGCGGACCCGGCACCCGTCGCAGGTTCTTCTTACGGAACATGGCGCGGAACAGCTCAGTGAGCGCAACCTGGCTGACGTCGCGGCCCAGACACGCGTGAGGACCCAGGCCATAGTGAATGTACGAGTCCAGCGGGCGTCGTGGATCAACGACGTCGGGGTTGGGAAAGTGCACGGGGTCTTTGGCCGCAGAGACGAAGGATACGAAGACGCGATCGCCAGAGCGGACGTTGACCTTGCGGCCGTCGTCCTCGGGGATCACGTCGTGGGCTGCAGCCTCGCGGTAGAGGCCAAACGTACCAGCCATGCGGATACCCTCCATGGCATAGCCGAGTAGCAGCGCATCCGTCTCCGCGCTTGATTCGAGGGCGGCAATGCGGTGCAACTCGGGGCGATACTGCTCAGCCTCGGGCGACAAGTACCAGTCGATCGTCTGGGCAAACTGTCACACAGCATCTGTTAGCGTCTGTATACTCTGTCTGCATCTTGCCATGTCTGTTGAGGTCCTATCACCGCCGTCATCATCGTCGTCAGGAGAGACTTACCACTTGAGCCTGGTTGGGCACCATGGCACCCGCTGTCGGTAGGATCTGACTCCAGACGATATCTTCGACGCTCAAGCCCACCTTCTTCAGCCCCTTGGCCATGTTGTTTCCGTACGCAGCCAGCGGGTCATCCTTCAGCTTGGGCGTGAACAAGCCGCTCATCCCCATACCAAGCGTCAGTTTCACATTCATCTCGACTACCTTGCCCAGCTGCTCCGCCGCCGCCTTGGCGTTCTGGCGCAGCGGGAACGACTTCGCCGGATCCATGTCGAAGAAGATGCATACGAATATGACGGCCAGTATCGAGTACAGCTCCTGCTCGGAAAACACGCCCTTGGGGTTCTCCCTGGTCTTGAGGGGGAAGTTGAACATGCGCGACACAAAGTGCGTGTGTGCCAGGTTACCCACGTCGCGGATCACGTCTACCTGTGTCGTACCGTTCAGCCTGTACGACTTCTCCGCGAGGAGCCTCTGGGCAATCATCGAGTAGAATGACTTGACCGAGTCTTTCCAGCCTGACTTGTACAGCTGCTCTGCCATGCACTTGCGCTGGCCAGCGTGGAACGCAGTGTCACCCGAGAGCATGAAACGCTTGCCGCCTTCGCCCATCAGATGGCCCAAGGGCTCTTGCCACGAGACGCGGTACTTGTCCTGGTTCTCGAGAACGTACTTGACACCGCCATAGGACGTGATGTTGATGCGAGGTGCGTTATACGCTGGGCGCTCAAACGAGAAGCGCTCTGCACGCTTCAAGTTGGTGAGGATCTTTCGATTCTCCGAGGGCGTGACCATGGGATAATGAGCGTAGACCGAATCGCCCTTGAAGTGGCTGGGGAACGCGCGGAGGAACAGCTTGTAGAAGACGCAGCCGTGATTGACGCTGAGATCGTAATCCGCTTCCTTGAAACCCCAGTTGGTCAGATACTGAGGCGTGTAATCAGTCGTGTAGTGACGATCACCGCGAACGAGAGCGACGGCATCGGACAGCACGACACGAGAGATGGTATAGGTCGGAGTGATGCCAACACCAGGAACCATCGGCGTCTTGGCCTCCTCGGCAACCACGCCAGGGTACAGCTCGACATTGTCAGGGTGCACGTATAAGTTGCGCAGTGACTCCGCAATCTCTGGATCAGAGTTGATGTCCTCAAACGTCTCGTACGCCTTGAGGCCGAAGTGCTTGCGGAACTCGTTGAGACCGGCCAGGTTCCATTTACGACCGCGCATGATGCCGAGGATCTCGACCGGCTTCATGATGCGAGGAACGTTGCGTCCGCCAAAGGAACCACCAGGCTGCTCAATGGCTGTGGCGATGGCATCGACGAGTTCGTCATCGTTGAACCTGCCATCTGATCCCCGAGCCAACCCGCTGAACGTCCTCTCAGAAGGCTCTTCGGGGATCGACTTCTCAAACTTCTTGACGGCAGCCATCAGAGTGCGCATATCCATGGTCCCATAGTCGTCGCCGAGCAGCTGCTTGTAGAAGTCCTCAATCCACTGCTCGTCCATCTCCGAGATGCACGAGTGCCAACGGTAGCAGAGGTTAAACTCGGCCGACACTGAATTGCCGCAACCGGACTCGGCCGTCTGCTTGGTACCGACAGAGGTTCCCATCTCTTGTCGGGGGTCAAGTGTCCACGTCGAATCAACTCGGTTCAAGTTGATGATGTTGCGGACGTAGTCGACCAGTGTGATGTTGATGTAAAGACCAGAAGTAACTAGACGAGCAGTCTGGAACAGCTCCTCATCGTACGTCTTCCACGCAGCAGCAGCAGCTTCCTCGGGGAGATCCTCGGAAGGCTTCGTGAAGCGACCTCCCTCGTTGATGTCTGCCAAGTTTGTTGCGACATGGTTGTGGAAGCGGTTGAACATGACTAACAAGATACACACGCCTGGTGGGTTACCGATGAGACGTCTATCCGCAAACGTGTCCGCCTTGAGCATACCACCCTCGAAGGTGCGGATCGAATCGCAAGCTTCCTTGCTGTTGCCATACAGCGGAGATAAATCGAGATATGACGACGAGTCGTTCTGGTTGGGGTCCTTTGAGTTTGTCCAGAAGATGTCTGTCCAAATGTCAGTCAAGTCCATGACTACGCCATCAACACGCGGCCAGGTCAGCTACTAACCATGGATGATGATGGTGGCCCAGTACCAGAGAATGCTGGATACATTGTTGGGATTCTTCGTGAAGCTGTTCCTGGCCATGATCGACTCAAAGATGGCCTCGGGGTCAGGTAGAGCACCGCCCAGTGACAAGTTCTTGGGTCTCACGGCTCGCGAATACGGGGTCTTAGTAGCTCCAAGACGAGGGAGCATTGGATTCTGGAACAGTCAGCTAATCCTTTCTGATTCATCAAAATGCATCGCGTCTTACGTTGTTCGAGCCATCGTACTGGCGCCATTTATACTGGGGGCCAAGATACAACATAGGCGGGTGATCCAAGGAACTCCAAAGCTGGTCGATCAAGTTATTCGTCAACCCCTCTTGAACTGTAGAATGGTCTGAGAGCCCAGCCACGAGCTGGATAGTTCTCTCCATGATCATCGTCTTGTCATCCTGCAGCGTTTCACCCTTGAGCTTGTGAGAAACAAGCTCAAAAAGGGTTTTCACGTCTACGCACCGTCAGCCTCCATTCCCACACCTCGAAGGTTCAACTGTTGCCATCACGTCGGCGACATACCAGCCTTTGTCAAGCGCCGCACATCCTCCCGCAAGCCCGGCCGCTGCAACGTCTTACGATACCGTCCATCGCCCAGTTCCGTAGGGAGAGGCCTCTTCGACGCCAATCTCAACTTCTTGAAGCTGGCGAGGAACGACTCCTTATTCGTCTTTGGCGGCGGCGGCGCCCGGAAGTAGAGCTCCTTCTTATCCCCCACCCACTTCTCATTAGGCCCTAGCTTCTCGTTGCCGTTGGCGTGTTTGCCATTCTCAGAGGCCACTCCGTTGTTGATAGAAGACATGTTGTCAGGCGACCCGGTGCGGTGTCTGTTTCGCTCCACGATCAGAAAAGGTGGGAAGAGACGACCGAAGGTTCTTGGGCAAAAGACGAGAGGGCGGACTCACGTCTTTTTATCACCTTCCCCGTGCGCCAGTGCACAACAGAAGCTTTCAGAGTCAAGAGGGGAAGGTGCCTAGTCTAGCTAAGGTGCGAGTTGTGAGACACATCAACACACCAGCGCATCTCTGTGTACAGTACAGTACTCGCGATGGCTACCCGTACAGGATCGTTACTTCTCTGGGTCTAGTCTGCTAAGACAGTGTAACTTTGATTTGGGTCGTGTGCATGTTCTCTAACTTGGTAGTAGTACATAGCCTAGTAGCTCCTCATTACTATCCCTCCCTCTGACTCCCGAGGGAGCATCGACAGTCCAGTTGAGGCTGGACAATCCAAGCCCGGATCGGACAGATCCTTGCCTCTTCATGGCTAGCAACATAGTTCGACGCCAAAACTACTCCCATCGTGCTTGCACAGTAGACAATTACGCACAGTACAGTACACAGTAGCGCATTGCATCAGTATACTTCTCATGCACTATCCCCGTTCACGGTTAAGGGGAGACTTGTTGTTTTACTGCGTAGTCCGTCCGGTGTGCTCACCCCCGGGCTGAGCCAACGTCGTGTGCACATTGCATACGCAAGACGAGTCTGCATGGGATTGAGAGGTGACACTTTTGTCGACCCCTATGTAACACGGCAGTCTGCTAGGGAACCCGAAAACACTTCACCATGCCCCTAACGTCCTCCGTGCTGACCACCAATGGCACGGTCATTGGCACTCATGACAAGGTGAATAGACTGCAGTGTGTGATTGTTTTTCTTCTCCTCTCCTTGGCGGCGATTTACTTCAGCCCATTGTCGATCGCCGCAGAGTTCCATCATCGGCCAGCCTCACCACCGTACATGTGATTCTAGCATCACAGCCAGCAAAAGCTTCTTCCTAGCCCAGCATTCGAAACTAGACTAGTCTCTGCTGCAGCTCGAGTTAATCTTGCCTATTCCGATGCGGATCATGTGCTTGTACCCGAAGCAAGGAGCTGGGGTGGACTGGAGAGCTGTTCTAGTCTAGTTTGCGGGCCGCTTGCTTAATTAGCAACTACTCTAGCGTAGGCGTAGAGGAGAGTAGAGTAGACTAACCTGTACGAGGTAGTCGACCTAGGGCTGAGATCTACCATCAGACTTGTATCTTGTATGCTGTACTGTAAAGTTCCGCACTCGAGAGCCTTTCGGATCCATGTACGACGCGAAACAGTGTCACTCGACGACGCTGAAGCCCGGTGTCTGCCTCTCTACTCGAAACACTCTGTCCAGATCACCCTGACAGGCCGCACCCAGTCCCTGCTTACGGACCGACCCGCGTATTGCGGATCGACAACATCCCAATTTGCCTTCCATAACATTTGGTCTAGTCTAGTCTAGCCAGTGCTCCTGATTATTAAGTCCGTCGGGTACCGTACCGAAGCTGGCTCTCACCATCCAGGCCGAAACCTTGCTCCATGTCTTATCACACACACATAGTCCATCCACTTTTTTGACACAGCGCGATAGACTACCCTCTCGGGTGCCGGCGTCAAGCTGGCCTCACGGCAGTTGTACAACCCCAGCACAAGAGCTTAACCTGCTTTGGAGCATCGGGAGCCTGGTCTAGGAAAAGGCTGAGACATTGACATTGGCATTTCTAACCAAATCCAACCATCTATCTATCTTCTGTAAGCTTCCGGCACGACTAGCTTCGAAGATCCCGCCCGCCACGATTTCTCAGCTCTCCAACCAAACTCCCTTGGCTCTCCTCTCCATCAAAGCTTCTGGTCCTCCCCGTCAACATCATCAACTGAGACAGTCTGAGAGCCCGATAGATTTCCACTCAATCGTGATGGAGCTAATGACGTCAGCCTATATAACCTTGAAATGATTTGCCATGGAGGATTGATTGATTCCAAAGTAAGGATCGTCTTTAATTTGCTTCGGTTCGTGAATGGCGCTTTCTGGTGGGGAGCTGAAAGGCTGCTTTGGGATGGTTTTGATATGCCGGCGTGCGCATGTACGCTCCCTGCCTTGAAGAATGACGTGTCAGGATTTGTTTTGTTTTGAACTGAAGCTACTGAGACGACGTCCTTTGCCTGAACTACTTGGTCTCTGTCGAGGCATTCGACATCGCCTTTCGTCGTGGACTGCAGCAGTGACCCCTAGGATGTGATGGCTGGAATGCAGACTGCACATCGCCAAAGCTTCCACATACCAATTTGCCAGTAGTTGAACGCTAACATGGATATCACGAGGGCGAATGACACAGCAAGAGATCGGTGATCTTCGCCAAGGCCAGTTGCAGTCCGTTATGTTGTGTACCTCGGCCGCGGCAGCGGAATGTCTCTGCACAAGACAACAACGTGAGAGAAGGCAGTACCGTCTGAACTCCTCGATATTACACAATGTCTTGTAACTCAATTTCCTTCCGTAAACTCCAGCGCTATGCGTCTCAAATCACAGGAAATTCCAGTGTGCCTGCTCTACCATATCAGCCAATAATCATCAGTCTCATTTCGTGCGAAGATCATGAACATAAAACTCCAGCTTGTCACTCTCGTAAACATGGCCTCTGGGCCGCTCCGCTCCGCGATATATGTTGTCTATAGAATGTTGGTGAAATGTATCCTTGTGGCTGCAGTTCAAGATGTGGTCCAACCCAGGAGGGTGGGTAAGACGAAAGATGCCGTATCTAGAGTCATGTCATCAGTACCAAGCATCTGTGGGAAAATTCGGTTCATCGACTTACGAAGGTGTGAACTTGGGCGCACACACAATGGCCACGCTCTCGGGCATCATGATCTGATACCCCGCTTGAGTATGAAGATCTCGTGAGCTCATAAAGCACGTCTGTGTTGGATGGGTGTGAATCCAACCAAGAATGAGAAGATCTTCACCGATGCAGTAGTCAAACATGGACCCCTCATTTTCGGTTTCACAGGTATCTGAGGTGCACTTCTGATCGGGGATCAAGAGGCATCGTACAAATAGAGCGTTGTTGATAGGCGTGCCGCACAAGATGCCGCACATCTCCAGGCCACGGCGAGTGTTGTCGGCTGCGATGTCGAGAAAGCTCTGCCGCAGCTTCTTCGGTAAGAAGATGGACCGGACGGGATCGCCGTTTTCGAGGTAGGCCCCAGGCTTGAAAGTCAGCCTTTCTTTTCGAGGCAGCGGTGGCGCATCGGCGGGCTCCTTCTTGGGGAGAGCAGGTGGCGTCCCGAACCCAGGCTGCGGCGTCGGTACAAGAGGAGCATATGAAGGCAGGGGGACCTTTCTCGGGATATCTGGCCCAGATGATTCTGTCGAGGTAGGTCGCAGAGGCTCTTTCGAGGGCACAGGCTGAACTCGTTCTTTAGGCGGCCGGGCAGGCAGGCCTGGTCGGAAGGTCGGGTAATCGCCCGTACTACGATCAAGATCCACCGGTCGTGATTTCGGAATCGATGGGTAGTTGAAGTTTTGCGGCACACTCGGTCGCATCGGCTCGTCCGCACTCTTTCCATCTCGATTTGAATCGAGGGCCTGCCTCGTAGCCTCCATCCGCCTCTGCAGGTCACCATCCTCGTGTCCCGGCTTATGTGCGTCCCACTGATCCCAAGTCCCGCCTCTCCGACGTGAGAAGACGTCCTCATCAGAAAGACCACCTTGCCTCGTAGCTTGCCTAGCCGTGGCCCTACGTATCAACTCCTTCTGGGCAAGGTCGACTGCCAAATCTTGGTGATCGGAAGCGTCGAGTATTCGTGCATTACCGCTCAACGTCGGGTCTCTCGCTGCATATATATCGTACTGGGATCTTTGAGCTCGCGATTGCGGTTGCGCTTGCGCTCGGGGAGCTGAGCGCTCCCACTCGGCTCGGGCTGCTTCGATTTCGGGCTTGAGCTGTTCCAGGTCCTCGATTACGCGGTCGATACGTTTCGCTAGGGGCTTGAAGGCTTTCCTGTTTTCGGGATCCTTGAACTGAGGGTGTGAAGGGATGAACTGGAGGACGAGAATGGAGTGCCGATACAGCATCATGTATGCCCTTCCATAGTCTCCATCAGCGACGGCAAAGGAAGCCTAAGATGGATCGTTAATCAGTAGTCAGCGGTATACGGTATGGGAGGAATACATACCTCTTGGTAGAGCGTCTCTGCTGCACGCGTCCAGTGCTTGACGGGAATGTTGGTATTGAAAGTAAAGTTCTCGGCTTGGGCGACCAGCTCCTTGATGCTCTGCGGCCGAGCTGGCCGCATCGCTGAGCGCGCATCCATGAGCAGCGAAGAAGGCTGAAACCGAGCCTATACGTAGGAGAGAACACCGGCTTGATAGTGGATGAAACCTTGAGAAGTATCGTGCCGCCACTATCGTCGAAGCATCATCTAGATAGATCGGTTTGGTGTCTAAGTGCCAGTTGAGGCGCGAATGTGCCATCCAGGCTGTAGCAGTAGCATCAGTGCATCACTGGCTACTTGCTAGCCTGCCCCTCCAACCGCGCATGCTTTTGGCGGGGCTCCAGGGCGGCCGAAGAGTGAAATGACGGAACGAGAGGGAATATGCATCTAAAGAGGTGGAAGCCTGATCGATCCCCTGCGATTCTCAGATCCTGTGTATCCTTATGTCAGCAGTCCGTTGACCACTACAGAGTACCTGTGCCAGTACGTGCACAAACAGGGCAACAAAGCGACAAAGCAACAGGGCGCAGGTTGGAGATGGCGTGTTTTGACAGCGCTCATCGTACAATAAACGCATCACATATTGTTTCACGCCATCATGTTTGGGGGTTTTAATCAGTGACCGTCATGTACCAGTAGATGTCAACGACACCTTGCGTGTTTCATGCTGCTTATACTTGATACTGTTGGCAAGACATCTACTCTGTACTGATCCGCCCTTTGTCCTCTTCGGGCAAACTCGCTCGTGAGAATCGTGAATCGGAATAGGCCACGGAAGAAGATTCCTATCTTGCCCCTGATTTTCCTGAACCTAATAACCTTAACCTTGTCTGGCTTAGGTCAGATGGCAGTTGGATCTATAAATTTTCAGAAACGGCCCGTTTACAATTTTTACGAGTCGTCATAATAGGCAAAGTTAAGGATGTTCCTACGGGTTCACCTAGAAAGACAGCCCCGATTTCCCCCGACATACGGAAATGGCCGGGTTGTTCCCATCCAAACCTCAACCCTTGCTGGCATCTCGTACCTCAGATCCGTCTATACGATTGACAACCGCCACCGCGAGATGTCGAAAGCTACCCACGCCCTCCCCACGTCGGGCACACCGCATCGAACCATCGATCCATGTATCCATGTTCGTGACAGCTGGTGCAAAGCGATGCTGGGATTGTGGCCACGCATTCGTTGCAGGTATCGGTAGCGACGGACTAGGGGATGAAGCCGGATTGTAGATAAATTAAGCCTTGAGATGCCCCCAACCTTCACAAGACTTCTCGTAAGCTGGACTATACACTATCGACTACTCTCTAGTAAAGAAGCGTTGCCATAGTATCAGCACCGAACCTTTTTCTCATACCACCAAATTCACAAAATGCAGTCCATCAAAGATCAGTCTGTCGTCTCCATCGACGAAACATCTTCCAACGTCGAATCAATCTGCTCCCGTAAGCATCGCTCGCCACCCACTCCTCCTTGTCAATCTTGCTAACAAGACCAGGTGCCGTGCATTCAGCAGTCGACGTATTCTCAGTCCTAAACGGTCGCGTCCACGTCCCCAACGATCGATGCCCCTTGGAAGTCCTATTCAGCACCCTTCAACGCATCTCAACAGCCTTTGAGCTCAATGTCGCCCCTGGTTTGGACCTAAACAGTCGCGAATCACTGCATCGCATTCTTCAGACCAACTTCGACACATACACGCAAGCCTTCCTCGAGCAAGAAACTTCAGAAACATTCGCTCACTTGAGCTCGTCGGAAAAGTCACACATCTTAGCGCAGGCTATTGCTGTCACGGCTCTCATCTTCCGACGTCTCGCTGAGACTGGTCAGACTGTCACTCCCGGCTTGCTCAACCGCGAGGCGCAGCTCTTTGCTGAGAGCGATCAGCGTGCCCTCATGCACGATGCTATTGAGGAGAATTTTGTCTTTAGCCAGTGCTCCCGAAAACAAGAGATCGCGGAGGCAATTCTTGACGCTATGAAGGCAGAGGAGCCCGTATCTACCACTCCTCCTGTCGACGTGGATGATAAGTTGGCGTTTGCATTTTCACCCGCTTCTGGCATGGAGCGCTCGAGGAACAATGGATTCCCCTGGGGTTTCAGCATCATGGCCCTCAACTAAGATATTCGGGGCTTGCTTTTCTGAATGGAACATGATTTAGCTGGCGTTTAGAGCATGGAACGGTATAATTCGACTACTCGTAATGGTAGCTTGTGTATCTCGGAGCATTATCATCAACATCATCATCACTAGGATGCACTCAACTCATGAACCAATTTTCTTTGACCCTATTCTACGCCTGTCATCTATTGACCCTTTCCGGCGCTTGCTTGCTGAGCCTGTGACTGAAGCTGAATGATCTCTGTCTTCTTCTTCTCAAGCTTGTCTTGGAATTCATTGATGAGTCCTTCATGGCGCGTGCTGTTCCTTGGTGTTAGAATTGGTACGTGGCCTAGTAAGCAGTAGGTAGAACTTACATCTCATTGGTGATGAAGTCCAACCGTCCCTTCACTGTACCCTCAGCCTCTACCTTGTCCTGCTTCAAAAGTACAGGTCCAGCCACTTTATAGATGGTCTCTCCCTCTCCTAACCGGTCAAACTCCTGAAAACTTGTCAGTGACAGGGCTTCGTGCAGGATGCTCATCATGCACTCACTTTTTGCACTCCCAAATTCTCCTGCTTTTGTCCTTCGAGCTTCTGCCTTGAGGCAACAGTGCTTTGAAGATCTGTACCACCCAGTCAGCAAATACGTTGCCAAACAATTCATCGCGTGCACATACCTTGCTGAAGCTTCTGGAACTCTTCCGTGAGCGCGGTATAGCGCGCCTGAGCGTCTGACATCCTGATCGACGAGGGGGCTTCTAATGTATTTGTTCACAAAATAAGAACTACCTTTTTCTTGTTTGGGAGAAGAAGTTCGTATCAGCGTCTATGTATGCTTTCTTGTCGCGGCTCCGTGGCTTCGTAGAGCTCTTCGATACTGCAGGTCTCCAAAAGCGCTGCCCCGCTAGACCTATCTGCAGCGAACCTTAAGGCCGCCCCGTTTCTTGCATGTTTCCCCGCCAATCTTGCTTGTCCAGCAAGCTGTTGCCTCACCTACCAACATCAACGACGACGACTCGAAGTTGCGATACCCTTGCGCCCGCTCATACCACCCTCGACCTCTCCCTACCTCTGGGGTAAAGTCTGAGGCCCAGCCCCTGGCGTGTGCTCATATCGCCCCCTCCGTCGAACCTCTTCCTGGACGGGGACCCTGTGCTTTCGCTATCTTTCCCCGCGTTATCTCGTGTGCCAACTGTTACGATGTCGATCAACTTTCGCGACCGAGCCATTGCCGAGGTGCAAAAGGCGATTACGGCGGACCACAACAAAGAGTATAAGAAGGCTTTCGATTTGTACATGTCGTCGATGGACCTATGGGTTAAGGCGCTGAAATGGGAGAAGAACAAGGCTCTCAAGGCTACCATGCAAGAGAAGATGGCCACCTACCTCGATCGCACGGAGAAGCTAAAGCAGTTTCTGGATGCTGAGGAGGCCGAGCAAAATGGAGGCGGTGGCAATGGCAAGTCTATGATGGGTGCTAATGGCAGCTCAACGGGCAAGGGCAAGCCTCCGGCCGAGGACGAGGAGAACAAGAAGCTGAGGAATGCGCTCTCGGGTGCTATCCTGCAGGAGAGGCCGAACGTACGGTGGGAGGATATTGCTGGCTTGGAGGGTGCCAAGGAGACGTTGAAGGAGGCTGTTGTACTGCCAATCAAGTTTCCCACTCTCTTCCAGGGCAAGCGACAGGCTTGGAAGGGTATTCTTTTGTACGGGCCTCCGGGTACGGGTAAGAGTTACTTGGCAAAGGCTGTGGCAACCGAGGCGAACAGCACTTTCTTCAGTATCAGCAGTTCTGACCTTGTGAGCAAGTGGATGGGTGAAAGTGAAAGGTAAGCTATGGTCTTTGGAATTCTTTGGTTTTTCTTTCTCTTTTACCCTCTCTTCCTGTCTTCTCTTCTTCTTCCCCGCCACGTGCTAATATGAACTTTTCTCCAAGATTGGTCAAGGCCCTGTTCTCTATGGCACGAGAGAACAAGCCTTCAGTGATCTTCATTGACGAGATTGATGCGCTTTGTGGACCACGAGGAGAGGGCGAATCTGAGGCATCACGGCGTATCAAGACTGAAATTCTGGTGCAAATGGATGGTGTAGGGAATGACAGCAAGGGCATCCTTGTTCTCGGCGCAACCAACATTCCATGGCAGCTTGATGCTGCTATTCGTCGTCGTTTCCAACGGCGAGTTCACATTGGCCTACCTGATGCGAACGGTCGAGCGAGGATGTTCAAGCTTGCTATTGGCGATACGGATACGGCACTACAAGCGAGCGATTTCAACACCTTGGCGTCAAAGTCGGAGGGATTCTCTGGTAGCGATATTGCCAACGTCGTGCAGAGCGCCCTGATGCGACCCGTACGCAAGATTCTGCAAGCGACGCATTTCAAGGCTGTAAGTTCCCCGTCATCGATATCCTCACGCTGGCCATTGGCTCATTTAATACGCAGGTCATGAAAGACGGCAAGCGAATGCTCACGCCATGCTCACCAGGCGATCCCCAAAAAATTGAAATGACATACGACGACGTCTCAGGCGACGAGCTGCTCGCTCCCGACGTCACGCTCAAGGATTTCGAAATGGCCCTCGAAGATTCGCACCCTACGGTGTCGAAGGACGACATTGAGAAGCAGATCGATTGGACCAACGAGTTTGGTAGCGAGGGCGCATGATTTATGGGCGAAAGACGGTTTAAAGAGTTCTTCAGCATGGTGGCGTCTTACGGAATTGTTATTAGGGCCTTAGGGTGATATAAAGATGACGAAGTTTTATGTTGTTTTTTCCCTCTTATTTCTTTTCATGTTAGGTTCTATGTACGTCGGCTTTCTGGTTCTTCCTTACGTGTGAGCGTAAGGTTAGTGGAGTTAACGTGAACACATTACAAGCTCAGACGAACATGAGTACATTTACTTGCATACATATACTTGTTGTCAATGAATCAAGTACCCAAGTCCATGTTCCTTGCATCCTTACCATAATATAATCTCCATCGTCTACGTTCGAGGCAATCGACACAGAGCTGGACAAGTACGGAATGACGTAGGAAAGCGGAAACCCAGCGCAGCGGTGAAAAGCGGCAGAATCCCAAACTTTCCGTCGCATCGCAACAATCACACAAATTACCGAGTATACGGCACAGGTCTATCTCCTTTGCAGACTTGTCGGCTTCATGTTTCCCGGTCTCCACAATGTACGACCAGGCCTCTCAAGGTCGCTCCAGAAAGTCCTGGCCTCCCAGGCTCGCACGGCCGCCACGCAAGATGGACCCCTGACATCGAAGCTACAGGCTGACCATAGTCGCATAGCGGCAGATCTGAAGGACACTGGAATTTGGGTGGCACATCGCGCTAGGGCTTCGGCGGCGACGACAAAGAAGAAGAAGAAGGCATATGCCAATGCGGATAGGCATAGGGTCAATATCGTGAGTGAAGACCTTTGTGGTACGTTGCTTGGGGTATCCGACTACTTCTTGCCGTCAAACTAACATCTAGCAGATGACATTATCAAATATATCGGACCCTCGCTCGAACGCCACCGTGGCTGCGATCTTGTTGATATCAACCCGGGTGTTGGAATATGGAGTCGCAAGCTCCACGACGCCGTACAACCGCGGAAACACATCATGATGGAGATGGACGCAGACGTATACAGGCCCTTCATGAGCGACCTAGTATCCAGACCCAACGTCGAGCTGATTCCCAAATCCGGTATCCTATGGAAGGACCTCAACGCGATGATGCGCGAGCATCTACCCCAACAAGTCGAAATCCCACGCGGCTCAACCCCCGAGCGCAACGATACGCTCCTGGTCAACGTGAACATAGGCCTGTGGCCCAAAAAGCCCTTTCAGCAGTTCGACTGCGTGAGCAACATGGTTCTCTACCAATTCATGTCCAGCATCCGCACCTCCGCACTCTTTCAGAAATACGGTCTCGTGCGAATGCTCATCTGGGTCCACGACGAAAACAAGCGCAAACTGCTCCCTCGCTCAATCCTCCGTCGGAGGCGTGGCGCCTTCGAGGCCGAGATGTCATGCGAGTCGATTCACGAGATAGCAGGCAAAGACGCCGAGGTGGAGAGTCGTATCGAGCTACGAGACGAATGGCTCAACGTCGAATCTCGATACAACGTTTTAAGGGAGATGAAGAAGCTAGGCCTGAAGATGCCTTCTGGTCGCGAGACGTTCGCTTATAAACAGGCCATCGCCGACCCCAGCCTTGCCAACAGACGTCTGGCTGGCGTCGAGCGACCAAACATCAACCGTCCCTTCCGCCAGGAACTCGAAGAACTCGAAGCCGAACTCGCAGCCTCTAAATCCGCCACGCCCTCCAAGCGACTCAAGGATTTACGCTTCCGCGAAAGATATGATGTGCATGACGCGATGGCGTGCTTGGAACTTCTCCGCGACCGCGACGAGATCGTCCGGCTCGCAAAGGCCGGCATGTCCAAAGAAGTCGCCAAGGCAGACAAGTCGTGGAACGAGCGAGTCGACAAGCTGAAGAAGAACCAGCGTCAGGAATTCTTCGTGCTGAGGGATAGCTACCACCTCTTCCGCCAAGACCCACCCGCGTTAGCCTGGGACCAGCGCCGCTTCGAGCCCATCGCCGTCAAACCCGAAGACTTCTTCCCCAAGGCCGAGCTAGCCCTCCTCGACTTCCAGCCGAAGGCAATGTACCCTCTCTTCCGCGAAACGGGCCCCGGTTCCTCCCTCGCGGGCGACTTCTCCGAGATCATGCTGCGCTACTGGTTCGCGCACTCGGTGCTGCCCGTGTCGCAGGCCCTGGACGGGATATGGCCCGGCTTCAGCGAGCAGATCGGCCAGTGTCCTAGCTTGAGGGATCCTGAGAGCGGAGGGACGCCGTTGACGGGGTACGGGGAGTTGTGTACGAGGGCGATCAACGAGAGGCAGTGGGCGGAGATTACCAATGCGTTTATGGAGTGGCCGTTCAGGCCGAGTTATTCGCAGTTGGTGGGACGGCTGATGGATGACTACGAGATAGATGCGGACGAAGAGGAGAGTAATAGGAATGGTGCCATGGGGGGCGTTATGATGTGAAAGACTACATGCCGTTGTATTTTAACACATGTACAAGGTATATAGATATAGGATCAGCATCACTTATCGACCTCACGTTTACCTTCCATGAAGTCATGGTTTCACGATTAAGCTGGTTTCACGTCATGTTACCATTGAAAATTGATGATTTGATTGTGCATGCCATTCAGTCCCGGAGTCAAGACCCTCAAACCTGAGTCTGTCCTCCGCCTCCTCATCAAACGTATCGCTTGCTCTTTAGATTCCAAGCCATTTTTGGTAGGTGTATTTACACATGTATCCCAGGCTTTCCACATCGTCCACTCTCGAGCTTGATAACTAGCTGTAATAAGAAACCCCCTTTAAAAACGCCTAGAGCTCCACCCATGGCTTTATCTGCCTCCCATAACCTACCGGGGATGCTGGGAAGAAAGAAAGAAAGAAAAGAAGAAGAAGATGATGCAAAGAAAATCACATGTCTGTGTGGTGTGTTCAACGCTTCCATTTAAGCCACTTCCAGCTCGACTTAATCCCCCAATCTTTGCCTAGTGATGGATTCCTCTTGGCATCGTCCACCCAACCCATCGTCTCTCTTCGTTCATCATGCACGCGTGCGTACTCGAGAAGTAGCCTCAGCGTGTATATCTGCATGTCTTCCCGACGGAGCACCCTCTCCGCCCACTCCTTGCCTTCAAGGGCAATCTTCTGCGCTGCCTCGTCATGTCCGTTCTCGCCATTGTATCCGAGGAAGTACTGCATGATGCCATAAAGATCGCCGAAGCGGCTGTCCATGGGAACAAAGTGCTTCCAGGGTATCAGGCGGCTATCGAGCCATTCGCGCCAGATGGTGGCCTTGATGGGCAGAGATGTGGATCGTAGAAAACCTAGGTAGCGGCCGGAAAAGGAGTTGCCGTCGATGTCGGGGACGTATTTGTACTGGAATTGCTCATCCATGTTGAGGCCATCTACCTTGGCGAAATAGTGATCGGTATAGTAGCAGGTGTGGTCTTCCTCGGACGGGTGGCACATCAGATCGATGAATCCAGTGTCAGCCCAAGTGTCCACCCATTCACCTAGTTTGCCTTCTGCCTGTGCCGCGAGCTGATACTTTTCTGATGGCAGAGCAAAATTCTCGGGAGTCGATTGTCCGGTCTCGGCGAGGGTCAGTTTGGTGCCATTCGTCATGGAAACGAACCGATGTCGCTGAAACCCACGCCAGTTGTTGGGCAGGTTCTGTCCTCCCGTAGCCACACCTCTCCACACTGCCTTGTCGCGCTTGTCGGCCCAGTCAATGTTTCGCGCCTTGCCGCCTGTGAATCGCTCGTCTTGTTCCCAGTAGACTGGAGCAGGTAGTAAGATTTCGCTGTTGATGCCAAGCTTGGAGCCTCCAAACATGGGGAATAGGACCTTCGTGGCCTGGGTCGAGATGGGATTGATCAGGCTTCCTTGTAGGCCTTGGAGGTCGGGCTGGTGGCATAAATCAGTCGAGTATGTGAAATTTGAAACGTAGCCCTTGTATGAGTGCTGCTGAGCACTCGTGTCATCGATCGTGGGGGGGTCCTTGAAGTTCTGTTGAAGTCCTGTTTGACGAGCTGGGCTCATTGGATGGCAAGCGCGCCGAGCGACAGGCCAGTAGGGCTCTGTGACAGGGAATTAGCTGACAAATCTAAGCGAGAGATTTGGCCGATTCCTTACTAGTCTTCTCCCATTTCTTTTTGGGGATCTTGACAACCTCCTTTCCGTCAATACCTGGAGGTAGCAGGCTCATGAAGTCCGAGACCACGTCCTTGGCTTTAGGCAGACCCACCGTCTTAGCCGCCTTGTTCATATACTGATCCATGTCCTCCCAAGGAACAACAAGACGAGGTTCGTCCATAGCATTGAGTGATACGTCCATGTCAGGAAGTAGATGCCTGATGGTATCAAACATATCCTTCCAAGCGAGCGTCCAGGGCCAATCACTCGTGGTATTGGTCACGCCGTTGCGAATGTGAATCTTCATTTCGAAACTCCATGCCTCCTTTCGAATGACGGCCGGATCCAGTCCCCAGAAAGGCTCCAGGTCATGGTAGATCTGGTCAAAGAAATCCTCGACAATGAGGGCATCGTTCTCCTTGGCAAAGTCCCACCATCGATCAAATCCGGGCGGAGGGTGTCGTCCGCGACGCTGTCGGTAGGCCAGCGCAGCATCGTCAAGGGTTCGGGACTCCTTGGAAATGAGCTCGTAGAAGGAGCGCTGAGCCTCGTAGATGAGCGTATCTATCGGATGCGCCCATGTCCTGCCCTTGAACTTGGATTCCTCGCTTACAACCTTCGGGTTGGAAGAGCTGGGCTGCTTGAATTCGCCTGATATCGATTGACCAAGAGGCGCTTGGACAGGGGGTCGTATTGCGCCAGGGAAAACGTTGGTTGCGTTGCGATTGAAGCAGATGAAGGTGGCGAGGATGATGATCGTGACAAGGACGTATCGAAAGAAGCTCGAGGGTCGGCGCGGCCGAAACCGTACAGGCGAGCGTAGCTGACCCATCATCGAAGCGGCAAACAGTCGCCAAATGCGGTGCTACGAGCTATGCTAGAGATCGAATGAAAGTGGTCGAATCGTACAGTGGTGGGGGATATTGGGGAGAAGGCAGTCGATGTTCTAGCGCCAGCGATAGAAGGGACTGTATGAGATGAGAGTTGAATCGGCAAGGTGTCGTGTTATGTGCGGTATTCAAACATGGCGTCTCCGCCAGCGCTTGGTGATGATGTCGAGTGGCAGAATCGCGTGGTGGAATTGAACGAGTGGCTGGCTTCCCAGTTGTCGCCAAAGGGAAAAGGGGAAACCGGAATGGAAGGAATCGATAGCTTCAGAGGATTGAAACCACAGAAGAAAGACACAGCGACGAGGGCTGGAAGTAGAAATGTATGAAGCAAGGAAGCGCTGCGGTGGAACATGCGCAAACGCAAGGAACTTGGTGGAGGGAAGGAAAGGTAAATGTGGCATGGGAAGTCGGCCAGAGCCACGACGTTTGAGGCTCCTCTTGCGTAGCCACTCCCGGCGATCGCCACTTTTTAGAGACGACTTGGAGCCACGTTTAAAGTCTCCAAGAAGCTCCGCGGGTGGTTCATTTCAGTGGAATTCAGGGGTGAGGCCCGCTATAATAACGCAAGCTTGCGTACGTCTTAGCGTTAGATGGGCCCCTGCCACGAGCGCAAACGCTGGGAAGCAGATGATTTTTCAGGGGGCAGCTCAGGCCCTGGATCAGGAGTTGCCCTTATCACCGCTCGCTTCGCTACGTCCACTTCTTCTTCTTTTGTTTGGTTTTTACGAAGTAGGGATTTACATTGATGTATTGCGTTATCCGAGCCCCGGTAAAGCACCAACGGTTGATCGGTATACCTTAAATCGTCCTGCAACTTCGAGGTTGGTTCATTGCCTTAATTGAAACGAAGCCCCACAGTGACACTCAGGATGAATGGACAGTGCATTGTGGAGGTTTGATCCAGTCTACGGGACATTGGTTGTGAGTCGATGATCGTCGACGTCGATACTGGATCGAGATGAAATGGAGAAGCCCAGCGCTACGTACCGCAAGGATCGTAATAACGTGGCTGTGATGCACGTAAACGCGCGGCACATTTTCTCGTTGAGACATTAACTTTCAAGCTAACTTACATGGAACTCGGTGGTCCGGCCAGACATGTAAGGGAGTTGGGAGCTCACTTACGCGTACAGTACTTCTATAACGTTACTCTGTGCGGATAGAGCAGCCCGCAGGCTCGCAGCGGCTGAAGAAGGGTGGAACGACGTACCGCATCCTCATTCTCCCACGATGAGCAGAGATGGATGATACAACACAGTCATCTTGTACGGATGCAAGTCTCGAAGCTGAGGCATCAACACGTTGCGGACGCATCGAGGAATTGGCCAAAACTTGATTCATTAACCTGTCGAGAGTGGTCTCGTTGATCCTATCCTGTACTGTATATGTACGTCCCGGGCATGCTCGTCTCAAAGATGCACGAGAAAGTCCCGAATGTTCCCCAGCCCACATTCGCCATAAGAAGCTCTATCACAATATCAAATCATCTCATCTCATCTCCATTCTCTCTCTTCTACAGCAACGTCTCGCCCAGCGCACACCGCACCAGCGAGCATCCAGCACGGATCGTCTCGTTCATGCCAGCCTCGTCGGCGGCGAGCTTGGGGTTCACCTCGACCAGGTCGATGGCAACGAGGTTACCAGTCTGGTGGACGCTCTCGCAGATGTAGTCACCCTCGCGCAGGGTGAGGCCGCCGCGGACGGGGGTACCGGTGCTGGGAGCCCACATGGGGTCGAGAGCGTCTACGTCAAAGGACAGGTGGATGGGGGTGTCGTTGCCGATGTGGGCGAGGGCCATCTCGACGACGCGACCAATACCGTGGCTGCGACAATTAGTATTTTTTTTTACCCGCACTCTTAAACGCTTGGGAATATCCCAAAGGTAAGGAGAAGAAGAGGACTTACCGGTCAATGTCGAACATGCTGAACGCCTTGATGCCATGCTCGCGCAGGATCTTCTTCTCACCAACATCGACCGATCGCAGGCCAATATAGACGAGCTTCTTCACGCTGATGCGCATATCATCCTCGATCCATCCAAAGTACTCCTCCTTATCCTCTTTGGCAAGACCCGTCAAGAAAGCGACGGGCATGCCGTGAATGTTTCCACTGTCGCTCGTCTCGGGGGTGTTGATGTCGGCGTGAGCATCAACCCAGATAACAGCAATCTCGCGATCTAGGCGCTCGCGGGTGGCCTTTGCGGTTCCGGCAATCGTACCGATGGCAACGCTGTGGTCGCCGCCAAGGGTGAGCGTCATGCGACCTTCGCGCGAGTGCTCGTAAGTGTGGGAAGCGATCTTGCGGGTGACGGCCGAGGCATGAGCGGGCTTCTTCATGCCGCGGTAATCGGGGTCGGATGCAGGGGTGAGGTCGTGGAACTGCTGGACAGTCATGTCGCCGTGGAGCTTGTAGTTGAGCTCCTCGCTGATTTCCGTGAGGAGACCGGACTCGATGAGGGCTTCGGGACCGGCGTCGACGCCATCCTTGGTCTGGGAAGCTGGGTCAGTCATGATGGGGTGGTGGGATTCTTGCACCCGTCGCGTACCTGGCCGCCCGAGAAGCCTACGGCGACAACGCCAAGCTCATCCGGCTTGGAGAGGAAGCGGCTGTGAATGATACCGGTGTTCATGGTTGCGGTGATGTGAAAGGGTTTATGATTTTTTTCACGTGTGAAAAAAGTAGAGTGGGATGACGTAGTCCCGTTGTGTCAAGGGTATCGACTAAGCTGAAGGAGGATGTAGTACTGTCACGTTTGTTGATAGTCGCAAAAGCTAACAAAAGCGTGCGAGAGAAGAAGAAAAAATTGAAGACGAATTCAATATAAGTGTAGAGAAAGTTGGGAGAGTTTCGACAACGGGTCTGATGGGGTCAAGCCAGCGCTTTGTATCTGTTCGCGACTCGCGCTTCTTATTTAATCTGATCGCCCACCTGCAAACGGCCGGCGGCGCATATGACGGCAAAGGAGACGCCGGCATGAGAAACAGACACAGACACAGACACAGACATCATTGTCAAGCGTATGGATAAGGTAATAGCGTCTCGGACGCCGAGAAAGGCTTGGAGCTCTCATCACATTTACAAAGTGCCGTTGCTGATGCTGATGCGGCAGGTGGGTGGTGACCGCCCTTGGTGGATCTGTCTTCGTCTTACCTCGTAAATCCGTTCACATGCCTGCGATACGCATGCGGGGAGTCGCGCGCTTTACCCAAGACAGACCGAGAGTAGGCTTATCCTGGCTTAGTCTGCCACAGTTAGCCATCCACTCTGGCTGAATGATTGGGTAGCAATCAACGTTGGCCACCTGCTGTTAGGGTCCTAGGCCTACTGCACGGAGTAGGCTCATCATCCAAGCCACCTAAGCCTCAATGGTTCTTGGAGCTGTCCCACCGATCTGGTTCCGGCTGCCGTGGATTGCCAGCCATTAGATAATAAGTAGACTAGAACCACGCAGGACCAAGAAAAAGAGAAAAAGCATGCAAGACCGCCGCTCATCCCTCTCCTACTTCACCATCCCTGACAGAACACCACATAGCCTATCTTTTTCGCCGGCCATGGTTGACCCTTTGTCACAATTTATCATGCCGTTTCGCCGAGAATCTGAGTCGCCAACCCCCGCGCCGACCTATCTCCCTCGACGGCCGCTCGCTACCGCGATCACCCTCGCTCCTCATGAGTCTTTTAGGTAATGTTAGGTAATAGCATACAAAGCGCCCTACCACCTTCACTTAATGGATAAGATGGGCGTCCCCAAGACCACTCCAGAACCCCTCCGTCGACGCCCGCCTCGAAACGCCCGCCCGCCCGCCGGCTAAAGCGTGAGTCTGTGATACAAGCTTTGGATTGGCCTAATCTGGTCTGATATCATGTGGTTCTTCTCGTCTGTCCGACTACATATATCCCTCATCATCCCCGGCCCATCTCGACATTCTCTCACTTTACCCCTAAGTGACTAGCCAACTTTGAGGGCCCCCCACGACATGACGGGCGCCTCTTCTATGTGCACTCTTGCTCTCCAGTCAATCTTACCGAGTAGGCTTCTTGGACGTGGTCGACCTCGGCGCTCCGAGCATATTTTTCGGCCCGCAGGCATTTGTTTACATTTTTGTGACAAATCAACGCCGACGGGGCGCTTTCGCTGCCGTTAAAGGGTCAAGCTCCGCGATAGCGAACCGCAGTATGATATGACAATGTGGAATGAGGAAGCATACATCTACCTCCTACAAGGAGCAAACGCGGTTATGACGAGTCCTTCCAGGGTCGTGGGTCGGCTAAGTTTAGTCACGCTTCCAACAACCAGGCCAAGTTCAATTCCTTGACAACCATGACTTGTACTCTGTAGACTAGAACCTTTTCTAACCTTCCAGGTAGCACCTATCAGGCAGAGTTTCGACCCAGTATTTATCGCCATGAGATGCTCTGCCAGAGGTTCGTAATCGATAGCGCTTGCTTTTCGGAAAATGTCGATGAAATGGGTCTGAATGACATGCTGTACATGATGGTACAAACAATAGCAACGGCGTAAACTAAGTTACTATTTTGCTCGTTGATGTACGACTGCCTAGATTTCCTTCGATGAAGCTATCGCCAATCTCGAGCGATAGAGGGCTTAAGATGGTGGCTAGATGAAGTCCGAAATCAGGTAACTAGGGATCGATCTTGAAAGAGGCAATGCAATGCCATGCAATTCGGCCGTCTTTAATAACAGATCTTACCAACCATGGATCACCATGAAGAAATTCCAGTGGCTTGGTAAATCACCTACAGTAGGTCAACTCCGTCGGTGAGCTCGCCTCGCGCATGAATGCTCCAAAGCCTCCAAGTGTCAAAGTGTCAAACTGCGGTGAAAAGAAAGACTGAGCGTCATCACAGCGACGCTCAGCTGCCAGATTCCTGAGTTTCATCCAGCCGGAAGCTTGCCACATCCCTTAGCTCCCGGACGGAGCGGCCCTCCAGCCACCATGAACGGGGGTTGAAGGCTCCACTTATCCCGGGTGCCCAACCTCCCCGATGGTCAAGTTGATACTGGACCGACGGGCAAAGATGTATTCAAGATGCGTAAGCTGTTTCCCCCCTTTACTGACTTCTTTTTATCAATAGTGGTACTTGAATCGCATGCCATTACCGGCTTCGCCAAAGTCTTCCCGTAGGAATTAGCCCCCCGCTCTTCTCGACAAGTCCAACCTCTGCCAAGCGGCCACGACAAGCTGCAGCGCCTACACCGACAGTATCCACTACAAGTCACAACCTTGTCGATCGTGCGCAGACTTATGAGGCATCACCGCCTGATAACCTGGCGCTATCCATTGAGAGGGAAGCTGGCGCATTGTACGCTACCTCTTAAGCAAAGTACCAGCCAACCAGAGACGTATCGGCAGTAGCGCACCAGCCTTGCAGACCCGTCACGAACGGTGCGAGGAGTTGCTTTTCTGCCAGGTACGGAAAGGTCACTGGCTGAGCTGGGGACCTTTTTTGCCAAGGGTGTGTATGGGATTTCGGGCGCAGGTCGTCTACGAGGATCGACGGTGACGAGGTTGCGGAGTTTTCCTGGGTATCTTGCGACGAGTTACTCGACTGATATCGTAGTGGCTGCGTTGGGCTGCAACTTCGCTCTTCCTGTATCACTGAGTGGGAGCGACAACTGACCCTCACCAACTTCTTCATCTCCAAACTGGGAACTTGTGTCGAGGAAGAACTCGGAGGGCAGATACTGTTGTCGAATAACCTCTATATATCGGCTATACGATCGAGCACGACGACAAGCGCCGCCAAGCCAGGTGGCCGTCCCATCCTTCCAGAGCACCAGCATAACCACCAGAGGGCTTCAACATGGTCGCCAAATCGCAGGTCACCGGTGTGAGCGGCAGGTCCGGCAGGTCTGCCAGATCTCACTTCTCGGGAATGACGGGCTGGAGCGGCACAAGTGGCATGGCGTCCTCCGTCACTTACGTCAATGATCGAAGAAGTCACATCCGAACGTACAACTGGCCGCCTGTTCAACTAAACGTCTGGATCTTTGTCATGCTCCTTGCGTCGGCGAGCATCATGGGAGTGTTTGCGGTGTTCATCCAGATCCAGGGTCAGCTCCTTCTACCCGTTCCATGGTGAGTTGAGTGAGCCTTGATCACTCAGGCGAGGTACACAAGTGGGTGTAGACTTGGGCTAACGGGGTCTAGGTACTTTCCATACTGCATCACCGTCTCGGCGCTCGTCATTGCCTTCATCGTCCTCATATTCTACCTCATCTACCGAAAACGATTAGTGCCGGCCATCATCATGGTGGGCGCGTTCTTGCTCTTCGTCATGTGGCTTGTCGGACTCGTCGTCATCTCGATCCAGCTGTTTGGACCGAGTGGTGTGCAGGGCGTTTGCAAAAGGGAAGTGTATAACAGGAGCCCGACGGGACAGAACGAGCGGACGATGGCATGGTTGCAACAGCGGAACATATGTGAGTACTCGAGACCAGAGTCGGGGTGCGGTTTGAAGAGGAGATTGCTGACGTGTCTTGGATAGGTCAATCGTGGCACCTCGTCTTTTCGATGGCGTTGACAGGGGCCATGTTCCTGGTTTGGGCCATGGTGTTGGCTTATCAGGTATTCGTCGCGTCGTGATCGCAAGCAGCTGGCGCACTTTGACGAGGCATTCCGAAGCAGCAAGACAACCAATACAGCATGGGGATGAACGAACAGCAGAGCGTTTATACGGATACGATGATCGAAGAATCGACGAAGATGATTTAACAAGAACAGAAAATGACAGAGCGACATGACGAGGAACGATGGCACGAGCATTTATCAAGGATGAAACGAACAAGATGGCGCTCTATTTTCCCTCGGATCTTTTTTCTTTTTTCTTTTTTCTTTTTTCTTCTATATGAGCATATCAGCATATCAGCATATCGACATCACGACGGAGTTTGCGTTTTGTGTGTTCTTTCGTTGTCTTTTTTGTGTTTTTGGGGGGTCTTTAAACCTGTTGATTTTTGGCTTCTTTCATTCAAGACAGGGAAGGGTAGCGCCAGCGAGAAGGGAAAACATATGGATAATATTACTGGCCACGCTACGTCGTTCCAGCCCCGATAACGACAAGGCCAAGCGCTCGGCAATCAACTCACCGGTACTTCCATCATGTCTTGCGATTGCAGTCCGTGTTGCGCCGGTTCCTGAAGCTTGTCAGCTGGGAAGGGGGACGGGCTCTGGGACTTGTCAGAGTGTGGCGGGGTATTCACTGTACTCCGTGCTCTGTTCCGTACTCTGTACCCCCCTGTTATACCCCTCAGTTATGTGGAGTGTCGAGGCTTGAGAGAGAGGCCTCATGATACATGATGCATGATGGACGGGTACTTTGATTGGATCTAAGGATCAAGCTTGAGGGTCTAGATTGCCGTGCGGCAGGGTGCGAGGGCGCCAGGAAGATGCTACCAATAGCACATCTGTGCATCTGTCCGTCCAAGATTAGGGGTCCATAGGGAGGGAACCAACGCATGCATTGACGGTACCGCTGCGGTTGGAATGCGTTCGCGTCCGAGCTACCAGAGACGGCTAAGATGGAGATAACGCAGCTGAGCTGAATAGCTATGATCAATGCGCCGAAAGTTCGTTACTGTACCTGTGGTAGTAGTCTAGCTACGCGGGCGAGTGGATGCTTCTCGCAGGAGGCCGGGCTCATGGTCAGATGAGGGGCTTGCCTACCTTGCGTGCGAGCTACTATAAGAAGGGGTCATGAATCCTCTCCTCTTCTCACGTTACATTTCACCTCATTGCATCACATTTCACCGTATTCATTACACCACCCAGATACTCCATACTCCTCGCCTCGCGTCATCTTCAAAATGGATTTTCTCAAGAAGGCCATGAACAGCAGCGGCGGCTCAAAGCCCAGCAGCTCCAGCAGCAACACCAACCAGAACAGCCAGGACTACGGTGACAAGGGTAAGTGGTGGCTATCATCTTAGAAATGGGGAGTGCTCTTGACTGACTTGATTGATTCTAGCCTTTGCCGCCATCTCCAAGAAGTCTGGCTACAACATCGACCCTTCGATGTCGGAGAAGATCACCGACGGCGCTCGCGGAGTCTACGAGAAGTTCTCTGGGTACGTACGATACGATTTTCCCCTTATCGAAGCCCCCGATCTGTGCACAACACGGTCTCTAACATGGTTGTTGTTGCAGAAAGAAGGTCGACCCCAAGTACTCCAACTAAAAGGGGATTTGCATGACGACCAAGCAATGAGCGACTTGATGGGAACCATGGTGTTTTGTTTCATTTTGATGCCTGAGTTAAACCAGTCCCACCAGGCAATCCCCCTGATGGATCGGGTTTGATTTATAGATACCACCTCTGAAAGGCGAAAAGCGCCTATTGATACCTGAAATTGACCTTTTTTTTTCCCTTCCTCTCTCAATCCTTGCTACATACTTGCTTGCGACTCTGAAGACCTCCGATCCATTTGTCGTATCATCATCGCCATACGATACGTTAGATAAAGGGACCGTGTAGCTGACGTCAAGGTACACAATCAGACTTGAGTTATCTTGATCTCATCATCAAGAGCTGTATTCAATCAATCCAGGTACGGCAAAGCTTCTGTGAAGATCTGCGGTGGATGTTGGTTTCATGCGGGAGTGGTTTCTATGGGTCTCTCTCTTCGAAGCTCAACCGTGACATGCCAGCTCGTGCGGCTTACTCGGCACTTCCGATCGCCGATAAACTTGGGCGGCACGTCAACGGCGTTGGTACGGCGAAGCTTACGAGGTGGACAACCCGTCGTATGTTAGGGTTCAGGCACACAGCCTCGGCATGCACGCAACGCAGCTCACCCAAAGCTGTGATGAGGGAGGGACTGCCGTCGCTTCCAGGCGCTGGAGCTAGTCTACAGTATGATGGTAGCTGAAGTAAAAGTTGGCATAGATGATGTAACTAGAATGCTAGAATCATATGCGGAGTAGTAAGGTGAAGAACGTATTTAAGGCAACAGATGTCCTGCTCGATTCGCTTTGCACTCTCCTGATAATTGCACCGCTCTCATCATCATACAAAGAACTCATCGTTTTATTTCACCAAATTCATACCGCTCAATCTTACACATCATGGACAAGATCAAGAACGTTCTCGGTGGTAGCGGTGACAAGCAGACTGGCGGTGCCAGCTCCGGTAACACCCAAGCCGGCGGTGACTACGTCGACAAGGGTAAGCACAGGTTTATCGGATTTCAAGATCAAGTGATTCAAGGGCTGACGCGAGGTTGCTAGGCTTCAACGCTGCCTCGAAGAAGGCTGGCTACAACATCGACCCTAAGACGTCTGAGAAGATCACAGACACTGGTCGCGGGGCTTACGAGAAGGCCACCGGGTACGTGACGATCCTCTGCATCTTCTAAACGACTCATTCCCTTTCAAACATGTACTAATCCGGTAGCATTTAGAAACAAGGTACCCGACAAGTTCTCCAACTAAGAAGCTGGATGGCGTTTGTGGTAGACAACAATGTGTTGTAACGTTGGGAAAACTAAGACATCAATAATAACAAATCATATGAAGAAAATAGCCTTGAGATTTGGAAGTATCAGTCTACCCAAATGTTTCTCTACCATGCCAATGACTCAATATCAGCCAAGAGAAGAGATAGCTCATGGCGGATCTTCAACGATGACCGCGTGCACCGTAAAAAGACTGGCAATCAACGACCACTGGCTACAGTAGCTAAACGCCCAAATGCAATGATCTCTCGAGACTTCAGTCCTATCACAACATCACGCACAAAATCATCAAGTATTTTCAGCAGCGACAGACAGCATTACCACTGGCATCGTCATCGTATTCAATCGCACTGAACGACTTATCTTATTACAGACTCGTTCGTTCCTCAAGCAACGCCGTTGTTGTACAGCACTTGTCCGATCTCAGATCTGCGGGGGTTAGTTAGCGCCTGGCCCCTGTACCGTAGCCGCTATGGAGCGCTTCGAACTACTAATTGGCGCCCTAAATCGCTGCGAGCAGGCGGAAGGTCCCACGGCGGGCTGACTGGTTTGCATGTAATTCTGCCAGCCATGGTTCCAGGGCAACGCCGAGAAGCAAGCAAGCATCACCCTCTGGGCTGTTGACAACACATCACCGCGGCACCGTTGGGCACAGACACACTCACCTATCACGGCGAACCCGCAGGATGCATCATGAGCGACGGTGAGAGAGAAGATGGCCATAGCGATGGCATTGGGAGATCGACTCCGAGTTCCAACGTCGAGTCGCGTCCAACCACAGCCCATCGTGTACCATCTGACCATGCCGATGCCGATGTTGAGACAACTACCACACAGCATCAGTCCGCAGATGCGATTCCAGATACTCAGCCTGAGACAACAATAGCAGGAACTGAACCTTCGAGATCGATGACTGAATCGACTGCGACTGTGAAGAACGCGCCCGAAGAGGATGACCCGAACGAGTCAGCACCCATCGATCAGCCCAGACAAAAGGCGACCTCCACACCAGACACACGATCCCACGATAACAGATACCTACGACAGCCCATCCCCGTAATATACGAAAGCAGCTACATCGAGCCTGCTACCGTAGATTACACTCGCATGCATGATAATTCACTGACCGAGGAAGACGTTCGTCGCCACCTGGGTGACGTCGAATCAAGCTTCCTCCCTGCCCTTTCGCCTGTTCCCACCGCATCCACGAATCTCCAAGGCGGTGTTGACGACACCTTCCAATTCGACTCTCCCACAAAAAAGCCCCAGCCCGAGCAGCCGAGCCGCGACGGCGATGGCGGAGATACAGCGACAGGAAACGTGGACACCTCAGGCCTCGGGCACCTCGATTCGTCGCCTACAGCTGCTGCGGCAGCGAGATCGATATCCCGCTCCGTGAGCGCGGCGAGTCAACGGGCAGGTTATTTTTCCCGACGTCAGGACGACAGCGATGCGCGCGACACGGGAAATGAAGATGCAGGGAACGAAGAAGCGGGAAATGAGAGCTCGCAAGTTTCCAGCGCCGGGGACCAAGAGCAGTCGCAGTCAATTTCCGAGAAATTTGATGCGGGGAGCACACCTGGCAATTCACTACGAAGTCGTCGCCCAAAATATCTTCGAAGTCGCTTCGGTAGCCAACGCTCCTCAACCTCGTCTTTCATCACGAATCCCGACTCCTACGAGAACGTCGATGTCACAGCAGGAATAGGGGACTACGCCCTTCAGTCTGGCGGCGCTGTGCCTGCGATGGGCTTGCCTAGGAATCCAAGCAACCCGCTATTACGTTCCGTCAGCGTAGGCAGCATGGTGTCTGGCTTGGGTCCCGAGGACTTCACCGATCACTCTTTTGCGCTCGGCCAGCAGCTGGAGCCTCTTCCTGAAGTCGATAGCCCCGACCGGCCACGTCCACGATCACGACAGTTGAATCTCCTCAAAACTCCGAAACCGACCTCGAGCGACTTTAATCCGGCACCAACAGACACCGTCATTGCGAGGCATGTTAGAAACGTGCAGGTCCCCGAGTCTTTGGCTAAGGAGTACAAGTACAAGGGAGGCTTGGAGACGCCTCGGAAACAGTCTACACTTACCGTAGGTTCGACCACGACTGCGCGATCAGGGAAGAACCTCACACTCAAGGAGCAGAGCAGCACTATTGAGCGGCTTTCCAAGGAAAATTTCGATTTGAAACTCAAGGTGATGTTCTTAAGCGATCGACTAGACAAGCTATCGGAAGAAGGCATCAAGGAGATGATCTCAGAGAACGTGGAACTCAAGACAGGCTTGGCAGTACTGCAGCGCGACAACAAGGTTCTCCGAAGGAGAGTCAAGGAGCTGGAGAAGCAGATCAAAGACGAAGATGAGCGACCTAGCACGGCGCAGAGCGGCGCATCATCGAACGACCAAACGGCTCGACTTTACGACGAAGACGCGCAGGAGAGAGAGGAGGAGCTTATTTTCCTTCGCGAACGCGTTGAGGAATATGCGACGGAGATTGAGCGTTTACGGACTGACGGCTTGAACAAGGAATCGGAGCGACGCAAATTTGCCGACCTGGTACGGTCACTGGGAGAAAGGACGAGCGACAACCTGGAGCGACAAGAGGAAGCAGATGTCTGGAAAGATCTTATGGAGCAGGAAACAGCGCGCAGGGAGCAGGCAGATGAAGAAAACAGGCGATTGCGTGACGAGGTCTTCCGACTCAAGCAGGAGATGTCGAGCGGTCCAGCCAACATGCACCACACCACCAACATCTATAACATTACTCGGAAGAACAAGGAGAATGCGGCAGCCGGTGGCAGACCTACGTCTGTTCTCTCCGGCGATATGGAGAGCTCGCATGGTGCCTTCAGCGCAGCTACTACCCTCGTTGAGGAGTTGCGCCGGGAGAGCGAACAGCTTCGCCACGAGAATGCCGAATTGCGCCGTGAAGTTGGCGCCCAGACGTCCATGCTGACCTCAAGGAATCGAGAAAAGGAGCGACTGTACCAGGAGATCGAGGACCTCAAGATGGCCCAGCGACGGGGCGGACCAGCTCCGTCCACCATTGATAGTCTTCTGGAACGTTCAGCTTCCCGAGCCGGCGGTCACGAACGATCGGGATCTCGAGGAAGCCACAGGACGCGACAGACACAGCTTGACGACGAGGCCGAGCGAGAGGAGCTAGAGAACAAGCTAGCAGAGCTGCGCGACAAGGTAAGCGAGGTTAAGCTTCAGAACCAAGAACTTCAGCGAGAACTCGAGACGTGCATGGTGGATTTCGAGGCGGCGATCGATGGCAAGCAACAAGCTGAGGAAACGGCCATGGCTCTCCAAGAGGACCTCGACAATGCCATGAATGATCTTGTCGCCCTGCAGTCTGAGCGCGACGAGGCACTTCGCGAGCAGGGAGAGCTGGAGGTTGAGTTCGATTCACTACGGAAGGAGGCTCAGGAGGAGATTGACGCTCTAGAGGGGGAAGCCGACCAGCGCAACGAGGAGATGCAACGCTTGCAGAACGATTACCAGGACCGCTCAGAGAACTTCGACGCCTTGCAGGAAGAGATGCGAAAGATGAGCGAGGCTCTGGTTGGGCTCGAGGATGATCACGAGAACAAGCTGCGTCGGATTCAGCAGCTTGAAGAGGAGCTCGATTCTTCGAACAAAGAGCTCGAGGAGCTGGAGCAGAAGCTCATCGAGGCCAACGACAAGAACCAGCGGCTGTCTGTGCAGCAGGAGTCGTCGCAGGGCGAGATTGCCTTCCTTCGAGAAGAGCAAGAGGCTGACAAGATCCGAATCGGCGACCTCGAAGCTGCTATTGCGAACACTGAGCAGAGCTTGCGCGATGAGCGCGACCGCATCAGGGAACTCGAGAACCGACTTCAGCAAGAGAGGGAGCAACGGGAGATGGTGGCGGACAGGGAGAAGGAGGAGGTGCAGCAGCTCGTCAACGAGCTCAATAGGGACGCATCCGCGGCTAAGGACGAGGTGCGACGTCTGCGTAAGAGCCTTACGTCGAGGGAAGTCGAGGCCACGGAGTGGAAGGAGAGGCTGATGGAGTTGGAGAATAATCTGCGCGAGGCCTTGGGCGATCTCAACGGCACCCGCTCGTCTCTACTCAAGGTATGCTGCGCTCGGTTTGGGCTTCTGACGGCGACGTTACTCACTAACTGGCATAGTCGATCGCGAAGCTACAGCGTGAGCTCGAGAACACGGTCCGAGATCTCGACAGCAGCAAGACGACTATTGTCGAGAAGGATCGCGTCATCAAGCAACGAGATGCCCTCCTCGAATCCCACGCCCTGGAAAGCCGCAAGCTTGGTGAGCTACTGGACAAGGAGCGCATTGCCCACCGCAACACAAAGTCACAGTTTGACACTTTCCAAAAGAACCATCAGCACCTGTCGCGCACCGCCAGCACGCAGGATATGCGTATCGCGGAGCTCGAGTCTACGAGAAGCCAGGATCGGAGAAGGATCGCCAGCCTTGAGCAGACGGCCCGTGATCAGCTGCAGGAGCGCAACGAGCTTCTGCTGCGGTTGTGGCACAAGCTCAGCACGCTGTGCGGCAGGGACTGGATCAACAGCAATGCCCTCGTCGATCGGCAAGTCTTCCCCTCTCTCGAAGTCATCGCCAACAGATTCCCCGGGTTTTGCAAGAACCTCATGGCTGCCGTCAAGTGCATCGAGAACATGATGTCGTCGTTTGAGACCAAGATCAAGTCGGTGGAGCGAGACTTGACGCGCGAATACCAGGCGCTCGAGAACAACCTCGAGGTTCGAACTAAGAAGCTCGACCGCCTAGAGACCATGGTACGAAACTCGGTTGCTTCTGGGACCCTAGTACCCGACGCTTCGTCGCGCATGACGCGTCTGGAGGAGGCGTATCGGCAGCTCAAGATTGAGAACGCCACGCTTCGTACGGCGAACGATGTCCGAGCACGCGCAGCTTACGCAGGTAAAAGCGGCGAGTCCGGAATCCCTTCGGCCACCAGCGTATCGCCATCGCCGTCCATACCCCGCGGACCTGGCGAGAAGGATAGGGAGCGCTCTACACGCAGGTCAACGCGAACATCGACGATGACGTCGCTGAACCAGCAGCCTTCCGTCCCTGGGTCTTCGGTCGGCGACCTCGGTCTCAGGAACTTGGCGGCGCTGGGTGACGACAACGGCAACACCGACAACAGGTGGATGTTTCGCTTGCGGGACATGGAGCACAAGCTCAAGATGGAGCGCGAGGGCCGCAATCAGGATAGACATGCGGCGAGGCAGAGGCTGGGAGGGTTGGAAAATGAGAACCGCGACCTGAGGGAGAAGATGAGGAGGGCGAACGGGGAAGTCGACTGAGCTAGTTCAAGTGTTATCGTGTTAAAAAAGAAAAAGGGTTTGCGGGGTCTTCTTGGAGTCGAAGCATATGGGAAATGAGCATATGGAGTTTGAAGGATGAGTTTTACGTGTAACAACAGACACGCCCCCCCTCTCGACATGTTCCTTGCGCGTTCGACCTGGCTTTTTGGTTGTTATATCCTTAGGACTGAACTCCTTTATCTGCTAAATTTTGGAGTATGATGGTCTGTAAGATGGGGGTGTTTGGTGTGGAAGCGAGGGTTTAGGAAATAGCATCATCGTGATTGAACGGATTCGTACATCTGCTGCTTACGAGTTTGTTCTCTCTCTGGATCGTTGATGCCTTTTGACAACTTGATAGTTTTTGATGAAGCATGTCTTTGCTTACAGTGTAGATATATATACCCAGATACATTCTAGTACGAGCAAGGTGTAAGTTGCATCTTTAGAGTGTGGTGTTTTCCTGATCCTGGCACCAGACTAGTCTAGATAGATAACCGTCGTTCGTTCTCTCACCCAACAGTCATCATCTCGACTCTCGACCCTTCAGCCAACAGAGCCACCATCCCGATGACGAAACTGCTCTTTCATTTGTTCAATCAGAAAGTTCCGCGGATCTGCCATGTTGAGGGTGTGCGAGGTCAGATGAACCAGCGGGGGTTCCCGAAAAGGAAACCCCGCGGGTTTGCTGGTCGAGGAACACCAACACTCACGTTGGTATATAAGACATGAATGAGGTCGTCTTCAACAGCGAAGTGGACTTGAATGACAGGGTTGAATCCACCTTCAAGTATCTTGTCTCGAATATCAGAAACGGAAACAGGACTATCCACTGTTCAATTCGCCACGATGCTGCGCCCTTCTGTTGCGAAAGCTCCCAGGGGCATACGCCGCTCCATGATGACGGCTGCGGCGCAGACATCAAGCAAGAAGAGGGAGGGCAACATCGCAGACGCCTTCGTGTCCCTCTCGGGCCGGGAGCGTCCCCCATTGCCTGATCGTTTTCGACAGCTGAAGTGCAATCTCATCCGCGGCCACGAGAGGCAAGTCGCGGCGAGCTGGGTCAGGCTCCTGGAGCAGCTGAGGAGGGAGAATGACGTTATCGCTGAGAAGGGACCGAGCGCCGTGCCGCAAGTTGAGTATGGGGATCTGGAAGGTGGGATTGGGAGGTTGAGGGGGGAGATTCGGAAGAGGGGTGCTGTGGTTGTCAAGGGAGTCGTGCCCGAGGGTGAGGCGAGGGCTTATAAGGAGGAGATTGAGGAGTACGTGAGGAAGAATCCGCATACAAGAGGTGAGTGCCGTATGGCTCGTGGCTCTGGCAGCCATTGCTCCCATACTCTCTCCCTATTTCCAACGACGAAAACTGACAGACTTGCAGCCTTCCCACCAGATGACCCCCAAGTCTACGAACTATACTGGTCAGCCCCCCAGCTCAGAGCCCGCTCCCACCCATCCTTGCTCCGCGTCCAGCGACACCTCATGTCCGACCTCTGGACAGCATCCTCCCCGAACACGCCAATCTCCATGCACCAACCGCTCTCGTACGCGGACCGCCTCCGCATCCGCCAACCAGGCGACGGCAGCTTCGCTCTCGGTCCCCACACGGACGGCGGAAGCGTGGAGCGCTGGGAACCGGAGGGCTACGGTCTCGGAGGCGTGTACGACGCCATCTTCGAGGGGAGCTGGGACTCGAGATACGACCCGTGGGATGCGAGCGGTCGCGTGGGCGCCGTGAACAACCGGTACGACGGACTCGGGCCGTGTTCGATGTTCAGGATGTGGCAGGGCTGGATGAGCATGAGCGAGACCGGACCGGGGGAGGGGACGCTGCTGGTGAATCCGCTCATGGAGCTCGCGACGGCGTACTTCTTGCTCAGGCCTTTCTTTCGAGAGGTGAGGAGTAGGGGGGAGGCTGGTGGGCGGGAGGCGTATCTCGATGCGGGGAATTGGGAGTTGACGCCGGAGGGCGAGATGACGAGCGAGCTGCAGGGTGCTACGCCGGGGACGGGGTTGGAGTTTACGGATGAGCTTCATCCTCACCTGGAGTTGGAGAGGACGATGGTTCACGTTCCTCGGATCAAGCCCGGCGATTACGTCGCCTGGCACTGCGACAGTAAGTTGTGTTCACCTCCCGTCCCCTCCTCTCCTCTACACGATCAGAGAAGAAGCAGTGACTGATAGAATGCGTTGGGGGCGAACAGCCATCCACTCGGTCGACAAGATCCACGCCGGGAGAGCAGACTCCAGCGTGCTCTACATCCCCGTCTGTCCCACGACGGAGATCAACGCCGAGTACTCTGCCCGCCAGCGCGGGGCTTTCCGCGACGGAACTCCGGGGCCGGATTTTCCCGGCGGAGCGGGCGAGTCGCGTCACGTGGACCGGCCGACGGAGGGGGAGCTGCGGAGGTGGACGGGGGAGGCGGGGTTGACGGCTATGGGGTTGGAGAAGTTGACGGTTGGCGAGGGGATGGGGAGGGGCGAGCGGGAGGGCATCGAGAGGGCGAATGGAGCTCTGGGGTTCTGAGGAGTGGGATGTGGGATGTCACATATCGGGATGCTACTACGGTCAGGATGTATGTACTACGTAGTATGTACCAGGCAACCCCCCACGGAGGATAGGGGCTGTACTGTAAGTTACATGCAGTCTTACACTTTTAGTCTAGTAGTCAAGTTGCTTGCTTATCCGTCATGTGTTGGCGGGCTTCCAAGTTTCAGATCAGCGACGGATCTCGGGGCCGATGGTCCGCAAGCCTCCTCGGGGCTCCTCCTTTCCCCCCTCCTTTTCCCTTCTTTTTAAGGCATTGGTAAGCAGAAGCTGCAAGGAATCTATCGTTGACTAACTAGGCTACCTTCCAACTCGAAATTAGATCGGTTCTGACTTGACTCACCTGCTTGCATGCGTGCTTACTTGCATGCCTACTTATTAAGCAGTTTGGCGGTAAGCAGCGCCGGTCGTGGTAGTCAGTGCACGGTAGTTGCTACTCTACTCCGCAGCGTTCTACTGTACCGTACAGTAGCGAGGTGCTCTGTAGTGCGCCGCAACCCCCCGCCTAAACGAATATCTGTCTCAGCCCAGCCAGGGGACCAGGGATCGTCATCATACTACTACCAGTACGTAAGTTATCGAGACCAGCTCGCTCGATGTTCGAGAACCATCCATCCGTCCATTCATCCCCACGCATCCGGAGCCTGCGGATGCCCAGGCAGGCAGTCAGAACTCGTCTAGCTTCGGGCGGCGGTGATGTTTCCACTGTACTCTGCTGTACTCGGTGCCTTGCGTCTCCTCCTCTCGTCTTGGAACGACCCATCATCGTGAGTGGAGCTGCAGCTCTGGCGGAGAGTAAGATTCATGAGGGTCCAGAGTGCTGTGCTTGTTATGCAGCTGGCTGTGGAGAGCGGGAGAGAGAGATCAGAGAATGTTCTACTAGTCTAGCGTATGCCTATATAGCCGTTGTATCATCCGCGATACTTCATCCAGTCCCATCCAGCCCCATCCCATCGTTCTCTCTCTCATCATCGTCTCGTTGAACATCAACACCACGCTCCATCACTCACAACTCCAACTCCACCTCACGGCTCCGACACCTCCTCCCGCAACCACCCAAGATGCCCTACACACTCTACGACGGCTCCGTCGCCACCGTCCAAGACGCCCTCACCACCCTCTCCGCCATCCTCAAGAAGGCCCAGGACCAGCCCAACAGCTCCTCCCTCCCCACCGCCCGTCTCGCCCCGGACATGCTCCCCCTCAGCTTCCAGGTCCACTTCGCCACCGACCTCGCCCTCAAGCTCGTCGCCCGCGCCACCGGCACCGAGCCCATCAAGACCGAGTACGCCGTCGACAAGCTCACCACCTTCCCCGAGCTGCACGACCGCGTCGCCCAGGCCCAGGACGTGCTGAGCAAGCTCGACAGGGACGTCGTCGACGCCCGCGTTGACGACGTCATCGAGTTTGCCGCCGGTCCCGGCGCCCTCTGCAAGCTGCCGTTCAACGAGTATGTCCGCTCCTACACGCTGCCCAACATCTTCTTCCACGTCACTGCCGCCTACAGCATCCTGCGAAAGGAGGGTGTCCCCCTTGGCAAGATGGACTTTTTGACCGGTTTCTTCGGCAAGCACGTGTCAAAGGTTGAGAAGAAGTAGACTCCTAAAAGCGTGTATCATTGTCATTGGGTTTAGATTTCGGCTTGGTTAAATGATTTAGCTGTCGACTCGCTTCAAGAGGAACCGACGTTTGACGCAATGGCCATGGTGTCATCTCAGATAGAGTAAAATAAGATAAAACCGGGAATCAAAAAGTCGCTATACTTTCTTTCTCTGTCGTATCCCTGCTCCCATTCCACAGCGAGAGTTTAGTCATTGATGTTGGACCGCCAATAAACGCTTCATCGTCTCGTCCTCGATCCTCAACGTCAAGCTCCGCTCTCGTACACGCGAGACTAAATTCCCAGCGTGTTTCTCCACGACCGAACTCTTTCCGTATATCAAATCCCTTGACGCTGCAAGTCGAATCCCATGGTCGGTCGGTCGGGTGGGATAGAAGCTGTCAAGTGGTTGAGCCATCTTGTACGCTATAGCAGCATCAATTGACCGCTGGGTGTTGTTTCGTTCTCTGCGTAGCGACCGTGGGCTTCGTAGCTGGCGATTCAAGATTCGTTCTTTTACCTCGCCATGATCTGGCTCTCGAAACATCCTTTCGTCTTCACTTCTTCGGCGGCTCGTTCGGAAAATCCGTCGGCTTCCCCCGAAACTGATTCTTGACCTCGTCGAGAAAGTGCTTTGCGAATCGCGACGTTCGAGGGTCCTTGCTCGGATCGGCTGTTCATCCAAGCATCAGCATCAGCCTCTTCATACATGAAAACCCACGATCCCATCAACGTGTTTGCCGGCCGAGGGTGTGCCATATGGTGTACTGTACCTGTCGCTTCGCCCGGCGCGAGTGGCTCGTGCGGATTCCGGCCGTATTTGCGCTCGTGGATGGATTTATGGATGCGCCCGACTACGCGGTGGAAGCCGGGTTGTCGTAGGATCTAGACGCGTTAGCTCGGCTGAATCGTGAGGCGCTGGCGCTGGTGTTTTCGCATACAAGTTCGATGATCCTGTCCTGCAGAATGAAGGTGTCAGCTCATGCTTGGATACTGGGAGCTATCGGCGCACGGGATGGAACGGGCGTACTTCGAATTGCTGGACGAGGCGGAGAGCCCACCAGTGCGGGGCCATCGTTCGTTCTGTGAGATATAACGAGGGTCTGATGTGCACAGAGTGATTGTAGTTTAGAGGTCGAGTCGGAAGTCGTCGAGGTGTGAAGAAGCTGTGTAAGCAGAGTTGGATAAGTTACGGTATCGGCGGATCATCCGCAGATGCTCGGCCGAGTGGCGATTGACGCTGAGCGGCACGCTACCCTAGAGCTATGAGATTTATTAGTGAGAATACAAAAGCCAGACTTGGTGGAACATAATCAACACCAGTTTATCTTGAATATCATCGTGTGCTTGAATTGCCATAAGACAGACATATTTCACAGGCTACAAATTGCAGAGGCTTCAGAAAGATAATGTGAGTAATAAGTGTACATGTGTAGTAAAGATGTGGTCGTTACTCAGTCTCGAGTAGATCGACGTTCATATTGCGCCATACAAACTCCGTCAAAACCATCGACTACGTCTATAACACCGAAAGAATGCTTGCCCTCTACAAATTAACTCGTGCGTCACCTTTAAACGTATTTGCCATGCCAGCCCTTCTCCTTCTTCCAGCACTTGAAGCGCAAATCGTTTCCCCAGCGCGTCTTACAACACCACACCATCTCATTTCTCCCTTCTCAACGATCCCCCACCCAACGTCCACGACATCCAAGTAATGGCTTTTCAGAGAAGTTGAACCTTATGTCATGCCCGACTTTGTTCAGGCTGGGTAAGATGTTGATCAATATCCGAAGGCTGCACTTGTCGTGATCGCCGGCACTCAGCTAGTGATTGCGGTTGTGGCGAGACTCGTCCAGCCGAGGACTCAATCATCCACATAGCTTGGACGAACTCGCCCATGTCGAACCGTCCGTTGCAGTCCTGGTCAGTCTTCTCCCATATCCTCGACAGGTCAGACTGGTGTAGTCCGCTGCTCAAGAAGATTGATGCCGCCTCGATGCCGGCAAGGTAGGGCTTTCCTCCGCATTCGGCGTGGAATAGTGTCTCGTATCGTGCGCGAGCGGCTCCTGGGATACCACGAGGACTCCCTTTGAAGGTTACTGATATCATGATTCAATTGATTCGAAAGAGATGTTGTGTCTCGCGTTTCAAAAGCACCATGGCTTGGAAGGATGCTCGACATTGATAAATACCAATTGACGGGGTCGTTCGCAAATTGTGCCCCTCCGCCAGAAGTAAGCATTGCTGGTAATTGATGCGCTCAGCCACCACCGGCTTACGATGTGACGGCATCGCGAGACCGCCGAAGCCTTTATCAGTTTTGATTGACCCTCGCCAATTAGGCACTACCAGTTTCATAGCTAGTGGCCATGTGGCTGACGGTGACGCTATTGAGAGTTGGTGCACTAGTCTCTCTCCTAGCCCGAGATGGTGAGGACTGCGCCTTGCTGAATGATGTCAACTTAATGGCCGCTAGCAAAAGGCTCCAAGGTCGGAGCGAATGTGTACCGAATGTGCGACTTGCCCCTGCTGACCTTGTGACGCCTCAGTCATACAGTCATGAGCAAGTAGCCATAGGTAGACAGCGACATCAAACCGAGAAGTTGCTCCATTCGGTCCAGTTGAATGGAAGACCAATATCGAGGTTTGCCTCCAGCGCATCCTCGACTGCGTTGAGGTTGAAGTTGGGATCAATATGCCCAAAGACGTCGCGTCCAGAAATGGCATCGATCAGGGAGAAATCAACAGTATTGTCCATGTTCGGAACGGGATTCATATTCGTCGAGTCGGTCATCGGAAACTCTGGTGCCCTGGCTGGTCCGTTGTGTGAAGACGGTACAGAGCTCGGCGTGCCCTCGATCGGTGCAGGGGAAAGATCTCTGGTGATGTTGTTGGCTGCCCGTTCCATCTCCTTTAGCACTCGTTCACTTAGCCCGGCGACGACGCTCGCGCTCCAGAAGTAATCGCCGAAAGCTCTCAGCATCTCGCAGTTGCGCTTGAAGGCGTGCATTGCTCTTGTGCGGAACATGGGTAGGCGGCTATGTCGCATCTTGCGGTACTCGACGCTCAGAGCTAGGGATACGGCGTATGGTACGAATGGTACCGGGCTGAGATGGTCTCGTGGGACGGCGCAGGCAATCCTCTCAGCGGCGAGTGAGCGTCGTGCGTTCGCGGATGGAGGAGGGAGGGTCGAAGCAGCCGTAAGCGTTCCTGGCCTTGGCAAGCGGCAGGAAAGGATGATGACGGCGTGATAGAAAGTCTCTATAGTTGCTGCGATGCTGTTAGCCAGGTCAAGGTCTAGTAACGAAACTCGTTCACTGACCGATCAGAGGAGTTGGGACTTTCAATGCGTCAGCGTTTACAATCATCGCTTCCAACACGGGAAGGTCGATGTAGGCAATCTTATTGAAACCAGAAGCTTCCGCACTTGGGCCTGGTCGATACAGTTCGATGACCTGGTCGAGCCACTGACACACGGCAAGGAGTAAGCGAAAGCAAGGAGGTCGTTTCTTGATGCAGCCGTCGAGATTCGCCCCAATGTCACGCTCATGCAACAGGCACGGCCTTCCATAAAACGCAGCATTAATCCTATCGAGAGCCCAGACAGCGCAGAACAACGTCTCGAGCTCTTCCGAATTAGGTCCGTCGTACTTCAAGAGGTGTAACCCTAGCGTCTGGATGTGATGAATCGCTCGTCCTCCAAGCTGAGCAGGTAAATCAGCTTCTTCAGCGCTGCTCGGTTGCGCATATAGTGAAAGCATGACCAGCGCTCTGATGTGAAGTACCCTATCCGGTATGATGCTCGTTTCGAGAATGGCTCGCACTGCCGAAGCGATGGTGTGCGAGAAGTCGAGACAGGACAGCAGTTCCGGGCCTCGATTCTGAAGGCGAAGTTGGTTCGTCATGGATGCATCGGGAGCAGCTGCAAGGCAAACCAGCTGCCGCAGCACGGTGCTATTCGGGTTATCCAGGGGTCCTTCGAGGGCTGACTCGGGAATGATGGGAAAGATGGGGTGGATTTTCTCCAGAAACACGCGCTTGAGTCTTCGATACTCCTTCTCGGGAGGTAGACAGGTCATGCAATGCTCCCTCACAAAGGGTAGCAAGAACTGGTCCATGATGGGAGGTGGGCGAGATGTGACGAATTGCGAACCCTGGCCGGTGCTTCCTCCAGTCGTCGAGAGCCAGATGCCGACATCGCCTTTCTGCGACGTTGAGCGGACCGAGGCTGAGCCTGTAGCTTCCATGAACATGGCTTCTGGATTCAGATCGCCTACAAATCTCGACGATGCGTGCCTGGGCACGTTTCTTGACGTTTCTCTTCCGGGAGCTGCGGATGTTGGTACTATGCTGTCGCCATACTGTAAGCCGGTTGGATGACCGGCGTTTCCGTTGCGGTTGCTGAGAAAGGCCGGCTGGCCTTGCGTCGAGGCCGCCGTAGTATTCATGATAGCAGGTCTTTTCAGACAAATCAGCGTTCAACCCTGATTAAAGGCCCCCTGTCGAGATTCAATTAAAACTCACGATGGCTGAGGTGGGCTCTTCTCGTCCACGACCGACGGCTCGTCTACTGCTTCAGCTGCTGAAGGTGTCTCATCTCCCGTGCCATCACCATGTACGCATCTCCTCTAGACTCACGTTAGCATACCAAGACCAAAAAAGACCCCGACTTGAGCAAGCAACAAAAGAAACGTATCTACGAACCTTCTTTCTCCGACACGCGGCGCAAGCTTGTGAGACCTGCTTGCGCTTGACGGGCAATCCACCTCGACTAGGGTCGGACGCGACGAACTTGACCTGCTTTGCCGGCGTTGGCGGCATCGTGGCGACCGCTTTACCGCGGTGCAAAGCAAAGCCCAGGAAGAGCCTCTCTAGCTCGTTTCCTTTTGCCCAATCAAGCAGCGCGCTGGCTCGACGTGACTCTGAATCGCAATCTCATTGTCATGTTTTGTCTCCGCGAGTCTTGGGAGCTTAGCCAGAGTCGGCGGATCCGTTGGAAGGAGGGTGAGCTTAGTCATCAGCGTGATTATATCGTCATTTTGAATATGAAGTCTTGATGGACTTGTCTGTGCTATCTGTCTACTAACTCGTTTTTAAAGCTGAACTATGAGAGTTGACTGTATTGTACAACACTTCTGAAACGAGTGTGAGCTGTGGAAGCGTTGGATCATTTGACAGCGGCAGCTCTGGCCCGACAATAAATGTAGGCCAGCAACTTCGACACCTCAGTCATTCATTATGTTGAGCGTTCAGCTTCGCCTTCGTCAAAGATTCAAGACATGAATGTTCAAAAAGCACGCCAAACTAACATCGCCTGTAGAGGCTTTCTCAGTTGCCTAGCACCAGCGAATCTTGACGCGCTTCATATCCCTCCCATACGCGCGAAGCCGAGAGTGGAGCAAGATAATATCACGTAGTAGAGTAGTACGTAGTAGACTCTTAACGTAGGTAGCGTATGTAGCTTCTGTGAATTTCACCTCCATAACCACACTCTAAAATTCACGATCAATCTCCAAGTATACGTGCAGCCTTGTAGTTGATCTTCAAGACCACCCTAACAAGGATAAGACTGGATCTCAGCCAACCGTTTGGGAGAGACCCCGAGTTGAGACCCTGCCCGATGCCGCGTCCGTTGGCTGTTATGAATCGCGGGGTGGTGGGGCCGGACCGCGTACCGAAAGCGCCGCTAACCCGGAAATGGCAATATGTAAACAAGGAGCGTGCAGATGCGGATGCGATTGCGCCCTGGCATATGTCGCGAATCGCGAGGAACACGCATTTCTCAGGGGCCATGTTTATTTCGTGGGTCGTTGCACTTGGAAGTACATCTACCGGTTACTTTGTCCAGTCGAGTTGCATCGGGATCCTCCTCGGTTGCGCTGACGTGCATCTCTCAGCCTCACTTCTACGCCTAAGCCCTGCACTACGAATTACACTCCTGCTCTACTGGTAAGTACTGTCGTCAGGGCCATCAGTCAATCATCCGTCTTGATACTGGAAGAATATCAAGGATCCCTGAGCTGATACTTTGCCGATACAAGGTCAAACGCTAAGACTATCAGGATATTCACGTCTTGGATTAGTATTGTATCATGGAAGACGATCTCCCCATCGCCCTTCGGCGAGCCCGTCGCAGCGCGTCTGCAAAAGATGTGGCTTCGAAGCCTCGCCCTCGGCCAGTGGAAGCTCAGACCCCTAAGCGACATGTCCGCTTCTCGGACGGCATCAACCCCTCAAGCGGACTTACACCCATGCTTCGTCGCATATCTCTACCCGAGCGTGGCGAAGTCACATTTCTTCCACTTCGTCAGGTCCTCGACGGTCGCGTCCAGCGTCGCATTCGGCGTAACGGGCTCAGCGAAGAGATGAACGTCATTCAACAAGAACGTCGGCGTCGAGCGCAAGAGACCAAGACGGAGATTGACCGTCTCAAGGTTGAGCTCAAAGCGCGTGATCGCGAGATCTATGAGCTTCAAAACGCGACCATTATCATGGACACCGATCGCGTATGGGATCTGGAGAAGCAGATTGAGCATCTTAAAGAACAGCTGGACAAGCGATCCGGTATAGATCCGGATCAGACCCGCGGTGGGTATAACTGGACCATCGCGGCAAGGGATCCCTTTGCAGATGATCTGTTGACTACGATGGCCGATGAGGATAATTTCGGAGAGGAGACGATGGCTCAACTCGCGTGTAGCACGCCAACGAGAGCGAAGGCCTCTTTCTCAAGAAGCTCCTTTCCTACTCCGCCCGCGACGAGTCCTACCATGCCGTATACGCCGCTCTCTGTGCCGAAGAAGATGCAGCTAACGCCCGGGGTCAACGCCGGTGTTCAAACCTCGCTCGCGGAACCTAACCAGCAACGCCTCGAGGAAGAGGTGACCTCTCTCCAGCTGGAGATTTCCAAGCTGACCAACACGCTCGAATCCTACAAGGCACTTGGTGGACGCATTGGCGATGAACTTCATGACTATGCTTCTCCCGAAACGACATCTTCCGATGATGTTGAAGCGCGCATCGAGGCATTACTGCGCGCCATGTCGGACCGAACCTGTGCTCTTACGCAACTTACATCCGCCATCGCCGACTTGGGCTTTATCGGAGACGATGCAGGTGAGATGCTCGCTTCCATCGCTTCCGGCTTCCGAGCCGCCCGACTGGAGCTGGAATACCTTACCCCTGGCGAGATCACCCTTCCCCTCTCATCTCATGGCGCTGAAGTTCTGGATCTCCTGCTCACTCGCCTACGCGCTATGGCGAAGAGGGCGAAAGAAGACGAGGACGCTATTGACGAGTATCACGAGCTTGAACTTTCTCTACGTAAACAGCTCGACGCTCGCGTCTCCGTCATGGATGGCCTCAAGGCCGAGATGGCCAAAGCTGATAGACTCATCAACGAAAGGTCGGCACGTATCAAGGAACTCGAAGTGGCTAATCAGCGACTCAAGGGCGCAGTTGACGGGTACGTTCGCGATATTACCGAACTTGAGAAATTGGTCGCTCAGATGGAGCGGGATAGTCGCGATGCTGAAGCCACTCGCCATGCGCAAGCCGAGTCGCACCGTCGTGTGCTGTGCAGCAAGGAAGACAGCATCGCCGAGCTGGAAGGCAAACTTACCGACGCAATCCAGCGAACGGTCGATGTTCAGAAACAGCTTGTCGAGGCACAAGAGACTAGAGACAGGGACATTACCGCGCTGAACAAGACGCATGGTACGTCGTTAGCCGTCCAAGATGCGAGAGTGGTCGAGCTTCGTGGGGAAATTGACCGCGTCAACGAAGCGCTGCGGACGGCACATGCCACGATATGCGGACTTCGCATCGAAAAGGGCGGTTTGCAAACGAAGATGGAGGGCGAGAAGGCGAAAGCCAAGGAGGTCGTCGACTCGATGAAGGATGAGCTGCAACGGGTTCTGCAGATGAGCCATGAGTTTCTCAACACGCCCAAGAAGAGGAAGCTCGGAGGCGAAGAGGGCGATGAAGGTGTGGACAAATCAGGGCCGTCGAGACCCAAGACGGCTGTACGGCCTGGTGGGTTGTTGTTCGGTGATTCTTCGCGGAGAGGGAGTAAGAAGCGTCGTGGTCATGATGGTGGGATGGGGCTGTTAGATGAGGATGAGGTTGAGATGTTTTGATTCGGGTTCAGATTTGCATGGTTGCAGGCGTTTCGGATCGGTAGCGGCCAGATACCTTCATTTAGACGATTTCTTTTGTTGTGCGTTGGAATGCCAGAGTCTTTGTAGGGATTGATGCTGGCACCTATCACACGACACTCACAACCCTGTCTTCGCCGTACCGAGAGGCACATTTCCCGTCAGGTCGGGCAATTAAGGGCCAATCAATTAGGCATGTCGACTACGAAAATCGAGACTAGGATCGATCTCTGTGATGCATCTCGTTGCGGCTGCTCCTTTATCAGAGCACGGTAATGGTAGCGTTGAGAAGTAGTCCAAAGGGTTGCGGAAGAAGTGTTGAGATTTTTTTGTTTGTCTCTTTTTTCTGTCCAGGTGCCAGACGGCTGCCATCTGGCTGCCAGCTGTCAAAACGCCCACCCTCCCTCGCCTTGTCAAGATCACCCGTCGGGCTTCTTTTAGAACATTCAAAGAACGGTTGCATCCCCGCAACTAGACGTACTACGCACAGTACTAAGCCAGAAAACCACCTGGCATGTCTGCAGATCTTGGCTACTTGGCTGCTTCAACTCCAGACCTCCGATTTCGTCGGAACTCATGAGCCCAAGACATCCACAGTCTCAAAGGTTACTCGTTCAGACGCTCGAAACAGTCTGTGCCACGTAATTTGCTGTCTCGCTCGTTGCAGAAGATACACCCCCATTCCAACCGACTTCGCTCAGTCCCACCCCACTCCTCTCGGTCCTTGTCGAAGAGTAAGACCCAACAATTCAGACGACACCGGCTCAACCCCTCCTAAAGCATCTGGATCCCCGGCCAGGTTCGGCTCTGCCACTCTCCGCCTCCAACCCCACCACTACCCACCGCGGGGTTGCCCGACAGAAGCTTTCCTCCACGCGGCCAATCTTCACCCTTCGACTTATCAATCTGGACCTGGATTATAGCCCTATGCAGCTTAGTCTCGATCAGGGACAAGGTGACCGCCCCAGTCTAGCTCTTCTACGGTAACGGGCGGCTCGGCCAAGCACGCCCAGGGGACACTCCCATCTCATGCCACAGCATGTACGTGTGCGTACGAGGTACCGCCGGAGCCCTTGCTCGCCCCGTCCTCCACCCCGTGCCTTCACGCCCCGTGGCAGACCGTCTCATCATCTCATGCTTCCTAGACCGATGAAGTCCGAAGCCTCCTCCCACCGTGTATTGCTCCGTAGTAGCTGTTAGCCTAACCAATCTAACTAACTACCTTGACTAGTTCCAATGCCCTTAAGCTGCCCTTATCTCTTACACACCTCTACACCACTCTAGTCATTCCCTTCCCTTCCTTCAGTTTGGATAGTGAACATTCTCTGTGTAAACCAACAGCAAAAAAAAACAGCAACGACATCAGTGGCATCGCCAGCTCAGACAAGCCCGGCCGACCATCGACTCTCCTTACCCGAAACATGCCATCACCGCTGCGCCGTTTCGTCCTCTGCAGTTGCAGCTGCAGGCAGGCTTTCGGCCCTGGAGCCGGCCGGGTGCTGCGATCCACGCCCCGGCGGTTTCAATCCACTTCCACCTCATCAGCATCATCCTCGACGACGCAGCCCGGAGCTGAAGCACCACGCAAGACGGCGGAGGCTATCCCCGTGCCGAACACGGTAGCACCGCTGCCCATCTGGCAGAGACTTGGACCCTTGACGCGCGTGGCACATAGATACTCCAAGTCGCAGAGGACGAGGCCGCACTTTACGCAGATTGCTACGGCGTTGGCCATCTACTTCGTGGGGGACAACTGCGCGCAGTACATCTCGGGAAACGACTATGATCCTGTCAGGACGGGACGGAGTCTTCTTATCGGTGCTGCCATGGCGATTCCCAACTACAAGTGGTACGTTGAAGTCCCCCTTTCTCCCGTACACCGTGAGGGTACCTTGCTAACAGGGGACGGAAAGGCTCGAATTCCTATCGCGAAACTTCAACTACAAGTCGCGATTGCTATCCATCTGCACCAAAACCGCCGTCAGCCAAATCTTCTTCACGCCCCTCTTCAACACCTACTTTTTCGGCTCCCAGGCTCTCCTCGCCGGCGAAGGCTACATGGGCGCATGGGAACGAATCAAGACCACGGTGCCCATCAGCTGCTACAACTCGGCCAAGGTCTGGCCTGCCGTGACGGCATTCAGCTTCGCATTCATGCCCCTCGAGTACCGGCCCGTGCTCAACGGCGTCGTGTCGATCGGCTGGCAGACATATCTGAGTTATCTGAACAGGACAGCTGAGATTCTAGAAGAGCACGAGCATGAGCACGAGCACGATATTTCCCCCTCACCGGTGGCGGAGAAGAAGAAGGTGAAGACGGAGGCTCCGACGGGACAGCTGGTCTACCTGGAGCCTCAGTCGCAGGGCGAGGCTCAGGCCGCTTGAGTCTCGGGCTTACAGGTCTGGATTCGGGTTTCCTGATTGGGGGTGAGATTAAGATCAGACTCAGGCCAAGGCTCGGTCTGTTGATGAGAGTATGAGTTGGGGGGGAAAAGGAGCGTAGCACTTTCACTGGAGTTGTCCATTTTCATTTATTTTTTTAACCTTCACATATTAGGGCATAGAGGGCATAGACGTCTTTTGGGTCACCAGCAGCACACGGATGAACAACTGCATTGAGCGTTTGATAAGGATATCAATCATATCTTAACTTGTCAAGATCTAAGTAAATAACAATATAAAAATCATTAGCATACTATAACAAGTCAACACTGATCTGGATCATATGAGAGAAATAACCACTCCTATGACATAACTTAATCTCAACGCAGGCTACGTAGCGTCCCTTTTATTAGGGCTCCCCCTTATCATCCTCGGGGGGTCCAAGCCTTCGACACGGAAAAAAAAGCACCGAGTACTTAGCTATCCGACTTATTCCCTTTTACCCCCCCCCCCCCCTTGTTTCTCCAGAAATCTTGTATGCCGACAGTTGCCGGATACTTATCAGGCGCTTATCGACAACCGGCTTCTGTAGGTTATCCTTAAAAGTGGAGAAGGCGAGTCTTTGGGCCAAGGGTTTTCCTGTGCCTGGCATGAACTTGCTTTTCATTGCCGACAAGGCTTTTCTGCAGGTAGGCCGTGATTGGTCTTGGGTCGCTGCTAGACTGATGTCAGTAGTACCTAGACTAGTCTAGCACGTTGCCTTTGGTTGTTTTTGGCATCGTTGTCATAGGTTAGGAGATGTGATTGCGGATCCAATCGTCATAGCGACTCTTGTCGTGTATTATTATTCTTCTCCTTCCTCTACTTGTGGTCTACTGTACAGTAACGTCTAACTGCTGGCGGAAGCAGAGCTCGAGATTACTCGCACTTGTACCTGGAGTAGCGATGTTTGATACCAACACTGATAAATACCACAAACAATTGCTAAAATCGTATTCCTTGCTAACCCTATGTAAAGAACAGAAGCCTCGGGGGGCTTTGCATTGTGTCAAAGTTCGGGTCGAAGCGCTCTCGATCGGCCGGATCCCTTTGTCCGGCTCATTACCGAATACCGTAACTACCTGGCCCCGTCCCGTTTATACCACAGCTCTCCCGAGAGACAAACCTCCATCGAGTCCTGTCTTCCTTGTCAACCTTCATTCAACCAATTCCAAACCGTCAATTTCCAAGCTTCAACAGCTTAACCGATCTAGCCATGGCCTCCGCTATGCGCATCCAAGCCTCCAGGAGCCTCTCCACCCTCTCGCGAAGCTTCTCGCCGATCCAATCGAGCAGTTCACGCATCGCCGCCGCGACCTTGACCAATTGCCAGCGTGCCAACACCCTCCAGCGCCGCCCCTTCAGCGTATCAAGGACGCTCAATGGCGAGATCATCGTGCCTGTGCCGCCTATGGCCGAGTCTATCAGCGAGGGAACGCTGGGCTCATTACACAAGAAGGTCGGCGAGAGCATCGAGGCCGACGAGGAGATTGCGAGCATAGAGACCGACAAGATTGACGTTGCTGTCACTTCGCCCGAGAACGCGGTCATCGCTGAATACTTTGCCGAGGAGGGTGACACCGTGGTTGTTGGACAGAAGCTTGCTCGCATCCTGACCGGTGAGGATGCCGGTTCAGCTGGTGGTGGCGGCGCGAAGAGCGAAGGCGAGACGCCTAAGAAGGAGGAGCCCGAGGCCAAGCCCGAGGAGGAGAACAAGGCCGAGGAGAAGAAGACCGAGGAGAAGGCTCCTGCTCCCGAGGCCCCCAACAAGGAGACCCCTGCGCCTAAGCCTGCGCAGAAGGAGTCGAAGCCCGAGAGGTCCAGCGAAGCTCCCGCCTCACAAGGCCCTGCGCGCGGCGAGCGACAGGTAAGAGGAGTCGACGGGCGAGACCTCGATGTTGCGATGCTAACAGCGTATCCAGGAGAAAATGACACGCATGCGCAAGACTATCGCTAGCCGCCTCAAGCAATCCCAGAACACCTGCGCCTCGCTCACGACGATCCAAGAAGTCGACATGACCAACCTGATGGCCTGGCGCTCAAAGTACCGCGACGAAGTCGCCGAGAAGCACGGCGTTCGTCTGGGTTACATGGGTGCCTTCACCAAGGCTACCACGCTGGCTGCGCAGGAGGTGCCGCAGATCAACGCTGCGATTGATACGGAGAAGGAGATTATCACGTACAGGGATTACGTCGACATCAGCATTGCCGTCTCTGCGCCTAAGGGTCTCGTCACGCCCGTCTTGAGAAACACGCATACGTTGAGCATTGTCGATTTGGAGAGGCACGTTGCTGCTGCTGCTGCCAAGGTAGGCACCACTTCCACGGTGAAGATGATACTAGACGTGATGAAGTTCTGACCAATGTTCTTGTTTTCAGGCTCGCGAGGGAAAGCTCACCATGGAGGACATGACCGGTGGTACCTTTTCCATCAGCAACCCCGGCATCTTCGGTTCCATGTTCGGAACGCCCCTGATCAACTACCCCCAAGCCGCCGTATTCAACATGAACTCGATTCAGCAGCGCGTCATGGCTGTCAACGGCCAGGCCGAGATCCGACCGGTAAGACCCTCCCAGAACGTCTCAGCGGGGGCTCGTTCTCTCCCACGTTGGTTCGTTCGGCTGCTAACAAATCTTCAGATGATGTACATCAGCTTGACCTACGACCACCGACTCATCGATGGCCGAGAGGCCGTCACGTTCCTCAACGTCGTGAAGAAGTACATTGAGGATCCTTCCCGCATGCTCCTCGCATAGAGCGGGTTTATACGTCTCCGAAGAAAGCCAGTCATTTTCGGAGAGAGAGAGAGAGACGAGTAGTGTGTAGAGTAAAAGAAGACTGCTGTTAGTACATTTAGAACAATATGCACGATGTGTTAAGCATGGCATTGGGAGGTTTGCTGGTTTCCATAGTTGAGACGGTGTTTGACCTCGTTTCCGTGAGGCTGGCGAGGCGTTATACATCATCTGATAATAGATCGATAGCTACATGCCCTCAACTCTCAGACCAGTGATTTCTCTTACTTTCTCCAGATCGGCATCGTCAGGCGGACCATCATATATCCCTTTACTTATCAGCCTGTTATCTCGCCCCTCATACAAATAACCCCATCCTTCTCAACCAGCACCTCCCATACCCTGCCTCCATCCACTTGCGTCACCCCACCCGTCCGGATCTGATACAAACCACCAGCATACAGCGGTGACATGGCCCTGTACTTTATACTCCCTAGATGTCCGTGACTGTGGATGTCTCGCCAGTAGTCAAGCATGTTGATGAGATTCAACGGTCCGTGTACGACTACTTCCGGATGACCTTCCACGTTCTTAGTCCAGTTTTGATTGTAGTGAATCATATGTCCGTTGAAAGTGAGGGCTGAGAAGCGGAAGAGTCCGACTGGCGACCAGCACATTTCGCGTATGGCGAAGGCTGGTATCATCATCATCGTTATTATCAGTAACTCTTCCGATGAAAGTGCACGTCTTGATAGTACTTACCGCTCTCATCTTCGATCTTATCCCGAATTTGGGGTCCTCTCTTAGCTCTAGGTTCGAACTTGTCACTCGTCGTTTCACCAGCTTCAACCTCTGGTCGAAACACCCACGACCGCATATCGACGAGCGCCAATCCCCTTGGTCCCCAGAACTCCTTCTCTACATCCACGAGTATCATCTCCCCCGTCCTCTTCCCCCTCTTAACCCCCGCATCAACCAACCTCGTCCGCTCCTCCACCTCATCGCCCACTCTCAGCTCACATCCAGACACCCATCTCATCTCCCCTCCCGCCCACATCCTCCGGGTAAACGGGGGTCTCGTGTTAAACGACCTATCGGACCCATCGGGTCCAAGATCTGCTTCGGTCCCGTCGGGGGTGAAGTAGACGAGGTGGTACCCTGGTGGGATGATTGTTCCTGTGGGCGGTGGGGATGCGGACATGGAGTGGGAGGCGATGGTGGGTCGGTTCAGCGTGAGAGAGAGTTTCTGGAGCTGGTTGGCATCGAGGGTCTGGCGGCGGATTATAGATTTGTTGGCGTATCTCGAGAGGAGGTGAGATGCTGCCTCGGCGGCGGTGGCTTGGGAGAGGCGGGTGGTTGAAGTGTATAGGAAGCGTCGTGGTAGGATTGATGATTTTGATACTAGTATTTTACGAGGATGGCCTCGAAGTGCCGCATTACTCGTCATGTCGTAGCGAGTGATGATTTAGTGATTTTTGGTTGATGTTGATAGAGATCAAGATAGAGTAAGTTGCATTGCGGAAGTACAAGGCCGGGGTAGCTCTAACGGGCGGGATGATGTAAGTGAATCCGTCTTCGCCAACCCCCGCCCTCTTACGACTTTCGGCAAAGTGAGGGCATTCTCCGAATGGGACTGACGGGCGAACATCTCTTATCCCGTGCTTGCCTTGTCTGATAACTATGAGACCCTGCGCATCGCTTGTTGCTAGCCTGTGAGTCCGGAGATGATCTTGATCTATGTCGGTGAGAAGGTGCTTCAGCTTCCTATCAGTTATTGAGCAAGACTTTCCAGCAGATCGTGAGCACTCCGTAGGCGAGATGCTTTGCTTTGATGTTGCAGTCTAGTCTCGAAGCTACGGGACCTCTTCAAGCGAACCCTTACACGCTTACGAGCCTCTAAGCAGTTCGATATTCATATGCTCTAGATGAGCGGGTATCTCGAAATCAAACGCCACAGTGAATGATGCATAGACCCATCAGAGCACGAAAAGAAAATCCTCGTTCATCAGATCCGTGACATCCTCAAACGCCTTGTCGACCAAATCATCCTGCAACCCCCGCCCCTCCAGGTCTTCGTCGTGCTGCTCAGGTCCCTCACCTTCATCTACCATCTCCGTCCCGCGCGCCAACCCATCCCTCGCCTGCATTCGTTCTGCCTCTTCGGCCGTTTCTAAGCTCGTATCGGCCAGAACCGCCGACTTGCCCACGGCGAATCTGCGTTGGCTGTGTTGGCGATTCAGCCATCTGAGGTGCAGCGAGGCAGCGGCCACGAGACCGATGACGGAGAAGAATAGGACAAGGTTGGCGCGGAGTCCGCGCGTGTAGTCGGGTGCTTCTTTGGGTGAGAAGAGGAGAGGGCCCACGATGTTGCCGGCTGATGCGCTGATGAAGACGAGTGCTGATGTGGACTTGCGTTTCGTGTCACCGGCGGTGTTTTGGGAAGACCATGAGTATAGCAATGGTGCTGCAGAAGCTGGGTTAGCATCTTTCGCGTGCTTATTGCGTTGGTCATGATACAACTTACTGATGCCGGTATAGCTGGAGAGGCAAAAATAGCCAGCAAGAAGGACACTCCTGTTCTCAACATTGTGCGGATAATGTAAGAGAACAGAACATCCTAGAATAGGAGGAATACAAAGCGCGGCAATGACTGGACCTTTTATCTTCCAGCGCATCGAGAGATACGCGCTTCCAGACACGGCGATGATGTGCGATATTCCGATCGGAACGTTGAACAGCATCGTCTGAAACGGGTCAGAAACGAATGACTGTATGATCAGCGGCCCGAAAGTCGAGATGCCGTTCGATGGCACGGAGATGCAGAATATCATGGCGACCCAGAACCAGGTCTTGAGATCTCTCAGCATCTCGGTTACGTGGTCGTACCTCCACTCGCGCGACATGACGCCCATCTGGTTATCTCGCAGTCTCTCGATGGCGATAATCTTGTCGTGGTCGCTGAGGAACTTGGCTTCGGTGGGCGAGTCGGGCATCTTGAAGAACATGATGATGGACACACCTACGGTAACGGCACCGAAGAATAGGAATATAATCTGGAAGATATCAGGTGACATGTTCAGATATGATATCCGGCGAAACAAGCCAACAAAAAGACTTACCTGGTAAGGCTTCATGGCTGAGTCGATGCTGGCCAGCGCATACGTTATGAGACTTCCGAGCTGTGTTGGCTGTCAGCTTGGCCCTCCTAGACGACAAGAGAGATACGCACCACCCATGTCATCCCATTCATGCAGTACCAAGATCCAATTCGAAGCGTCTGTTCCCTGCCGTACCGTCAGAATCTATACAGCGCAAGCCAACGAGTGTGCTCAGTGTCTTCCACATACCGCCTTCTCCACCACATCTGGGTAATGGCCACGAAGCTCGGCCCAATACTAGCCTCGAAAGCCCCGAGAACGAACCTCGCAATCATCAAGCTACGAAAGTTCCCCGCCCACGTCATCAAAACCAACGTCACCCCCCAGCCCAGCACCATGGCGCTCGTGAGCTTCCCGATAGGCAGCTTGACCAGCGCAAGCGCCAAGGGCGGTTGCATGATCAGCTGCGCCAGGAACACGATGCTCCCAAGCCACGAGTACTGGTCCCCCTCTAACCCCGTGTCGTCTATAAGCCCGAATATCGAAGCGTACGATAACGTGGCCTTGTCGAGCGCTTGTAGGAAGTACACGGCCAGCATGAGGGGTAGGAGGGCCACGTCGATGCGGCGGAGGATGCGGCCGTCGTCTTCGGGGGATATGGTGATGCGCTCATCGGGGGAGCGGCCCAGTTTGATGAGGAGAGCGGCTGCGGCATCGCGCGATGGGCTCTTGCTGCTCGAAGATGTTGTTGGTCGCGAGTGTACGGGTTCGTAGTGGCTTCGTTCGTCGTCGTCTTCGTCTTCGTGTAGTGCTTCGTAGCCTGGCTCAGGGGCCGGGCTTACACGAGTGCGCAACATGGCAAGCTTGGGCGCTCTGTGGTCTTGTAATATGTGATATCGAGGAGAACATTGGAGATTTATCGGAACATGTCAAACTGGCTGGATGAACGAGGCGCTTCCTGTCGCAATAACACTTCTATTCGTTGGTGTCGAGTTGCCATATATTTTGAAGCAGAAAAGAAATATTAATGTGAATTAAATAATTCGTTCAGACTAAAATCACAGGAAGACAGTCATTTTGCAGGCAACAAGGGCTCAGATAGATGTGAAATGATAGTTTAAAGATAACGATGCTAACTCTAGAGAGTAGTGTAGATAAGGTCATCCTCAGATGTACTGCAAGAATACCCTGGTCTAGGGAATCACGTGCAGCCCCTTGCTTCACGGTACTGGAATCAAGACTTGGTATCGGTTTATTCTGTAGCATCCAAGTAGGATTCCTTCGTCTTGATCTACTCGTGCTATATGTACACCAGACATCCAGCTCTGATCCACTGCTATATACGCTCTAACTCTTCTCCTTGTCTTTCCAATGTGACCTCGCAGCCTTTAGCATCCCCCAAGCCAGCAACCTATACACGACAGCACACCCTGCCAATGCCGCAACATTTACCAGCGGATCAACGTCCATCTTATACAGATCCAACACGTCCTGTCCCGTCTCAATCGGACACCGTCCATTGGATAGCCTCTGCTCCTCGTTACACGTAAACTCCACATTCTCCAGCATGTACGGCGCAACAGCCCGGATACCGTACCGGATGGGCGAGAGGTAGTTGAACGCCTTGAATAGCTCAGGCATGTCGATTGACAAGACGCCTGCCATGCTGTTTGCGACAGATAGAAACGTGCCCATGATGTTGACTGCGAAGCCGGTGTGCTCAAAGACCGTGTTGAACATGATGCCTAAGCTCTCCCCGCAGGATACGATGCCGAAGCAGGCGAAGACGCAGACAAAGTACATCGTCACAGTCCGCTTCAGGCCCACGGCAATGGCGCTCAGGACGCCGAATAGTAGACAGCTGATGATCTCAAACGGTACCTCCAGTATCGTGTACGACGCCAAGAACGCTTCAACGCTATACACGCCATCATCGTCCTCGCGATAGAATACATCCCTCTCGTTCGGATAAACCGCCACATTCTGGAGCATGCCGACAAAGTAGAAAGCGCCAATCTCTTGAACAAATCCCATGCGGTTTTGCACAGAATAGTAGTCGTTACCGACGGGGGCGAAAAAAAGCGCAAGAATTACGGCTAGGCCAAGGACTTGCATTATGCGCGCCATGACGAGTTCCGGTTGACGGCGTGTATTGATGAAGGCGCGGTGGAGGAGTAGGGGCAGAGACGTCGTGATGGGGGTGCGTTTGCGTATGAGGGCGCCTAATTCGGCAGGGGAGGATAGGTTGGCCTTGTTGAAAGATCGTCGTAGAGTAGAAGAGGCGACGCCATCTTGAGCCGTCACCTGGAGAATCTCGGCTTTCTCGGCGACCTCTGATGCTGGATCATGTGCCATAGCTTCACTTCCCTGATGCTCGTTCCAGCTATCTATTAATTTCTGTACACGCTGTCGCGACTCGGCCTCTCGCTGCTCCTGCTGCAGATCAATCGTGATCATATCCAGCGCAAAGTCGGCCGGATTTGTATGCTGCGGACACTCATAGCCATGCTTGGACATGTAACCCAGCATATCCCTACCCGCACCAGCATATACCTGAGAGCCACCACGAGCAAGTAAGAGCACGTTGCCAAATTCCTTGAAGAGATTAGACCTGGCCTGATGGATGGTCAAGATCAAGGTTCGGCCCTCGTTTGCTAGACCCTGAAGGACTTCCATGATAGAGTTGGCAGTAAACGCATCCAAACCAGAGGTTGGCTCGTCGAGGAGTAGGATGCGTGGATCAGTGAGAGCCTGTACTGCAATGGAGACGCGGCGCTTCTCGCCCCCTGAGATACCCTTGACTAATTCGCCCCCGATGAGGTTATTCGCACAATCTTTAAGACCCATCTTCAACAGGACTTCTTCGGCTCGTCGGTTCTTCTCTTCTTTGCTCTTGAAGGAGGGGAGACGCAGCCCAGCTGCGAACCTCAAAGTCTCGCGGACAGTAAGGGATGGAAGCAAGGCGTCATCGTCCTGGCACACGTAGGAGCAAACCGAACGGATGACTGAGTCTGACGGCTTTGCTCCATTAAAGGTAAGTTTTCCGGATGGTATATATTTCGTCCTCATCGAGTTCCGAAGTCGCAGAGCCATGGCATTCAGGAGCGACGTCTTTCCACTCCCGGATGGGCCCATGATAACGTTGAGCACACCAGCTTGGAAAGTCGTGGTTACCGGGTGAAGAATAATCTTCGTGGGCAACTTTTTCCCAAGAGCACTGCGCTTGTCTAATTCCAAAGCGAACTTCTCCAAGCTCAGGTCAATGGCGCGAACATCGGCGACTGATCGTGCTGACAACTTCTCCTTACCAACTGCCAGATCTACATCGGAGTTGTGGGATCGTGCGATGGTTATCCCGACTCTGACGAAGTGCAATCCAAACGCAGATAACAGAATGAAGAAGACAACGAATGCGAGCAAAATGATGATTGGTCGAGCAACCCAGTTCGTGGGGAAGCCGAGAGAGTCCATGATATATTCTCCGGTGTACTGCTTGCACTCCGGGTTGGATTTTCCTCCTGGATAGGGACAGTCATAGATACTTCCTTCGAACTCGTTACCGGCATATGCGCCAAAAGCGTAGAACTATCCGTGTGGTATTAGTATTTCGAGTGATCTGATATAAGTTGTCTCTGCTTGTATAACTCACAGTGTACACAACCCATTTTAACCACCGCACATAGACTGGTATCGAGTCGACCTGCACAAACATGCCACACGCCATGCTCTGTAGCGTAAACGACAAATTCGCGATCAGACTTGCTCCAGCAAAGTGTCTTACGGCCGTAACACACGTCATCGCACAGGTCATGGCAATGTAGTGATTGAGGAGCGAGATGGAGAAGAATATAAAGAACTTCTGCACGTCGCGCTCAAAGCCTGCCATGAAATAGAAAATTGCCGAGAAGAGAAAGGGAACAGGTATATCTTCGGTGAACAGCCGTGCTAGTCTACGAGAGAGTATAAATGGTAGGGCATCGATGCATCTTTCCGAGAACTCGCGGTCAAACGTGGGTATATCTATAGTCATGCGGTAGACTTCGAAAATGAGCATTAGATAACCTTGCAAGCCGGCTGCTGTATATAGGCCACCTTGACGGGATCGAATGCCCGCTTGATCGCGACCAAGGTCATACCAAAGATATCCACAGGCAAGACCCATAAGGACAGCTTCCATGATCGACGCTGACATGCCGAGGGGATCTCTGTACGTGACCTTGAATGTTCTATCGCTAAGGATTCGTATTTGTCGGAAGAAGCTGGCATGCTTTTCAGCTTGCTGCTTGCGCTTCACACGGCCCAAGTCGATAGGATTGTCTAAGGCCATGAACTGCTTCTTGCTTTCCGTATACCATGATTTTTTCAGGCGCTCGACTCTTGAAGAAGTTTCTTCCTCCAGCTCCGGTGTGCGATTGTCGACAGCGGCGATGTCAATGATGAACTCGGCTGGGTTGACGAAAGGGGGCAGCTCAAACCCCTGGCTGCTGAAGTACGGCAAACAATCTTCGATAGACCCAGAGTATATCGGACTACCCTTGGTCAAGACGATGAGATTATCGAAAAGGTCCCAAATCTCCGATCGAGGTTGATGGATGGTGGTAATAACGGTACGCCCTTTTTGCGCGAGCGTCTTGAGTGTTCGTACAAGCTGGAATGCACTTGTCGCATCGAGACCTGTAGTCGGCTCGTCAAGGAATAATACCGACGGGTTGGCGAGCAGTTGAACACCAATACTCGTGCGCCGCTTTTCTCCACCAGAGCATCCATGATGTTGGCTATTTCCGATGCGTGTATTCGCACACTCCTTAAGACCCAACTCGGAGATGACTTCCTCGACGATGCGCATGCGATCCTTCGCCGGTACAGAAGAGGGAAGTCGTAGATTGGCAGCGTACTGTAGTGTCTCTCTCACTGTAAGCGTTGGAAGAAGTACATCTTGCTGCATCACATAGGCATGTCTAACGTTATGCACGCCCACTTGGCCGTTGAAGGTGACGATACCATCATTCTGTAACCTGGAACTAGTGATTCTCTCAGCAACTGTGTTAAGTAGCGTCGTCTTTCCGGAACCGCTACCACCGAGGATGGCCGTTAGTGTACCAGCAGGAATATCTGCATTGACGGAATTAAGCAACGACTTCATTCGAGGGGCAGTGCTGATCTTGATGCCAAGGATGTCAGGATATGTCGACGTGTTGACTGACACGGAGAGGTCTCGAACATGGACGTTGACGAATTCGACATCGTCGAGGGAAAGACGGCCTGCTCCTGAAAGTGAGAAACGATGCGCTTCCAGGGGTGGTCGTGCTGCTGATGCAATGTCTTTGACAGCATCTTGGCAGCTCTCTGAGTTGGGAGGCAGCATTCTATCAGCCGTGAAGTCTTGAGTGATCTGTGGACAACGCTAGGCAGCAGTATCGGAAGACATGTTGGCGTCTTGTGAAGGATGGCGATATACGAAGGTCCTTTACAGCCTGGCTGTTTTGCCCGTTGATTGTACAGTTTCGAGATGGCGTCTTAGACGCAGCAAAGATCTCCAGCAAAGCTGACTCAACAGGATCCCAGACCTAGAAGATGGAGTAAGACTCTCGATACGACAATGTATAACGTTATTCGAGCAAGGCCGGAATGGGAGAAGTTTGTTCATGGGGCGAAAGTGGACTTGGAGCATTTAACGTTATTCTGGTATCCGTAGAATGAATCGCAATCTGAAATTGTGGGCCAGCAGGGAACTTCGTTCTCGGATGAGGCAACACCCGTAGCGGCACGGCGCGGGGAAATTGTGGGCTTGGCTAACGTTAACGGATATAAAGTCCAAGAATGCCCGCCGTCGGTGGAAGTGAAGCGGCCCGAGATCTAGGATAAGCAAATGAGATGCTCAGGATGTTGGATGGTGGTGTGGATGACTCTGGTCATTGTACTGTATCTGATGACATAGTACGTACTCCAGTCTTCAAGTGGTGACGCGGGCATCGGGCAAGAGCATCGGGCAAGAGCATCGGGCAAGAGCCAACAAGTCATTGCGCGTTTATACATGGCAGCTGTGTGTTTTGATATTCATATCAGTAAGTTGAGGACAGTGGACGCAGCGTTTTACAAAGGTACGAAGTACAGATCGGAATCTGAACCCCATCATTCGGCCGAGCGGATTGCCTCCGATTGCGCCCATCATTCCCGTTACAGTGCATCAAGTTGCAAGCATCTTTAGCAGCGCGCTAACACGCGCGCTGTCTTTCGTCCACAAGCGAGGATATTGTGCATTCCACGTGTTTATCATTTGTAGGTATGCCAAAGGGCCCGGTAACTTGGTTATCGCTTTCGATTACAAGTTAAGTTATACTTCATATCGTTGTTCGCTCGGGGCTCTCTTCTCCATACCCTGTAAATGATGTGGCTGTGCTTGGGCGACAGACCCCAGCATCCCGGACGCTTCACTCCACCAATCCCGTTCCTCTCATAATAAAATCAAGCAGCTACGGGAGATGGTGATTGCCTCTGGATATCTGGTCACAACGAATTCACACTTTACCGATTGAACTTTTGGTATGAACCGTTTTCCTTTCCCTGCGTACCAGGATGATGCCCAAACTATTTGGGGGACTTTAAAGAACTATCCCTATCAACGCCGTCGCTATGCCCCCATTCACCATGTCCTAAGCATTCGTTCAAAACCAACGTCTACATTGTACACTTCGCTACTCCGCGTGCCCGCCGATGCCACCTCTGATGCCCTCCAAGATTCCAGACCAGTGGCCTCCCTGCTTGATTTTCGACACCTCGGAGAAGCGATCGCAGGCAACCTTCCGAATGAGCAGAGTGTCCTTGGACTTCGGGTAGGCCTTTCCGTCGCCGCTGATGAGATATTCCTCAAACCAGTTCTCTTCAGTAGTATCAAATGGCATAAATGCAAGCTCGGCAGAACGGCTTGCGAACTCCGGGCCAGGCTTGTCATCCAATACCGATGCAATTAGTCGTTGGAAAAGCAGCTCGCGAGTGTGATGTGGGTGCGTGCGGGAGTAGAAGAGCGCTTCCTGTACGTTCGTCTTGGCCATGGCTTCAAATATAAGCTCCAGCGCAGCCGACGTCTTGAGGATTGGTTGAACCGTGTAGAAGTAAGAGAGAGCCAAGCTGTAGTCATGGTTCTGCGCGCGGTGAACGAGCACGGTAACGATTTCGTCGGCAAAGTCAGGGATGAGAGAAGGGTGGGCGAGGTACTCCAAAGCTTTCTGCAGATACACTTGTCAGCGCGACACATGTGAAATATGAGGATTCGTTATTACGGTAAATTCCTGGCTGTCTAGATACCATAGGCCATTCATAAAGATTTGGTACTTTCTAGGCATGCCAGACGCTTCCAAGAATGCTTCTGAGAGCTCGTTGCGGCCTGCAGCATGATCGAAGTCGAGAAGCACGTAATAGAGAACAGAGAACTTGTGGTGCATGGCCATGTTGGAATCGCAGACTTGTTGGTGCAATTGCTTCATAGCATTGTCGGTTTTGGGAGGGTAGACCTTGGCTAGACTGTTGCATTAACGACTACCCAACTTCTTTGGATTGTTGGCACACACCCTTAGTAATGCCTACGGCTCGAAGAACTCGGTCAATGAAGAGTACTCCACCAAAGCTCTTGCGGCAGGTTTCGATCGCTTGCTGCAACTTCCGGTCGTAGGGATTTGGAGTCCCCGCGGGGATAACATCTTGGAGGTTTGTGAAATCGAACATGTTGCAAGTAGTATGCTCGACGTCTCCGGAGAAGGGGTAAGACTACCGCAAAAATTGACTTAGCTGTACGATTGATTTGGCGCTGAAGCTATCGCGTAAGCCATTCAGGCCCATTCGCGCAGTCACGTGAAATGCGAGTGGATCACTGACGTGCCATTTCATGCTGAGGGGTGGAGGGCAGGCATTGTTGACAAGACGGATTGGGACATTTCCAAACAAACGCGGGGCGCAACCACTTTAACAGAATAACTTGGCAACAACACGACACAGATTTCTACGGCTTTTCGCGCCGCCACAGGAGACCTCTGCAAAGGGGAACTCGTTTCTTTTCCCTTCTTAGAGCCCTTTTTTACTACTAAGTTTAGCCCAAGATGTCGGCCACTCCTCCCACGAGGTCGTCTCGACGCTCCACAAGGCGCACCACCATTATCGAATCTGACGATGAAGACGAGATTGCCAACACGACTAGAGCCCACGACGATGGCGAGGATGATTTTGAGCCAGCGCCTTCAGAGAGTCCTAAGAGAACGACAAGGAGTAGGCGCAACGTATCTTTGTCTGCGGCTTCCACTACATCATCTGCGGCTCCCAAACCCCCCAAGGCCGCTCCCAGAGCCCGAGGGCGTCCGCGAAAAACGCCCGCTCCTACCGCATCGGCTGAGCCCAGCGAGGTCTTTGACGCCAACGAGACAATCAAGTCTGAGTCCGTAACACCCACAAAACTGTCCGCCTCCCGAAAGCGAAAGAGCACGGCGTCCAGAGAGTCGTTGAATTCGGCCCCTGACGCAAGCCCATCGACGCCAAAGCCCATCGCCTCAATAGAGACGCCACAGGCCCAAGGCTCGCCGCTGGCAGATATCACGACTCCTAGCTTGAATAGCACAAAGGCACCCGATGAGACCCCTGCGACTGTGAAGCCGATCAAAGCCATGGACATGATTATGGAGAAACCAATGGATATTGTGCTGAAGTCACGGACCATGGCGATTCCGGTTGTTGAAGACACGACGCCTAAGTCGCGTATCGTTCTCACATATCTGATTCTGAACAACTTCAAAAGTTACGCTGGGCGTCAAGAAGTTGGACCCTTTCACGCATCTTTCTCATCGGTTGTTGGACCCAACGGTTCTGGCAAGTCCAACGTGATTGACTCCTTGTTATTCGTCTTCGGTTTCCGAGCCAGCAAGATGCGACAAGGAAAGGTCTCCGCCTTAATTCACAACTCCGCCGAGCACCCGAATCTGGAGTTTTGCGATGTGGAGGTGCATTTTCAAGAAGTGATGGATCAGGTACGAATGCGCTTACTCTCGACTTGAACCAAAGCTAACAACATTTAGCCCGGTGGTGGCCATGAGGTTATCCCCGACTCTGCTCTCGTCATCTCGCGACGAGCATTCCGCAACAATTCGAGCAAATACTACATCAATGGCAAGGAATCCAACTTCACGGTGGTGACGACACTTCTGCGCGACCGTGGAGTTGATCTGGACCATAAACGTTTCCTCATCTTGCAGGGCGAAGTCGAATCTATTGCTCAGATGAAGGCCAAGGCTGGAAACGAGCACGAAGATGGGCTACTAGAATACCTGGAGGATATCATAGGAACATCAAAGTACAAGACGCCGATTGAAGAATCTGCAACCGAGGTGGAAACTCTCAACGACATTTGCATGGAGAAGAGTGGTCGAGTGCAACATGTGGAGAAGGAGAAGAACAGCCTCGAAGACAAAAAGGATCTGGCTCTTGCATTTGTCCGGGACGAGAATGAGCTGACGTTGAAGCAATCCGCTTTATATCAGCTCTACCTGAACGAGTGCAACGATAACCTCAACGTTACTGGAGAAGCCATCAACCAAATGCAAGCCCAGCTTGATGAAGAACTTGAAAAGCACCACGGTGGCGAGCAGATTATCAAGTCCCTTCAGGCAGACTATGCCAAGGGTGCCAAAGAATTTGAGTCACAGGAGAAGCAAACTCAGGTTTTGGTCAAGGAGTTGGCCAAATTCGAGCAAGAGCGCGTCAAGTTTGATGAAAAGCGAAAGTTCTTGGAAGATAAGAAGAAGAAGCTCGAAAAAACTATCGCAAACGCAGAAACGAATGACGCCGAAGCCGACGAAACCATTCAACAGTGCACCGAGGAAATTGAGAGACGAACCCAAGACATTGCTGAGCTTGAGGAGCAGGTTCGCGCTGAGGAGGAGGAACTCACGAAGATTCGTGAGGGTCTCAAGGGCAAGACGCAGGCATTTTCGGATCAAATTGCGGCCAAGCAAAAGTCCCTGGAGCCTTGGCTAGAAAAGATCAATCAGAAGCAGTCAGGAATTGCTGTGGCTGAGAGTGAGTTGAACATCCTCCTGGAAAAGGCCAACGCTGGTGCAGTGGCTCTCGAAGAACTCGAGGCCAAGATTGCTTCAACCGAACAGGGCAAGGCTGCAAAGCTTAAAGAGCTCAAGGTCTGCAATGGAGAGAAGGCTGAGTTGCTTAAGGAGGCCACAAACATGGAATCGGAATTAAAAGTCCTCTCTGAGCAGGAGCCTAAGATTCGGTCGAAGATTTCAAATGCACGCCAAAAGGCCGATGAGGCTCGGTCAACTCTTTCGAGCACTCAGACTCGAGGCAACGTTCTTGCAGCTCTCATGCGGATGCGAGAGTCTGGTCGTATTGACGGCTTTCATGGTCGTCTGGGAAATCTTGGAACCATTGACCAAAAGTACGACGTCGCCATCTCAACCGCTTGCGGCGCTCTCGACAACTTCGTAACAGAGACTGTTGAGGCTGGTCAGCAGTGCATTGAATATCTTCGAAAGAACAATCTTGGACGAGGTAACTTCATCTGCTTGGACAAGCTAAGGACGCGGGATCTATCACCTATTCAGACGCCAGAGAACGCGCCGCGTCTGTTTGATTTGGTAAAGGCCAAGGAGGACAGGTTCCGGCCCGCCTTTTATCACGCGATGCAAGACACCCTGGTTGCCAACGACCTGGCACAAGCCAACAGGATTGCATACGGCGCCAAGCGATGGCGTGTTGTCACCCTCGACGGCGAGCTCATTGACAAGTCTGGTACGATGTCTGGTGGTGGTACAACGGTCAAAAGGGGACTCATGTCGTCTAAGCAAGTTGCCGATGTTACAAAGGAGCATGTTACCAAGCTTGAGGGTGATCGTGACTCGTGGGAAACCAAGTTCCAGGAGTTCCAAGATTACCAGAGAGAATGCGAAACTCGACTAAAGGAGATCAATGACCAAATCCCGCAGCTCGATACTAAGATGCAAAAGATCCAGCTGGAGGTTGACAGCGCTACACGAAATGTCGCAGACATGCAACGACGTATCATGGACTTGGGCAAGGAACACCAGCCCTCAGATGCAGACAATAGCCGCATTGCAGCCCTGCAGAAGGAAATTTCCAAGCTTAACAAGGAGGTCCAGAAGCTCCATGGCGAGACTGCTAGTGTTGAGGATGAAATCAAGGCGCTACAAGACAAGATCATGGAAGTTGGTGGTGAGAAGCTCCGATCGCAGCGTGCCAAGGTGGACGCCATCAAGGAAGAGATCACATCATACAGCGAGGAGATATCCAACGCTGAGGTTCGAAAGGCCAAGGCAGAGAAGCAGAAGGTCAAGCTACAAAAGGACCACGCAAAGGCGAGCAAGGATCTCGAGGGAGCTGCTCAGGACCTGGAGAAGCTCGAAGATAGCGTCAACAACCAGGGCGAAAGGGTCGAGGAGCTGCAACGTCAGGTCGAAGAGTCGGAGGAAGGCTTGGCCTCGAAGAAAAAGGAGCTGAAGGCCTTCAAGGCTGAACTGGATGAGAAGACGTCCGAGTTAAACGGAACTAGAGCTTTGGAGATTGAGATGCGAAATAAGCTCGAGGAGAACCAAAAGACCCTCGTGGAAAACCAGAGACGTCTGCGCTACTGGGACGACAAACTCAACAAGCTTGTCCTTCAGAACACCGATGAACTGATTGGTGCTGCAGCGCCCGCATCAACGGCCGTGAAACAGGAAAGCCCTGCCCCTACTGATGACGATGATGATGACGACGACGTGGAAATGGACGACGCTCCAGTTGAAGATGTGGATATGGCTGATGCTTCTGGAGAGGATGAGGCTGAAGGCGAGGATGAGGGAGAGGCTCAGCCAAACCAGCAATCAAATGAACTACCTCGATACACACCGGATGAGCTAGCAGACATGAGTAAAGAGACGCTCAAGAGCGAGATCGCTGCGCTTGAAGAGAAGACTCAGAACGTCAACGTGGATCTCGGTGTCCTGGCTGAGTATCGCCGACGAGTTGAGGAACACGCAGCTCGAGCTTCGGACCTGCAGACTGCCATTGAACAGCGCGATACAGCGAAGAAGCGGTGCGACGACCTGCGCCGCCTTCGCCTGGAAGGCTTCATGGAAGGTTTCAGCGCCATCTCTCTTCGTCTGAAGGAGATGTACCAGATGATTACCATGGGTGGAAACGCGGAGCTGGAGCTCGTCGACAGCCTGGATCCTTTTAGCGAGGGTATCTTGTTCAGCGTGATGCCACCCAAGAAGAGTTGGAAGAACATCAGCAACCTTTCTGGCGGTGAGAAGACGCTGAGCAGTCTGGCCTTGGTGTTCGCCTTGCACCACTACAAGCCCACGCCGTTGTACGTCATGGACGAGATTGACGCTGCGTTGGATTTCCGAAACGTGAGTACCCTGTCCTCATTCCCGAGACATTCGCCTGCGATTGAGCCACTGGCCGTACGGTTCTGCACGTACAATGTGACTAACTTCCCTTCTTCCCTTCCCAGGTCTCTATTGTCGCCAACTACATCAAGGAGCGAACCAAGAACGCGCAGTTCGTGGTCATATCGCTGCGCAACAACATGTTTGAGCTTGCGGCGCGATTGGTGGGAGTGTACAAGGTCAATCATATGACCAAGAGTGTCACGATTGAGAACAAGGACTACATTGTGAGACCTCAAGGGCCGCCTAAGCCCGTTGCTGCGGGCAACACGACAACGTTGGCCATTCGTTGAGGAATGGGGCTGACAATGATTAGGTCATGCGATGAGATATAGGAGTCTTTGGTTGAACATTTGGTTGGTTTATGGCATTGGCATGGGTTGGTCGGCTTGTGTGCTGGGTTTGATGCGCTATGAGAGCATGGAAGGATATCTGTTTCTAAGGTCATGAATTGTCTGGACGTATTACAATGCGAGGAAGCCGAAGATTTTCCTCGACTTTTTTTATCCTTGGATCACCGAGATCACTTACTTACACAGACTATCGAGTGCGCAGCGTCTGGCGGAACATGGCTAACTCGTCTCAGGCATCGTTGCTTGCTCTGTCCGCCTCCACATGCAGTTTGCTAACATCGATACTACCGCCACGTTGAGCACCTCTCACCTGCTCCTGACTACCGTGTGAAGTATCTTCCTCTCATTCGATTTCAAGAAGTCTCTTATGACTAGTAATGGTGTCGTGAAAGGTCGAGGATGAGTCGTACTGGTATCAAACCAACACCAAGACATTCCAACCATGTTTACGATGCTATGCTAGGATCAGATACCAATACTACTGCATAGTCAGATTCCGGAATAGTGCTTTCTTGCTAACCTTGCGGGTGCAGAGGACCAGATATGAGACTGTCACAGCTGTCAGACCTGCGTCTCGAATGATTCTCCTCGCACAGCAGAAATTGTTCCAGATGGAGCGGCCTGATGCAGGAACAAGATTCATACCGGCACGTGTAGCACCTACTCATGAGCAGGATCACAAGCTTCATATCGCACAAGACATCCCAAGAGGAAACCATAGGGCAGGCCAGAACGACGTATCTCAAAGGAAACAACCGAAGGAGATACCGCACCATAGCTGCAGCAAACCGGCCCGAAGCCACTTGGACGTCTCGATCCACGAAGCAGAACATATCCGATACTTCTGCATCGCCAAGAGACCTGCGAGTAAGCCATATCCCTATGGCACGGTGCTCGATTCCCAAACGCCGTGCAACGTCCCTCATACCGGCTACAACACCATACCAGCTTCCACAGCACCGGGACATTAAGGCACAAGCCATCAAGCCTACTCGCCTCCACATTCAGGGCTCAGAGTCCATGGATCCCAAGTTGGTGGTCACATCTGCCTGTCAGGGGCAGCCAGATAGATGTGGCTATTGGCGGCTGCCCATGGTTGAACGACGATGCTCGAACGAGTGGGTTGGGTTGGACTATGGTCGTGCTCTTATAAGATGGCAGCTTACTAGCTTCATGGGTCTCATGGGCCTCTGACCGAACAACAGCATAGCACAGTCGCTCCGGTGGACCAGCTTTTACACATTCTTTCTTGTCAGTTTGATCAGTACAAGATGAGAGCGCTCTTTCTCCTCATCTTTCTTCCTCTTTGTTTCGCACAGAACACGACGACGCCATGTCCCTACGAGTCTATTTACTCGACGCTTACCAGCGATGGATTCGAGTATTGCTCCCGTGTGGTCGACAGCGCCCATTGTACGGGAGGGTACCAGAAGCCAGCACGACAACTTCCCTTTAATCAAACGCAGATATCTTCATACGTAAGTGCAGCGGGTTATTACTGGTTGACAAGGGGCCCGTGAGATGAACGGCATCCTAATACTTAGGCTTGCTTGTATTAGTGTATCGTTTGATTCGGTTATCAAGATGCCGTTCAACGTATTTACTGTGTGGTTAAATATGTAGCTAACTCTAAGCAGTGCGATTGCATTATATCCAACTCGGGCGCCACGGCAAGTTCTCCGACGGTACGAACGGATTCTATCAAGGAATCTACCACGAGCTTTACGTGGTTTCCTACTTCAACGATGACCGACAAAGACTCTGCTACGGCGTCAACTAGCTACACCCTGGGCGGAAACTCGACTACTTCAGTCAGGTCTTCCTGGTCTCTTATTCCCATCCCTGACTTCCCAACTGAAAGTGTGACGGGTTCCGTGACAACGATGGGGTTTCCGATCCCTACTTTGCCCTTACCGAGCTTGCCTGTGCCCAGCTTGCCAATTTTGAATTCAACTGTGCCAGTCATCACGAACGATACATCTGCAACTCCGATACCTGCGAGCGCTTCTTCGTTCAGCTGGTTCAATGAGACGTTGAGCGAAACGTCAAGCCTATCCTTGATTGGAACGGGTGTTAGTACATTGACAGCAACTTCGGGCTCGGAGATTGAACCTGCAGGGACCCTTACGTCGTTTAGAGCCTCGTCAACGTTCGCTTTGACGGAGACGTGGAATTCTTCAATGAGCAGTCTGTCAAACGCATCAACATGGGAGTTTTCCTCGTCGCTACGAGCAAGTACTGATTCATGGAACTCTACCACAAGGGATACTGGAACTGGTGTTCCCACGGCCACGACACCAACACCTAGATCCAGCAGTACTTTCAGTGGATGGAACACTTCCTCGGTCACCTCCTCTAGCCAACAGGGACCCTTTGGTACCGGTAATCTCACTGCCAGTTTTGAGACACCAACGTCTTCATCTTGGGGAAATACTTCGGTGACCCCTGTCTCTGATCCAACGAGCCTGTTTATATCGCAGCTCAGTTCAACCCCTAGCTATACGTCTTCATCTTCCTGGTTCTTGAATAATACGTCTTACACATCAGCCTCGCAAGGTCCGGTCATATCCCCAACTCCTGGAACAACGCCAGTCGGAACCTTCACTACCACAGCGTCTCGATTCAGGAATGACACCTCTGTCGCCATTACCTCTGGTGGTTCTTCTGATTCCTCCCCCATTCTCACAAGCCTCACTACGAGTTCTGAAGTCGCAACCTCCTGGTTCCTGAACTCGACTGCTGCTGCCGCCACCACCACGTCAGGTGTTGTGCCAACTCTTACAACCCCGAGCTCGACACCAGTTGCAAGTTCCGGAAGGGTTTTTGCAACGACACTGGTCAATGGCACTGAAGTAGTCTCATTCGTTGCCAATTCAACTCGTACAGTGAGCTTTGAAAGAAGCTCTGCACTTACCTTGGCCAACGGCACGGAAACCGTCTTAACAAGTGACGTCTCAACTCCCGCTGCGAGTCCTACAGAAAGTTCAGCTGTTACTGTTTCTGAATTTTTGAGCGGGAGCTCTACGCCTGGTACTATTGCTCTGAGTCCCTTTGTAACCGATATCGGTTCTTCCCTGACCCTAACCGTTTTGCCTCCCGGGTTCGGGAATAGTTCTTCCTTGGCAGATACTTCGGGGGGGATAGATAGCGTTCATGCAACCCCAGCTTCGACAACTATCCCTAGTGCTTTCAGTTCGCCCCCAGCTACTCTCACAAGTAGTCCCTTGAATAGTACAACTACGGTGCAAAGTCCCGCGGTAACAGGAGCACCCCCTTTCCCTGCTGCCAACTTCACCCAAGTTACTCTTACAGCTGCACTATCACAAGACACTTGTCAAAGTCTTCCAATAGACCCTGAGGGAGACTCGACCCGACGGGCCTTGATGCGCAATGCCAAACTGCGGGAGAAGAACGTGTTTATCCCAATCCCTTACATCGAGTCTGTCGAATTTGAGAGCGGCGGTATTGACCCACTGTATCTGACTATCCGCGATGCTACGGCGGAGTCATATTATGTCAACATCTCTAACAAGAGTCAAATCGCCATATCGGATTCATCTGGCAACTCGATGGTATTAGGTCCCGGGGGTATCATGTTCTCGACGGCCAGCTGCACGTACGGCGTTTCCATTTGGATTCAAGACTTCTACCAGCAGCTGGAGAGGCTGTCTCAAGCACCTTGCTCCACGCTGCGCCGGCACAAACGAGCTGAGGACCTTGAGTTTCGGCAGACGCTCGTTTTAGCTGACCAATGTGGTAACCCAGTCACCAAGTCTCTTAGGCCGTATCCACGGTTATCGGTTGGCGAGACGGCTTGTTCTGATGTAGGTGTCGAAGAGTCTTCCGGTGAATGGGAGTTTGATTGTACCTTCCCAGGCTCACTTTCGGGGTTACTGCAATGTCAGATTTCCATCTCGGATAACTTGGTGGACTTCCTTACGGTTGATTCGTTTGGTGGTTGGTGTCCTGACATATCGACCGTCATCACTACACTTTTGGCATCCGGCCAAGATCTCTTGAATAGTGACTCAATCCGGTCGGCGCTTCGGGACCAAGGCTTGAACGAGATGACAGCTCCGGAAGCTGACTCTGCCGTCGCTGCGTTCGAACAACTCTGGGTAATGTTTGGGCGATTCTTTGCCAACAATGGGACAGAATCCACGTCGGCTAGCAGCGCACTTCAAGGCTATATAGACTTGTACAATACCCACCGAAGTCTAGAGGACGACATCTGCGAAGACCTCCATGCGGGTGAGATTCCACTGGTTCTTAGTCTTGTTGCTGGAGCTTCGAGCTACGCCATCAACACTTTGAACTGGGCGCCAGAGACAGCGCCGTCGTATAATTTAACCGTTCAAGATCCCGCCCAGATAGCATGCTGCTCAAACTCGAGCCTCTCCAAAGGCGAAGGAGACACCTGCTCGTTTCCAGCGGAAGCTACCATCGAAGAGACAAATTGCATCTGTGGCACGACGGCTGGTGGACGAGGTGTGGCGTTTGAGCAGATGGAGTGTGGTAATTACGTGAGTAAGTGCAATGATGATCAAGATTGTAGCGATGCTGGATATCCAAGGTTTGTTTGTATGATTGGCAGTTGCTGTGGTGAGGGCGTTTGCGTCGATCCGTATGCTTGTTCGCAGAATGGGACGCTTTTGGTTAAATTTGATGTTTTTCTGTAGGGTAACGAAGCGTTGAAGGGACGTTGATCATATTTGTAGGATTGTTTGTTGTTTTTGAACAAGGAAATTGCCAGGTTTAGTGGGATTTTGCTTGAAAGCTGAGGGTGCCTCTGCCAGAGCGAACTCCGTAAAATTTTAACAATCATGATCGACCCCTTTGCTACTACATAGCTGACACTTGGCGGTTACAGTTCAGAGTATGGTCATGATATACACGTCCTTTCTTGCCCAGATCCTTGAAAATCTTACAAATGTGATACTGAGCTGTGCATGTCAGCCATTCGCAAGTCGCAACCTGAGAAGACATCGCAGCCCGATGACTACTCGTAAATATCGCTTACGTCGACGAGGTGCTGGGCTCGGCATGTGTAATGGGCCACGTCTCATAACGTGGTTTCGCGTAGGGTGTATCACGATTGTCGACTGGTGTCATATTTGGGAAGCCTTCGAGTCACTGCAATATGTTCAATGGTACGGGCAGAATATGAACCGTCAATGTAGTCCGATTGTTTATTTTGGAATCCTTTCACAGATTCGTAAATCCCAGGTGCTTATCCCATCCGATTTTTGAATGCAGACGTTATCGTAACCAGACTCCATTCCCAGTTATCATGACCCGCTTAGACCTTTGGGGCGTTGGGGACAATCTTCTTGCCATCCTTGTTGTAGCGAACGCGAGGGGGGGGAGCGCGGTTTCGGCGGCCAACAACAGAACGAACACTAAATCATTTCATCAGTCATGCTACTCATTATACATACCTGCTTTGACACAGGGCAGGGGACCATCTTCGACCAGCGAAGGATGGGCGGGAGTGTTCTGAGAACGACCAAGGCTCATCTGAAGCACATACGCAACCAAGGCGCAGTCGTCACACTCCCAGGGAGGACAACGTACCGGACAATCTTGCCGTGAATGGCGCAAGAGACACAGTACTGCAGCTTCAGGTACATCTTGGGGACAGTGTACTCGGCGAAGACCGAGGCGTCGGAGATATCACCTGGAACATGTCAGTTGTTGCCCGTTGGAAAGAACCGAGTGCGAAATGTGAACGTACGGATGGCAGCAGACTCAACCATGTTGCGGATGGTGAATCTCTTGATGGCCTTGTCCTTGGGCGTGCATCGCGAGCAGTTGCTGCAGCGGACGGGCTTGACGTGGCCGCGGCCCTTCTTGTTGCGGCCGCTGGAAAGCTGTTAGCATTGTTTGTTGAGAGGCAAGCCTGACTGCCGCAACTCCTACTACTGAGCACCGAATATCTAAGACCACGTCATCGCTGCGAGTATGCTCAGGAAGTTTCATCGAGAAGCAATATCGAGCGGCGGCGTGATCAATCCGTAGTGGCAGTAGGAGTAGCAAAGTCGTGAGAGAGCGGCATCGAGACTAATGCTTGGGGTATCGTACTTGTTCTTTCTCTTCTTGACCATTTTGACGGTGTTCTGCTGTTGGTTAATAGAGGTCCACGCAGAGAAGGAAAGAGAAAAGGAAAAGGATGGGGAGTCGGCGGAAGACGTACTGAAATGTGTGCTGATCAACGATGGAGTTTGGCAGTGCGAATCCGAGGAAATCGTTTCGGTTGGCGTCGCGTAGGGTTAATTCCCAAAAAGGACTCCACAGCACCATGTATTATTTTTTTGGTGGGCTTTTTCTCAACCCCCTGCTAAATGGCTCGTTACCCACGAGCGCAAAGCGCGAGCGCAGACAGTGCCAGATCGCGGGGCAGCACAAGGGCACGTAGCACTAAGAAACCCTAAGTCATGTGACTCTTCCTTGCCGCCTGGCTGCGAATTTTCTGGACCGGGAGCCACTACACCAAAAAGTTGAATCTCTTCATCAACGCACCATCTGAGGATTGCTTAGGAAGGCAGTAATTAATATTATTGTCGAGGTACGTCTAAAGATGCTGCAAATTTCTTTGCTCATGGCGAGGGCTTCATTGCTTCTCTCATGAGAATCTTTGAATGTCTTCCTTGCCATTTCGACGCCGATATCCCACATCCGTGACGGTTTTGCAACGGCGCGCGCGTCGACGTCGAGTCTGGAAATGGCTTGACATCGCTGCGCGCTAGATCATACCTCACTACTTCTTCTCTTCATCACCTTGTCTACTTGTTCGCTTTGCGAAACACCATCTAACATTCGCAGTTAGGCAAGATGCAGATCTTCGTCAAGACCCTCACAGGGAAGACGATCACCCTCGAGGTGGAGTCTTCCGACACCATTGACAACGTCAAGTCCAAGATCCAGGACAAGGAAGGCATTCCCCCGGACCAGCAGCGACTTATCTTTGCTGGTAAGCAGCTCGAGGATGGCCGCACCCTGAGCGACTACAACATCCAGAAGGAGTCCACTCTCCATCTGGTCCTCCGCCTCCGTGGTGGTATGGCCAAGAAGCGCAAGAAGAAGGTCTACACCACCCCCAAGAAGATCAAGCACAAGCGCAAGAAGACCAAGTTGGCCGTCCTCAAGTACTACAAGGTCGACTCCGATGGCAAGATCGAGCGCCTTCGCCGCGAGTGCCCTAGCGACACCGTACGTTTTCCTCCCGATTCCTGCGATCTTGGATGGTTCTTGCTAACTTGTAATAGTGCGGTGCCGGTGTCTTCATGGCTGCCATGCAGGACCGCCAGTACTGCGGCCGATGCCACCTCACCTACGTTTTCGACAAGCAGTAAATGCATAACAGGGACATCTGATTTCGTGTGGGATGATTTGGGATGACGGCATGGGACCATGGACTGCCGAAAAAGGCGTTGGTACAGGTGTAGCATAAAAGCACATCTGGCTTCTGATAATGCATGCTTGATTGAGACGACCAATTTATGACCTTTCCAAAGTGACTTTCGTTCGTGATTGAATATCGAAGGTGTACTAAAAATGATTGACGCTACATTTAAGTACTTGACTTCGGCGACTTATCTAGGCTTGGTAACGCTATGTGTACGAACTTTGCTTGTGCGTTTGCAAAATATAACAGCCACTGGAATATAAAGCGATTATTCAACAGCTTGAGAATGCGATGGGTGGTGTGTGCAGACACTTCATACTATCATACTACGTAGTCCTCTCGTAATTCCAAACTTCGACGCGAAGCAGTCAGCCTATTACAAGTAGGTGCCTCTTTAGCTCACGATTATACAATGATCCTAGGCCGAGACATCTGGTTGTCCTTACCTGAGGCAACAAGAAGCTTTGATGCCTGAGGCTGTACATCAATGCTGGCACATGTACGGAGCATTTAAGCTTGTAACCCTTGTCTAGCCCCCTTCTTAGCTTCTTCTTTTCTCCACACCTCTCAATACCCTTGCATTTATCCCCACCTCTTACACCACATCATCAGCCTGGAGCGGCTTTCCATTATCATTCTGGTTATTCCAATACACCAGGAAGCGGTGCTCTTACGTCCTTTTCCTTCCACTTTCTTTACGAACATGGACAGTACGCCGGACTCAGTGCGGAATGTCTGTTCTTCAGCTTGTGCCTAGTGCCCCCGAGTCGAAGAAATATGGATCGGTAAGTTTTCCTTTACGTCTCCGTAAGGTCGCCGACAGTTCTGATATACTTGCTGTTTAGATTCCGGCTAAGTTAGTGGGCTTTCAACAAGGGTTGAGATGACCCTGAGCACCTGCTCGCATCGCCATCGGCCGTTTCGGTCACGCTTGTAGTGCTTTGTCCAGGTCTTCACTGGCCGCATTCACTCCACCAACTTCAGAAGCCTGGTTACCATCTAGGCGGTATTTTGGACGGCTTTCCTTGCGGCTCTTGCATTCGTTCATTTTATTTCTAAAAGGAGCGCGGGACAATAGGATTTATTGGTATATTAGGTTTTCTTCTTGCGATTGGGAGGGGGGTTTCCCGCCGACAAAGCAACTCATCTACTCTCGGGGAAAACAAAACACCACAAAGCAAATTCACCTTACCACTCTAAACTACGCTATTCTACGCCTATTCCTTCATCTAGTACACCTCAGCTACTGCTGAAAGAAGTACTTATTAGTATAAGAAACCGATCGGATATCGAAGAGAGGTATGATCAATTATAAAATCAGGCGGGACGCCGTTTACCTTTTCAGCATGCAACGTCCCAGTGGCGGAGCAGACCACCTGTGCGCCTTTGCCCTATTCCAGGACCTCCGAGGGCTCGTCGGGAGATCCTACGCCCAGCTGAGGCTGATGACCAGCGCGAGCGCCGACGCAGACGGCAGGCCGGAGAGCAGCTTCGAACTCCTGCATCTGGACTGGAGCGAGGTGGTGGAGGGGGATGCTAGGGCGTGCCTCGCCTATGCCACTGGATTTCTTCAGGCACTCTGTATGAATGAGCTCGGGATACGGGATTGCCAGGTGGAGAGGGACGGCCAGCTCTGCAGTGTCCCCCCCTTTACGTACTACGTACTGTAGTAGGCATCAGGGGAAAACCAGTTGCTGAAATGGACCCAAGACAAGTCTTTTAATTCTGTTTTCGATCAATCTGGCTCCAGGTCTATTAGCAAGCCTTTTATTTAGTAAGAGCGTCAAGAAGACTACAGTATTATCTTAGGCCTGTGTCAGTAAGTGTTTCCCCCCTGCTGCGACCGTCCCGAAAAAGTGAGTTCCCCTCATACTTACTAGTCTAGGGTCAACAATATTCAGAAGCACGAAGATCCAAGACATCCATTTTCTAAATTAGTCACCATTCCAACAATTTTACAACAATCTTTAGTGTGCAGTAACCATTCCTGAGTCCATTCTCGAAACATGAACACTCCATGATTCAACGCAGACCCATCAACGACACACGCCCATGATGATAGCAAAGAAACAGTACCGGCTCATCGCAGGCGTCGGTGCCTCAGTTTTTACTCTGTCACTGGTTCTTCATAACTCTGACGGCATCTCCCCAGAACTCTTCTTTGACAATAAATGGGACCAGCCTGGTGATTTGGGGGGCGAGACCTACAATGGACAGACCGACATTGGAAGAAATACCGACGAGAAACTCGACGAGAACGCAAATCGTTTGCCAACTGACTGGTCACGATTTGCTTATGCGCAATACTCGGATGGTGTTGATGAGGAATACCTCTGCAACTCAGTCATGATGTTCGAGGCATTACATCGGCTGGGTAGCAAAGCCGATCGGGTATTGATACACCCCTCACAAGCTTTCAGCGCGGAATCAGCTACGAATAGCACTGTCATCGGAAAGCTGATGTTGAAAGCACGCGATGAGTATGGTACGAGACTGGAGCCTATTGATACTATACCTAAGGCTGGCCAGGATGGTGAGTATCCTACTTTAGCTGAATTCACTGATACTTGTCGACTGACAGATATGTATAGACATCTGGAAAGGTTCACTATCCAAACTTCTTTCGTTCAGACTCGCAGACTATGATCGTGTTCTTTCTCTGGACTCGGACGCCCTGCTTTTTCACGACTTGGATGATCTCTTCCTGGTTCCCAAGGGTCCCGTTGCCATGCCCAGAGCACATTGGCTTCCAAGCGGACGCCTTTCACCGCAAGTTCTGCTGATTACTCCTTCTGCAGAAGAGTTCAACCGCGTCAGTCAAAGAGTGGATGCCTCGGCAAAAGATGAGGAGAACGGGACGACCATTCTTCACGACTTGTACGGCGGCAGTACTGTCATCCTTCCACACCGCGATTACGTGATACAGACAAACGAGTTTCGGCAGGTAGACCACAAATCCTACCTCGGATCTGGCTCTGATATCTGGGATCCCATGCTGGCATACAATAGGGCAAAGTATCTGCACTTTTCAGACACACCAGTGCCAAAGCCGTGGTTTCACATGGGTTGGAGGTTGCAAATGGAAGAGCAGCCAAAGTGCATTCCGACGGAAGGAGGAGAAGACTGTGTATCCAGAATCATATGGAACAGCCTTTACACGGAATTCGGAGAGAATCGCGAGGTGCGTTTTGGGTGTGGTTGGGTTACTTGAGGTACAATGCTAACAGCGATGACAGCGAGTCTGTGATATCAAGAAGAAGATCATTCCTTGATGCGTCGAAGTTGGCTTTTCTCAGGCTAATAAGTTCTATTAAGAAATCCTACTATGATGCTATACTGGTATCGCCATACTGAGACGCATGTTGCACAAGAGATTTAAGAATACTTATGCAGTGCTACATTTAGCCTTCGATAATACCAACGATCATTCCAGCTTCAAGCAGTGTACTAGCCTAATATTCTGGTGAGAATTTTAGCGCTCAATCGCTACCTAACCATGCATGCAGTGTGCTACGGAGATGACGAGCGAAGAGTTCGAAGCCGCATGAACTTACAGGCCACAAGACAAACCTGATTTCCTAGGCAAATGTAAAGTTCCAAGAGTCAATCTCCTGTCAGTCTAGAACATTATTGTTACATCCTTCACCATCTTGAGCTAAAAGAAGCAACGATCAGACTCCGATGTCATCCAAGGAATACGAGTCCAGCATGGGCGCTTTATACAACCCCCCAGCCTATTCCAATAGTGTTGATTAAGGAGGTGCTCTCGAAGCCTTGGGACATCATTCCACTTGTGACAGGCCTGATTTCAAGATTGATTTCCCTCTTGCTTTTGAATTATTGGCGAACTGGATTTGGGACCACAACGCCAAGGTATCGGAGACACGTTGGCACAACCTCGTTAAGGATTCTAATCCATGGTCTTGGGCTAAAGGCGGCGCGAAAATCTCGGACGTCCCAGATCAACCCCGTCCATATTAGTTTCAGGGTCAGCAGAGTAGTCCTGGTAAGTCAACCAACCCGCAAAGCGAGTCGTTGCAGAGCACAGCTGATTGCTTATTGGGTTTTAGAACATGAGTCCTACCTGCAATGGGGAGAGATTCAGTATGCGATAAAAGTAGACCGCCATGTCTTCACAAAGAGTTGGAACTGGGAACTAGGAATGTTTGCCTACCCTTGCCCCGCGTACGACACCTGACTTGTTCGCCAAAAGCGATGCCATCTCTTTGGGAGGCAAATACTTGTCTTAGGCACCGCAATGCCCAGCGTTTATCCCAATGAAAATTCCAAGAAGTCCTTGCAGAAGCCAAGATACAACGGCAAGTATTTCATTCTGTAGCAAGTGCGTTGTAGCCAGGCTGACATGAGTTATGGTAGCGCTCACGTTATTCGGAGAGTATCCGTCAGAAGGTACAAGTATGCGATGATGTACTATTCTGACTTCGCATACGGGAATGACATGACGGGAGAGCGTGTTCGAGCGTACGTGAAGCTGTCTCGGGATTCCCCTCTTGCTAGATTAGTAGTAGAATTGGTGATACCTGCCAACTGTAAACAACTACTACGCGATAGGTGCACGTGATACGTGTAAGTGGCCTCAGCGCCATAATAAGTGAAACTATCTGTAGCGTAAAAGCGGGTACTTCTAATACTTAGTTAATGCAATGAGGAGCCGAGCACTTAAGTATACGGAACAGACGATTTGATTAGCCATGAATTACTACAAAAGAGAAGCCTTCGATCAGGCCTTTTAGTACTTACTGGCTGTGCCCCTATTGGGCAAAGCCCTAATGTTGCTGTGCTCACAATAATCATATGATCAGCGGGAATAGTACCGTAGCTTTGTAGCTGTACCGGGAATATCCGTTCTTCATCACAGTTAAGTCTACTGTAGTCTACTCTAAGTTAGATGATCCCGTTCTATTTCCATGGATATTGCATGTTTCAGGTTTTCTCTCCCCCTCCCCTTCGCTCCCCTCCCCCCACACATTTCGGCGGCGAATAGCACGACCCCATGTACTGCAACGATATGGTACAGACTTCAGTATGGTCGCTTGTGTGTGCCTCTCCTGTCGCCGTCGTCGATTGCGGTGGCTGGTGAAGGAGATGAACTGCGGTAATCTGTCCGGGACATCTTCAGAGTATTGGCTTTCCGGGGCAGCGGGGGGAAGCAACTTGAATCACAGACAAGGATAATCCTTCTACTGTAGAGATCCCTATTAATTTACGTAGTATGCTTACAGCTGAGGAGTCATAACTTTACAGAGTACAACAGAGAGCATCGCGTCAGATTTTGGCGTGCATTGGGCACTGTGGGCCAGCTATTTTCCAGCTGATCTCGTCTTGGGTTCTCACTTTTTTCTTTTCTTACCTCATGCTTCCACTCATGACCTTTGATTTCCTCGATTTCAAACACCCACATCCTCTCATTGCCGTTCAACGTTAGGCAGGGGATGCGCAGTTGAACTGGGTTGGATCGAGAGAAGAGCATCAGGTTGAATCACCAGCTGCGACGGCAAAGATGTGGTCTTCGACGTGGCTTCTCTTCGTATCGTCAACGGCCCAGATGCTGTTGGCCAGTTCCGAAGCTAACGATTGCCTAGCCGAGCCTCTGGTCATGTTAATTCGCAATACAACACTCTCAAACGGCGTTGCTCGTCGCGGCATCCCTATCAACGTTGGAGAGCCTGCGCAAGAGCTGTCTTTTATTCCACGATGGTAAGTGCAGAATTATTTTCATGTCTTTGATTAGTATCCTTCTGTAGGGCGATTCCTAGTAGGAACCGACTCAATCTAAAGCGCGTAGGAAAAATAACAATACCATCGTCTACGGCCCAACCTGCGGCACATCGAGAATCGCAAACTCCAAGTGCGAGACACTTCGTGGAGGGTTCATGCCAGACAACTCCAAGACGGCAAAGTACCTACCTAAGAGCTACAAAGACAAAATGCCGTCGGAAACACTCGACTCGAATACATACGAGCTCTTGAACGAAACCATCAACTTTGGCAACGGGACCACCCTCGACACCTTCTCGATTGTTCGTCCCATCGATATTGGCGAATGGGGACTCGAGAGCCGGTCAGCTCAGAATGTGTTAGGCATGGCAAGCGAATCGACATTGCTGCAGACCTTGGTCGAAACTGGGCGCATCGCTTTCAAGTCATATGGCTATTTCTGGGGTCTGGATGGCGTGGGGAAAGAGGACCAGGGGAACGGGTCGTTTGTTCTCGGAGGCTACGACAAGGCAAAGACGACTTCTCCCAAGCTAACGAGGCGCTTGGTCAATGATGCGGGGTGTCCTTCGGGTATATTCATCGAAATCGACGACATAATCTTAAACTTTAGCAACGGTACCGACTCAAGCATTTTCCCGGGAAATAGGAAGGAGACGAATACGTTCAAAGCATGCGTCTCTCCGGATACGCCAGTCATCATGCAGATCTCTAAGAGAGTGCTGGACGGCATGTTGAAAGACATGGACGTCAAGAGCACTGGTAACCGATCTTCCGGTGTGGATTATGGAAGCATCATACTGGAGCAACAGGACGATTTGTGAGTTCATCCCAAGGCTTCACCCTAACTACTCTCAACATGAAGTTTGATGATGAACTATGCCTTGCCGCAATAGAAGTACAACAAATCACATGCTGATGATAATCTGCAGATTCGACGGCGACCTGACGTTCAGCTTACCTGGTTCCATAAACATCACCATACCTAACCGCCAGCTCATCGTTCCCAATCACGAATTTGAGGATTCAGGCAAAATCGGCGTCAACAGCGATGAGCCAGTCCTTAGAATGGACCCCATACAGACGATCAGTTCTTCAAGACACCCAATAATAGGACGGTACTTCTTCAGCAGCGCTTACTTATTCAGCCATCCCGACGTGGGAGAATTCAATATCTGGAAAGCCAATCCGACCTCAAGGGAGAACATTGTGATCGTTGACGACCAGGGCAACGAGCATATCCCGTCTACAAAGTGCGCCTCTAAACCTCCAAGCCAAACCAGTGACGCGTCCGAAACAGGTACAAAGAAGGATGGACTCAGCTCGGGCGCCATTGCTGGAATCGTGGTCGGCGTAGTCGTTCCAGTCCTCGCCTTCGCGGCGCTCGTGTACTGGTTTTGGAGAAAGAAGAAGGGATCTGATCAGACCAAGTTGCAAGAACCTCGTGACGAAAATGGCTGGGGTGGTGGCGCGAACGGATATTTTAACCAGGGTGCTCCGCACTATATCCCTCAAGAACTTCCGTCGGGAGGGAAACAGTCAAGTGTCGTGCATGAGCTTGATTCGACTTCTTATTCACATGAGCTTGATTCGAGTCCACGCGATATTGGATCTTACTCGCACGAGCTCGACTCGACTTCGAGTGCTAAGTCGCCGCCATTGTAATTTGGAATACTTGGATATAGCATTAGATACAATGGTCACGTATATACAGCGAGAGCGCGAGGGAGACAGTTATGATGAGCGAAGATATACCTGCACCGGGTGAGGAGTGAAGTTTGTGTCGCAGTTACTCGGCAACTCCAAGATAGTTTTTTGATACGCCTGTTTTAGTCTAGGATCTACATAAAGATCTCCATATCGTTCTTCTCAGGCAATCCCTCAGCTATGCCAAACCCCAAGAATGGAGGAATCAACGGGCAGAAGAATAAAGGGGGGGGTATGTCTATGCGATTCACAATGTGGAAGCAGTCGATCTGGCTTCTTGCAGAGTTGCAGCAGTAACAAGGTAGATAGAAAGAATCGAGGAATGATTGGAAACAAAATGACGACTCATCCATTCAGATATTCTTCTTCCAGTTCTTCTCCAGTGCCTGAACTTTTGAAGCAGCCGTCTTCATCTGCTCCACGCTCTGAACCAACAGATAGGACGGGATGACGGCCCAGAAGAAGTTGCAGAGGAAGTAATACGCCCAGTAATAGAAACCTTCCGGACGGCAATAAACAACTGAATAGATGACCTCGCTAAATGCGCAGGTAGCGTAGTAGAGGATAACGCCGTAGAGCTGTCCGAGACTCACGATCAGCTGTAGAGGGTGGCGCAGCGGATGATCCTTGACGATGCAGTACGCGCATACGAAAGAGAGCGGGCCCCAGAAGAAGGCAGTGATGGACTCCATGCAGACGACGAATGAGTCTTGGGATAGGTAGCGCGAGTCCGATAGCGAGTATTCTTTCCAGAGTTGGCCAAAGAGGTCTGTTTGACCGGCCATGTGGAGGAAGTTGTACGCGAAGTAGCCTGTATTGAGTCAGTCTCGGAAACTTATTCTTCTCTTCTTGGGTGCATATATAAACTGCTGCTGTTTTCTAGAGTTCCGACGTACCCTCGAAGAACAGATGAATGAATCCACAGAGGATGAACCACTTGGCCGTCCAGGTCTCTCCGCGGGACAGGTCGGGCCTGAGCTGCTGGACCATGAAATGCCCACCTAGCAAGATGGCGTTGCAACCAAATGCAAATATAACGAGCAGCGGGACCGATGAGATGGAGTTTGCTGTATACCCGGACAGCAACATGTCCAGGGGAAAGTATGGATGAAGGGGTGGCTCAGCAGTGCCATTGCTGCTCGACTTTAAGATTCCGGCCATGTCTTCTTGGGCGACGTTGTTGCACGCACCTTGATATCTTGATGCTCAAACAGGCAAAGGGAGTTGAAGAAGAAATGGGACAGGTTTCCCTTCTTAAATGCTTTTTAGGAATGGAAGTCTCGTCGTCCAACGTTATCCTAGCGTGGACAAACAACTTGGTCACACGCATGAGAAATGCCGAGCATTCTTCAAGACTTGGTACGCCTGCGACCACGTCATCGTCATCGACTCGATTGTACCTGTACAGTACAGTATAGTACAAGGGAGAGGGTAACGGCCCCTCATCACATACTACTGTACGTACAGTACAGTACTGTAGTGGTGATTGAGGTGAGACGGGAACCTTATTGAACAGTGGCTTGAAACCAGTTATCAGCTTGGTCTTCAACAAAGGGTCGTCACCAGAGCGGGTAGCTTACACGTGAGTTGAGGATGATCCCGCTGAGCTAGTCTGATACGGTAGTAGCGTAGATCGGGGGTGCTTGTTTGTGTTGTTATCGTCATACTAAAATATCTTGGGGCACAACAGTGTTTGTCAGTAGTGGCTTGATTGTTGTGGTGACAGCAATACGTGATCTTAGTAAATGTGGCTGTCTTTGAAAACAAATTCCTGCTCAAAACCCACTCACTCCTCGCATTTTCCCGTTTCTCCACCATGGTCTAGGGTAGATGCCAGAATGAGGGGCTAAGCTACTCATCCTTAAACTGGACACCAGCAACGGCAGCATCATGTCAATTTTCGGGTAGTACTGTGGCTCAGATGCCTGGTTGGACGGCTTGTCGGCAGCCATTACCACTCCGCCACAATGGAGACTGCACCGCCACGCCAATCATCCTTGAAGATGACGACGCACCACCTTCCGCATCTATTTGCGCGAACACGGGCCATGGCGAGGTTGAGCTTGAGAACAAGAGGGACTAGGCGAAGTAGAACTGAGTAGCAGGTCACTCACATCCATCCATCCATCCATCCAGTTATCCATCAAAGTTGCCTCTTCGCTTGACAGACGACGTATTCCTGTCCACATTCTCCATCTTGAGCTCCATCCAATCACTCCACAACACCTTTTAGCTACCCCTCGCTCACTCACCTGCTGCCCAACACTAGTACTGAAACTGAACCCCGTCCCATCCGACTACATAAGACGGATGCCTCGCCTCCTAAGCTCCTTGAACAACCTTTTACACGTAGGCTTCTTCCTCTTCACCTTCTACGTACTTTACGTTTCCTTTCTTAACCCCGATCAACAGCGCAAGGATCATCCAGCCAAAATGGGTGGAGGACCTGCTGGTTACCGCTCTGTAGCATACTTTGTCAACTGGTATGTGTATCCAGACGGATGTTTGCTATAGCGAGGAGGAAGACTAACGACTCGTGTAGGGCCATCTATGCCCGGAAACACCGTCCCCAGGACCTCCCTGTTGAGAATCTCACACACATTCTCTATGCCTTCGCCAATGTCCGCAGTGATAGCGGTGAAGTGTAAGTCCCATAGCTCCCAAGTCCAAGTATCTACTCACACTCATTTAGCCACCTGACTGACGGTTGGGCCGACACGGACATCCACTGGGAGAATGACTCTTGGAATGACCAGGGCACCAACCTATACGGCTGTCTCAAACAGCTCAACCTCTTGAAGCGCCGTAACCGCAACCTCAAGATTCTCCTCAGTGTCGGTGGTTGGACTTACTCATCCAACTTTGCCAACCCAGCGAGCACTGCACAGGGTCGTGAGACTTTTGCCAAGTCTAGCGTCGAGCTTCTCAAGACGCTCGGTTTCGACGGTATCGACGTCGATTGGGAGTATCCCCAAAACTCAAGCGAGGCGAAGGACTACGTCGAGCTACTCGCTGCCGTCCGCAGAGAGATGGACGCTTACTCGCAGACCCTTAGCACTCCCGGACACCACTTCGAGCTGACTGTCGCGTGTCCCGCCGGCGCGAGCAACTACGAGAAGATGGATATCAAGGGGATGGATAAGTACCTCGATTTCTGGAACCTCATGGCCTACGACTACGCCGGCTCATGGGATCAAGTCAGTGGTCACCAAGCCAACCTGTACCCATCCCACGACAACCCTGGCTCGACGCCGTTCTCCACCGACAAGGCCGTCGACGCCTATACCAGCCGTGGCGTAGCTCCCCACAAGATTGTCCTGGGCATGCCCCTCTACGGCCGTGCCTTTGAGAACACCGGCGGAATTGGACAGCCGTACCAAGGCGTTGGTGATGGCACCTGGGAGCGCGGCGTATACGACTACAAGAAGCTTCCCCTCGAGGGCGCAAAGGAGTGTGAGGAGTCGTGCTGTGCAAGTTATTGCTACGACCCCCAGCGCCGTATGCTTGTGACATACGATACGCCTAACGTGGCGCGGAAGAAGGCCGAGTTTATCAAAGAGCGAAGGCTGGGAGGAGCCATGTGGTGGGAGAGTAGTGCGGATAAGGACGGTGGAGAGAGTCTGATTTCGACGGTGGTGAATGGGTTGGGAGGACCACAGGCGCTGTTGAGGCAGAACAACTGCCTAGAGTACCCGGCGACAAAGTATGATAACTTACGTGAGGGATTTCCCAACAACTGAGCGATCTATGTTTCGAAAGGGATCTATATATGAGAAACATGGCCTTTGAGCGAGAGAGGACAGTCCAGAAGTCTTGCCGTGAACAACCAGTATTTGCCAGTAAATGTTATCTAAAGGGTAGAGAATATCAAGAAATATGTATTTCATTTACGGAAAACACAAAATCCTTTTTGCAAACAGAATCACAAAAGCATCTTAGTATTGTTCTTTAATCCAACCTTCAACTGACTGTTCAGTTTTATGAGGTGCCGCCGAACTAACTAACTGTCACAGCTCGAGTGAGAGAACTTGGACTCACCATACCATCCTACTGCCCCACCAGCACGTGACTACATCCACGGTCGCTCAATGGCCGAGCCTGGCCCGTGCGCTCAGCTTTTCGAGCTGCCAGAAAATTTCGCCTGGTGAAAAAAGTGCGAAAATCTTCAAGTCTCGAGACATCAAACGCTCAATTTCCACCCCATCTCGAATTCCCCTCCACCCAATTGCGACAAAGGCTGGGAACGAGACAAGATGTCGCACATCGACTACGCTCTTTACGAGTCCCCCGTGGGCTATGCCCTCTTCAAGGTGGTGCACCAGGCGGATGCCGTGGGGTTGAAGTTGAAGGAGACGCAGGCCGCCGTCAACGACCTGTCCAAGTTTGGAAAGATGGTCCAGCTGGCCAACTTTAGTCCTTTCAGGTGTGTATATTGATATGCAACGGATGCGATTGAGTGTCGGGGTGGCTAACGCGATGCATAGGGGCCACGTTGAGGCTCTTGAGAACATCAATCTTGTTTCTGAGGGTATCGTTTCCGACTACCTCAAGTCCGTCCTCGAGCTCAACCTTCCCCAGACGAGCGGAAAGAAGACCAAGGTTGTTCTCGGTGTCTCCGAGAAGAACCTCGCTGGTGCGATCAAGTCCCAGTTTCCCGGCATCGACTGCGAGACCGCCGACACCTCCGATATTGTCGGCGACGTGATTCGCGGTATCCGCCTGCATGCCGACAAGCTTCTCAAGGACCTCAAGTCTGGCGATGTCGAGAAGGCTGGACTCGGTATGGGCCACGCCTACTCCCGCGCCAAGGTCAAGTTCAGCGTTACCCGCAACGACAACCACATCATCCAGGCTAGCGCCACCATCGACTTCCAGGACAAGGGCGTCAACCAGTTCTTCATGCGCGTCCGCGAGTGGTACGGATGGCACTTCCCCGAACTTATCAAGATTGAGTCGGACAACTACACCTACTGCAAGCTCGTCCTCGCCATTGGTGACAAGAAGAGCTTGAACGATGACAAGCTCCACGACATTGCCGCCGTTGTCGGCGAGGACGGTGAGAAGGCTCAGGCCATCATCGACGCTGCCAAGGTCTCCATGGGTCTCGACATCTCCGCTGCCGACCTCGAGATTATCCACGGCTTCGCTGAGGCCGTTGTCAAGCAGGCTGAGAACCGAAAGTCTACCGCCGGCTACCTTGAGAAGAAGATGCACCACGTCGCCCCCAACCTGCAGGTCCTCATCGGCACCCCTGTTGCCGCCCGCCTCATCTCGCACGCCGGCTCCCTGACCAACCTCTCCAAGTACCCTGCCTCGACCCTGCAGATTCTCGGTGCCGAGAAGGCCCTATTCCGTGCCCTCAAGAGCAAGAGCAACACGCCCAAGTACGGTCTTATCTACCACAGCAGCTTCATCGGCAAGGCCGGTGTCCGCAACAAGGGTCGCATCTCGCGATACCTTGCCAACAAGTGCAGTATGGCCAGCCGTATCGACAACTTCTCCGAGGAGCCCTCAACCAAGTTTGGTGAGGCTCTTAAGCAGCAGGTCGAGGACCGCCTTGAGTTCTACTCTACTGGCAAGAAGCCCGCCAAGAACGCGGATGTCATGGTACGTTTCTCCAGACTTGTTTGATGCGTTGTGACATGTGCTAACCCCACTTATAGAAGTCTGTCATGGATATCCTTGGCGACGGTGCCGAGGGCGGCCAGGACGAAGAGATGGTCGACGCTCCTGAGCCTGCACCTGCCAAGAAGGAGAAGAAGGAAAAGAAGGAAAAGAAGGAGAAGAAGGAGAAGAAAGACAAGAAGGAAAAGAAGCGCAAGGCCGATGACGAGGATGATGCCCCCGCCAAGGATGAGGGCAAGAAGGAGAAGAAGAAGAAGAGAAAGTCCAAGGCTGCGGATGACGAGTAGAGCTCTTCTGATCGCTTGAAAGCGTCCGTCGGGTCTACTCCCCTCTCATCGAAGTACCGACCTGGCGAGACGCAGCCAACCGATGTGGTGAAACTTGGCACGAATTGGAAGCGTCTTGACGGTGGATTGTCATTTACCATAGACGATGCGCGATGGGCGTCCCCCGACGAATGGCCACGGCTGGCCGTTCTACAGGAGAAGCCAAGTCTGATGACAGGACAGAGTGCTGCTGGCTCGCGACACGGCTCGGCATGTTCATCCTTGGTCGACGGTATCGACGAAGATGAAGATGACGAAAAGATGGAGAGCGCACGGCGAAAGAAGGCTTCTTGCTGGAGACAATGCGTCATTGCTTGAGGAGTTTGTAGGATCTTGCGGCTTTTGCGGCGTTTGAGGGCATCTTGACTATTTTGGCTTATGTATACACATCTCACGTTTTATCTGGAGATCATGCCCGTTATATATTGACGCGTCGATCAGTTGATATTTCAGAATACTCGTCTCGTTGAATGTGTACTGTGTGAAGTACCTCAACGAGCGGGACATTGCGCACGCCGGCTTATCCCTCCCCCCCTTCCCCTTCTCATCCCGTTCTCCCCTTCTCATCCCCCTCCCCGCCCTCCCCTCTTGTCAAGCTGTATCCTGTACTCGGCCGAAACTCTGTACCGTAGTCCCACAAGAGCAAGGCTTTAGCAGTCGTTGAAATGATTGTTTGCGGTGTGGATGATTGACCCGGAGAGACCAAAGGAAAGTCTCCATGCTACTTTGTACAATTACAACTTGGCCTCGCCTGCCTCCCGCCTGACCACACCGACACACTTGATCTCGACATCTGTGTTGAATGGCAACGTCCTGACAGCAACGCACCTGCAGCAGCAGCAGTTTAGCGACATCACTTGCTCAGCCATGCTAGCAGGTAACAAGCACCTGAGCACGGGGCCAAGGAGGAAGACTCACGTTCTCGCCGGCTTGATATCGCCCCAGTACGTCTTGTACACGTCGTTCATCCTGGCGAAGTTGTCCATGTCGCTCAGGAAGACGTTGACCTCGACCACGTCGTTGAGGCTGGATCCCGAAGCTTCGAGTACTGCGCCGAGATTCCGGATGCAGCGATGCTTTTCGTCGCGAGATGGTTAGCGTCCGCAGTCTTTTGCCCTCGTCTCCCAACCCGTGATTGCTGTGGCCATGAACGTACTGTCCTGTCCTCGATGCCCCCTTCGACGATCTTGCCTGTCTCCGGGTCTGATCCGATGGCGCCCGATAAGAAGACGAGGCCGTTGGCGACGATGGCCTGGTTCATGATGCCCTCGAGCGGCGCGGGCGCCTTGCTTGTGCGGACGGGTGTTCGAGATGGCATGGTATTACGATTTGTTGAGGTTTCGAGGTTTCAGGGTCAAGTTCACTAATTTTCCACACAAGCAAGTGGCACCAGGAGGTTGAGGGATAAGCGTTGATGATAACGCATTCTGAACCCCGATCGCGGAGGATTCATGCTACTACTCTAGACTACAGAATGCTACCATAGATAAGAACAGGTACTACGCTAATTAGCCAGGGGATCTCCACCGAGGTGTCTTGCTTATTCCAACGTAAAGGACTCGGCGACTGCTAACTTCAATAAAGTACGTATCAAGTGAAGTGTAGAATGGAGTTTGGTGCGATGTTGATTGATTGTTTGTTTCAGTATTCATTGTCGTAAAATTCTTAATTCTGCCGTAATTACATCTTCTATGCAAATGTGAAGTCGTGCTCGTCTATCTGCCCCAATGGCGCCACTATCACTATCGCATCATCGTCAAGTCGTAACCAATCAATAATCACCCTGTGACCATCCTTCAAATCACATCCAACACTACCGTAGTAGAGGATGAGGCTAAATAGACTAAACCAACCTCTTCTCAGTAATCGACTCGCCAGTCGGCTTTCCAACAACGAAACCCATGTTATCTGCGCCCTGCTCGAACACCTTCGTTCCCCTCAGCCACGTCTCCGACACGCGACCGACGAACTCATGGCCCTCCCATGGCGAACAGCGATTCTTCCACCGCATATCGCCCTGCGTGAACGTCCACTCGTCAGCGTCATCGAAGACGCAGACATCCGCATCCATACCAACCTTCAATGCGCCCTTGCGGTGCGAAAGACCAACCTGTGCGGCCGTTGCCTGGCAGCATAGGCGGACAATGTCCACGATGCTGGGGGACTTGACGGAACTGCAGGCCTGCGCGCGCTTGCGGGCGGCCGAGTAAAGAATGGGAAGACCGAGGCCGACGGATGAGATGCCGCCCCAAGCCGCAAAGAAGTCGCCCCGTGCTTGCTTGTCGAGGACGGGTTCGCTCTTGGTGCTCTTCACGTCGACGCCGGAATCTGCGTGGTGGAGATGGGGATTGTTGACGTCGAGATGTTGCGGTAGCAACTTCAGCTGAGGCGTGCAGGGCGAGTGATCCGATACGACGGTGCGAATGCACGAGTCCTCTGCTACGAGCTCCTCCCACAAGCCATCCCGGTTCTTCTCCTCGCGGATTGGTGGGCAGCACTTGTGTCGAGTGTCGCCCATCTCAATCTCCTCAGCCGTCAAGCCCAAGTAGTGGAAGCACGTCTCGGCTGTGATGTGGATACCGCTGGCGCGCGCTGCCTTGAGGAGAGGGATGCATTGCGCGGCGGAGAGGTGGACGATGTGCAGGTGTAGCGAGGGTGCGAGATGGGCGAGACTGAGAATCTCCTCGATGGCGTACGTCTCAAATGCTGGGGGACGAGATTCGAGAAAGGTCTTGTATGCGTTGAGTTCGCCGGTAGGAGCGAGGGGTGCGTCTGACGTCTGGACGTCGTCGCCTACGGAGTCGGCGATGGGAGGGATCATCTCGGCGTGGAACATGAGCGTTGTCTTGGTGTCTTTGAGCTTTTCCATGGCCAGGGCGATGTCTTGCGACGAAACGGCTGGAAACTCGTCGACCTGTTCTCGTCAGCTCCTAACGTTGGACACACTCGCTTGGTTGACTTACACCAGACTCGATCAAGAACCCCTTGAAGCCTCGAACACCCGCCTCGACGAGCGGCTTCAGCTCATCAGCGTTTCCAGGAATTACACCACCATAGAAGCCGACATCGACCCAGCACTGTCCCACGCTGGCGCGCAACTTCTCCTCGAAACCCCTGAGCGTCGTGGTGGGCGGGATGGCATTCAGCGGCATGTCCACAACTGTCGTCACACCTCCACTAGCCGCGGCACGAGTGCCAGTGAAGAAACCCTCCCATTCGGTGCGGCCGGGCTCATTGAGGTGAACATGAGCGTCGACGAGACCGGGAAGTAGGAGCTTGGGGCTGTGGTCGACGTAAGGTGTTGAAGGTGCGAAGGAGGAGGCAGGCAGGACTTCGGGGAAGATGGAGATGATCTTGCCAGTAGAGGGAGAGACGCAAATCGTAGCGGGAGAAAGGACGAGAGAATCGTCGGGAAGAGTGAGTACCGCTCGTGAAGATACGATGACGGAGACGTCATCAAAGGAAGTGCCCACGGCCATGATGAAGGGACAGTATGAAGTGAAGGGTAGGTAGAATCAGAAGAACGATAACAGCGACAGGGGTGATGGAGGGATGATAAGGAGTGAAAGTCGAAGTGAAAGTTCACGAAAGGGGGGTATTAAAGATGGCCAGACACCAAAAAAGACCTCGGCAAAGGATACAAGAAAAAGATCCCTTGACGAGGCTGAACTGGGAGCGTCTGGCGGGTGGCCGAGCTTATCTTTCGATGGTCCTCGTGGTGGTGGGGTGTGCGCGATAAGCAACGGACGGGTGAAGCTCGATGGACTCCTGCGATAGGCCAACGAATCTTGCTATTACTCGATGGAAAGGTGAGGTGACCGGTTCACATATAAGCAAGTACGGTTTTTTTTTTTTTTTTTTNNTTTTTTTTTTTTTTTGTTTTTACCGAAGAACGAGAGATCATTACAATACGAGAGTAAGAGGGAAGAAGAAGAACAAGAAGAGAATACAAAAAGGAGCGTTGCTCGTATCCAAGCGGGCTGACCGGCCCCTGATCTCAACTTTTTAAAATGCCCCGAGTTCCCGACCTGCTCTTATTATTAACGCGGCTACGTACTGAATAACGTTAGGTTCGCCTGATTTCTCCACCAACTATTGACACTAGAAAACAATCGGAACGTCTAAGTTAGAAACCAGGGGGAGGGTGCGGACGGTCCTCTCTGTTGAGTTTGCGCATTGCCTGGCTCGATAGCTTATCGTTATCATCCGGGGCGCCCTTATCTACCGGTACGTACTCGAGGGGCTGGTGCCGTGGTTCATGCAGATCATGGGGAAGGAGGCAGATGCAGTGGGGGGTGGGTGCAGCGACCGGCTGCGACAACGACTTCTTGTATTTGATACAAGCTTCCCAAAGTATCGACAGAATAGATTTCTTCACCTCGAAGGAGATAGGTAATTATTCATCAGTTGTTCAGAGAGCGTAGATGAGATGGAATCGGTAGCAGTGAGATCCACTGCCAGATTCGGCCGGTGCCGGGCGCTGCTGGAGTTGGCCAATGAGCGTGGAGAGCCTCGATGTCGAGGGCGTGGGTGCGGTGATTTGACAGTATTCGATCGAGTAAATATCGAGTAAACATCGAGTAAATATCGAGTAAGCATCGAGTGACAACAAGCCACCGCAACTTCGTAGTCTGAGCGCGAAGATACGAGAGTCAAGGGCTAAGCCTGTGGACATACAGTACACTCTGTACAGTACGCAATTGTCATCAAATCAACCCCTTTACCCGGGAGACTGTCGACTGTGCATCTCACGTCTTGGGATCCATGCGCCATCATCGTTCTATTGCTTTGCCCGATTCATCATTCACAGACCCGGGTACCCAGCACGCCCCCAGCATGCATCTAGCGTAGTCGCCGAACCCTGCTTCATCCGTATATGTACACCACGTATATGTCACACAACCATCCTCATACACCCATCCATCCATCTTTCCAACCAACCTCCCTAAGCTTGTCATGACAGCCGAGACAAAAAGACCAAGCTAGCTACGAAAACCGACGGCAGGAAAACCAACACCGTCGCCACAACCAGATTCTTTTCGGTACATCATCTAACAACGTAATAGTACACAATGACAGACCAGCTTTCAAGCTGCCATTCACATCCCTCTGCCTTCTTTGGTGACTGTTCTACTTCTGTCGCTTCAGCGTCTTCTCGGCCATGTCGATGAGACCAGCCTTGGCTTCGCTGTCGGGAAAGTTGGCTAGAGCGGCGACTGCTTTGTCCGCGTAGTCTTGCGCCAAGGCCCGCGTCTGCTCGATACCGTCGCTTTGCAGCACCAGCTCACGTGCCTATTATCCGCAGTTAGCATCTGATTCGACAAGCAACCGCATTGCCGTTTCGTACAAGGGGATTGGCGAAACTTACCCTCGCAACATCGCCCTCTTGCTCAAACTTGCGACCGACGAGCGCACCAAGCTCGGGTATTTGCTTCCACGCAAAGAGGAGAGGCGCCGTCGCCAAGCCGAGCTCTAGATCCGCACCAGCTGGCTTGCCCAGATCCTTGCCGCTCTGCGTGTAATCCAGTAAATCATCCACGAGCTGGAACGCGAGACCCAAGTTACGCCCGTAGGAGTAAGCCGCCTCGACGGTCGTGGCATCGGCGTTGCCTAGTAGCGCGGATGCGCGGCATGACTTGGAGATGAGACTGGCCGTCTTTAGGTACGTCTTTTGTAGGTAGTAAGCGACCGTTTCCTCGGACCACTGCGGGTTGCGCTCGTCGCGCTCTGTATTCTTAAGCTGCATGAACTCGCCCTCGACGAGGTTGGCAATGACAGTGGCCAAGAGCTCAACGACCTCGGCATTGCGGAGACGCGCGAGCGCAACGGAAGCGCGGCCGAGGAGGAAGTCGCCCGCGAGAACGGCCATCTTGTTGCCGAATTCGAGGTTGGCTGAGGGGCTACCCCGGCGGGAGATGGAGTGGTCGATGACGTCGTCGTGGAGAAGCGAGGCGGTATGGATGAGCTCCGTGATCTCAGCGAGGCGGCGCTGGCTGGGGAGAATATCCGAGTCGTTGTCTGGGATTTCCGTCTCGGTGGCGGTGGCCTGCGTAGCAGCCGGGTTGATATCGGAAAGGATCTGTTCGGGCGAGAGGGCGGTGTTGATACTGTTTAGAGTAGGAGGCGGTTCGAGAAGAGGTGCCTTGGGACATAGATGTGTAGCGCGGCTCATGAGGAGGACGATAAGAGGTCGCATATGCTTTCCCTCGGCTTGCGTGTAATACTTTGCGGCGCGGTCGAGGGACGGGTGTCCAGAGCCGAGGAGCTTGCGAATATTGCCCGTGAGAAACTTCATCTCCTTGGCAACGCCTCGGAGGGGATCGACCGTCATGTGAGGATCGCTGGTGACCTTCTTGACGGCGTTTGTTACCACATTGGAGGCGACCTGTGCGGCAGCTGCCCAGGCCGAGTCGCGGCGCTGAGTCGTGTGCAGCGCGGCTCGTTGTGTGAGGTATACTCCGCGGGAGAGGTTGAGTAGCCTCCGGTTGATGAGGCTTGAAGCTGGCATAGTCGCAGATGCAGTATCACACGCCCTGGATAGTATTGAGCCGTGTCTGAGCAACGAGGCTCCGGATCGGAGCTGCATCGCCGGCTGTGTGTTGTTGGTATCGCCGGGTGAGGGAGGGAAAGGTCGGAAGATGTCGAGAGCTGTAGATCACAGCATTCGATCAGACGCAAGGATGGTAGTCAATTCGTTTTCGTCGAGCAGTCGTCGATGTCCTTTAACGGTTGAGGCAATATAAGAGGTCAGTATAGTCTGATGGTCGGCATGTCGTGAAGGAATCCTAAACTTTTCCAATGCCTCGTTGCCAAATGGGGATTAGTGGCCCCGAGCTCTGGGGCGGATCAGGCCGGAGCAGGCCCCGATTGCTGCAGGGGACAAGGGCGCTGATAGGTTGCTGATTTGGGGGCTGCTGGGCGCTGTGGCGCTGGAGCTGTAGGGCCATGATGCAACTTTGGATGCGGGCTGGCCTTCTGTCGTTCTTGTTCAAGATTTGGACAACTTACACCTTTCTTCACCAAACATATTCACGACTTGTCGAGTTTGCGTGAGAGAAAAACCGACAGCATGGTACTTCTTACCATGACACCTTCGATTGTGGAGGTGCTTTCCACGGCCAACGCTTTTCGACCGCATGAAGTTATCGAGACTGAAGATACAACAATACCCGAAGCGAATGACGGAGAGCCTTCACTACGTGAACCCAGCGTTGGCAATCCTATCTCTCATCACCAGATCATCGAACTATGGAAGTTTGCCAGGTCACAAGGCGACACACCACCCAGCCTCGAACAACTCCTCCGTGGCGCGAACATCTACATCCCTCCACCACCCCCCAAACCAGAACCCGTAAGTCCGGAAAATAGCACCACGTAATCCCATCGCTCACAAGTGTCACAGTCCCCCGAATACAAAGCCCTCATGGCCCGTCTACGCCGAGAAGAAGAAGCCCGCTCTTACGAACGCATGATAAACCCCCAGACCCGCAACGAGACGTTCCACGACATGTTCCCCAGCGCAAGCAACCTATCACGAACCTTTGCAGAAGCCAACAAAGCCAACGTAGCCGACCTTGGCGATGATGAAGCAACGAACAACGAGGTTCATCGCCAAGTCACGCTCATCATCAATTTCCTCGTCAGCATCGCTGGTGTAGCTGCTACGTTGTGGGTCGCCGCGCGATGGTGGAGCGTGCCGTCGCGGTTGTTTTTGACGTTGGGAGGGAGTATACTCGTTGCGATTGCGGAGGTGGCGGTGTATTCCGGGTATATGTGGAGGATGGAGGAGGGGAGGAAGAATCAGAATAAGGTGAAGGAGGTGAAGGAGATTGTTGATACTTGGGTTTTGGGTAAGGATGAAGTGGTGGATGAGAAGACGGTGTTGTTGAAAGATGAAGATCTAGATGCAGAGAGTACCGTGAGGAAGCGAAAGATGGAGCGAAAGAGCGAGACGTAGCATCATCAACTTATGAATACCTATTCACGAACGCGGCGAACTGAGGTTCTGGGTCCTACAAGCTGAAGGTTCACCAACGAAGCATCACGCCAAGATCCAAAAGGAACGTCAGCAGTCACTAGTGAATTCCCAAGACGTAACTCCTATGAATTTTGTCGAATAAGTTGGATACTTAAGTATCAAGAGATTGATCGTATATTTCGAACATGTTCCAAGCCAACACTTGCCTGTTTGGTAATGTCAGTTGAGGAATTGCATTGCCCATCTAATGGGTTGCCACGTGACTGCGCGTTAATCGCGTCTCGACGCGTACCGCGTGGGGCCATCAATGGGCCGAATCCGCAACTCCGACCTGAAGTATTCATCCGCTTCCAGTCTGTCGCTAACTGATAACAACTTGGGCATTGTTTTTGGTTCATTTCCAAAGCTGTTCACTACTGCTTACTTTGTTCTTTTCCGTTTTGTTCATTTTTCGAAGCCGGAGCTCTATAACAGTCACCTTTGAGCCAGTCGCGAACCTCGTCGTGTGCCGCTTTAGCAATGGAATTCGGTTGAGACATCAATATTAGGAAACGCAATGTACTATTCAGCAAGACCAAATTCGTTTTATCAAAGACTGGGTTACTGATTGGGCACGTCTAGGACGCAAAAGAACACGGGAATTGAAGCACGAATGCGCAACAAGCCGTTCCGAACATATGGCAAGCGCAATGTGAATGCGGTCGAGTCGCGAAATCAACAAGCACTAAAGAAGCAACGGACGGACAGACGAGATGCATCGGTTCAAACCCAGTCATCGGAGGTAAACAGCGCAAAGGATCCTCCTCCATCAGATCATCGTCCAGATGGAACGGTTGAAAATGCAGCCAGCATTTCGACGAGTACGCCTTCAGTGGATGCTCCCGCTAAGAAAGGATCTATCCTCAACTTCTTCATGCCCGTATCGCGAAGCTCAAGCTCTGTACCATCCAGTCCGAGGAATGAGGCACCGAGGCCAGACTCTACGCCCCCATCATCCCCATCATCCCCACCACCGTCCCGACCAGCTGCGACTCGAAAACCGCGAATTTTAAAATTCCGGGGAAGTTCATTACCAGTCGTCGACCAGGCCGGGTCTGATCAAGAGGATTTGAAAATGGGGAGGAATTCAGGAGAGAAGGAGACTCTGCGAAAGGCTGTGGACGCTCCCACTTTGGTTGCTCCTAGGTCTCGGCATGAAAATGAAGTGCAGCTTGATACACCACGGTCAGACTCGCCGCAAACCGACGACCAGGGAACATTACAAAAGCGCAAGCCCAACCCTAAGCGAGCGTCTGTTGTTCAAACGACGCTCAATTTATCTTCCAAGGCCGCCTTTTCTGAGTGTAAGGTGTGCAATACAGTTTGGAACCCCTTACATCCAGATGACGTCAAGTTCCACACCAAGCAGCATGCATCAGTCTTGCGCGCGAGAAGGAAGCAGGAAGAGCTGGAACTTTGAGGCCATGAGATACCATATTATGAATAATGACTACCTCCCCCAAAACCATCGCGAATGTGATCTTGAGGTTGTAGTCAACCTAGGCCAACCCTCACGAAGAATGCTGTCAACATCTGTGCGCACTGGATACCCTTCGAGGCCGAGAAAGTTAAAATGGCGCCTTCTTCTCCTTGACAAGTAACGAGCGATGCGCGGCAGTCACAAAGAGAACTTGACTGGAGTATGGTGATCCATGCGATATTCATCTTCCTGGAACGCAAACGTCTTCAAACGCGCTTAAAACGATCATGGATGCTGCCAAATTTGGCGGATCTCCAGCGGATCTTCAGCGGGGCCGTCAGCACTAATGACCCGAAACGAGCCACTGAAAGCAGAGACAATCCTTACAGCACCACTAACTGTCTGCCCTCTTCATTCAACCTTGGATCTTCGTACTTCGTATTCTTAAGCTTCTCGTCTCGGACCGCAATCTTGCGATGCAGCTACCTCTATGATCTGATAAGGAGCCTCCTGCGCCTACGTCGTCTTCTTTTTCTCAGTTCATCCTTTGCGATTATACCTGACGACTGCATTCGTGCCATGTTCGCAACACTATGGCGCCCTTATGGACACCCGTTGGCCGGCCCAGCGTGCGCATGATGCTCCTCAACAAGCGCTTCAGTCGCATCGCCGTCGCGATCCTCTGCTCGGTCGTGCTCTTCATCCTACTCTTCTGGCAAACCATCCGCGGCGACTACATCTTCGAATTCTATCCCTTCGCTACCACGAGCTACTTCTTTCCCGTCTCCGTCGATCCGACCGGCAAGACCACCGCTGACCTCTGCGCGACCTTCCCCAAGCATCTCCTCGAGTCGATACAGCCTGTGCTAAAGATGGGCCATGGGGAGAGCAGAGCTAAGATTGATGCGCAGCTGGACAGTGTGAGCGCATGTTTCGATAAGGAGGATATTCTCATAATATCGGACTTGGATGAGACGATTCGCGATCATCAAGTTATTGACATACTTGCCGATTTACCGGCCAGTTACTACGTCGACAACCCCGATTTCGAGCATTATACGAAGCAGAAGAAGATGCGCGATGACGGAACGCTTGATAAAGACAAAGAGGGTACGGACAGTATCAATGGTTGGAGTATGGATAAGTATAAGTTTCTGCCGATGATTGAGCGGGCGTGGAGGTCAAGACCGAACAAGGACTTCTACTTCTTCCTTGAAACCGACACGTAAGGACTGCTACTTTCTTTCTTTCTTGTATCGGAAATGATGCGACCAGTCGCTAATACTTGGTGTCACAGATACGTCTTTTGGGATAACGCCTTCCGCTTCCTTCATACGTTCGACCCTGACACCCCCCTTTATATGGGCTCTCCATCGCCCGGAATGCACGACGTGAAAAAAGACATCAGAACGTGGTTCGCAAACGGAGGTCCTGGACTTGTGCTCAGCCGTGGTGCCGTGAAGGCGCTCCTATCGCGAAAGCGCACGGCATACGGTCAATATCTCGAGCCGCCCTTGACGGAAAAGTGGCTGCCGATGCTGAAAAACGACTGCTGTGGTGATAGTGTTCTCGGGTGGGCGCTGTGGAATACCAGCGTGCCTGTACAGGGATACTGGCCATTGTTCAACCCTCATCCTCTGCATGGCATTCCCTTTAGCAAGTCGTACTGGTGTCAGCCAGTGATTACGCTACACAAGACATTCCCCCAGGATATGATTGATGTATGGAGGTGGGAGTTTGGGCAGAGACAGCTCGGAGTGAGTAACCCTTACGACCCAACAAGCTTGATGAAGTGCTGACTACGAATAGCGTCCCCTTCTGTACGCCGATCTATGGCGTTTTCAGCATCCAGGAGATGTCAGAGTGCGCCAAAACTGGGACAACAACTGGGCCGAATGGCTCCCTCCCCCAACAGCCAAGGTCGACTCCTTCGAAGCATGCGGAAAGTATTGTGAGAAGGACAACAAGTGTCTCCAGTGGAGTTGGCGCGGCCGAGACTTTAACGAGTGCCGCCTCATGGACTCGATAAGGATGGGTCAGGAAAGACAGCCCGAAATGGTTCCCTGGCCCGAGAAGCGGGATAAGGAGGGTAAAGTGATACCTCCACCACCTGATCGAAAGGATAGGTGGGTAGATTACACGTCGGGGTGGTTGGGAGCTAGGATTGAACAGTGGGTCGAGAGTCAGAACTGCTCGACGGTGCAGTGGGTTGGGCCGAGTACGAAGCGGATATTTTAAAAAGGTACTGAGTGGTGTAGTATTGAGATGGCTGGTTGGGATATGATAGACAGCATCATGATGTCAGCATAGAGATACCACAAACGCATTATAGGCTTGGAGATGCTTCGTGCTTTGGCACGCGCCTCACTTTCACCTGATCTTCGCTCGATCAATTCGGAATTATCAGACATTCCCGACAATGTTATCGCTACGTAATCGCAGACCGAGAACATCAGAAGTATGCATTTACTGTTCGTTACTATGTATGAGTCTTTTTCAACCCTGCTTCTATGTTCCGAAGCAGCCAAATCCAGCCCATTGGAAGCTAAATGAACGAAACATCTCGTCTAGTCTACTGTAGACCATCTCACAAGCACGCGTCTTCCTAGGCTAATACTACCGGATCTCTCATCCTGCAATTGACGCGGGTTCATTGAGCTGCAAGTCACCTTGTCGCGTATGAGATACTTACAGTAGCATGGCCTACTTTAGTGTGTAGTGGTTAGACTGCTGCACACCATCCCTGCCTCGGTTGGTTCCAGACGATGAGTAACTTTCTACAGTGGCGGCGACATGTTCCTTCAACGAGATTGAATCAATTTTTTTCTCCTTCGCTCTTGGACAATGCCACTTCCCCGCTTGTAATTTTGCAGCGTGAACTGTTCGTGACGTTATCGATATAGCAGCTGTTTGCTTGCCTGTGATGTTGGTCATCTTCAGTTGATCGTTCTACTGACCTACTAGACCTGGTAATCATGAGTCCTGCCGACGTTGTGGCCGCGGGCCAACCTCAGGGCGATGTCGAGAACAGTACTCCCACCAGAACGCACGGAAAAGATGAAGCGATTGATATGGTCGGCGAGCACCAGCATGACATCGATCCAGCCCTCGAAGCTCGCGCAGTGAGAAAGACAGACCTCTTTCTCATCCCCGCCATGATCTTCGGATGTACGTACCCCACAGCAACACCAGCTCTCCCGAACCACGCACTTACTCGTATCCAGATGGCCTCGTCTACTACGACAAAGCCATCCTCGGCTCTGCCGCTCTCTTTGGCATGACGAAGGACCTATCCCTCACAGTCACCGACCCCTCCACCAACCCCCCCACTGTCGACACCCGCCGTCTCAGCTGGGCAACCTCGCTCTTCTACTTCGGCATGCTCGCGGGCTTGTATCCCATGTCCTTTGCCCTCCAACGCTTCAACATCGGCCGCGTCCTCGGTGGCGTGGTCATCCTCTGGGCGGGGATCTGCATGCTGACCGCCGCTGTCACAACGTACAAGGGTCTCTTTGCCCAGCGCTTCTTCCTGGGTTTCGTGGAGAGTGTTATCCCTACTGGGTTCATGACTATCGTGTCCGGCTTCTACACGCAGTCTGAGCAGTCGCTGAGGCAGAGTTGGTGGTTCTCCGCTACGGGACTGTTTACCATCATCGGCGGCGCCCTCAACTATGGGTTCGCGCAGATCACAGGTGGTGGGCTTAAGCCATGGCAGTATATCTACCTCTTGGCCGGCTCCTTGACGTTCTTCTTCGGCTGTGTCTGCTTCGTCATTCCAAACTCGCCAGTTTCTGCGTGGTTCTTGACCAAGGAAGAACGCTTCGCAGCCGTGGAGCGACTCCGTCACGGACAAACGGGTGTGCGCTGCACGACCTTTAAACGATCACAGCTCATAGAAGCACTCCTAGACATCAAGGTCTGGCTAGTCGCCCTGATGATGGCCTCAGCATACACCGTCAACGGCGCAGTCAGCGGTTTTGGCCCCCTCATCGTATCCACGTTTGGCTGGAACACGCTTGCGTCAATCTTGCTTCAATTCCCCCTTGGCGGAATCTGCTTCATCGTCATCCTCGTTACCGGGTTTCTGGGATCAAAGTTTAGCAACATCCGCATCTTGATGCTTGTACTGACGTGTCTACCCGTCATAGCGGGCTGCGCTATAATATGGAAGAGCGAGTGGACGTATCACGCTGCTGCGCCTGTCGTGGGATACTCGATCACCGGTTTCTTTGGCGGAACAGTTAGCTTGATCATCACCATCGGCATGTCCAACGTCGCAGGTCACACCAAGAAGAGCTTCATGGCCGCCACCATTTTCGTGGCGTATTGTGTGGGAAACATCGTCGGGCCGCAGCTTGTCTGGAGCGATACTCGGAAAGACCACTATCCAGCACTCTGGCTCGGTCTCATCATCTGGTAAGCTTGACCCTGTCTTCCTTGAAGCAACATGATGGTAACCAGCTTACTTAGCTACGTCATCTGCATTCTCGCATCGGCTGCATTGTATTTTGTGCTACGGAATGAGAACCGGAAGAGAGACGAATTGCCCGTGGATGAGGAGGAGCGAGCCAAGATGGCCTTTCAAGACTTGACTGATAAGGAGAACCCGTATTTTCGATACGTTTACTAACATAGTTGACTGATTGGAAGTTTCGTTTCCGTACCAAGCTTCATTAACGTTCTATGGAATCGGGATCTGGATTTGTGTTCCTAATTGCAATAAAAACCGTGATATGACAGTTTCTTTGCCTCCTTGATAATGGCTCAGGTATTCGGGCTTAATGCGCTGACCGGGTCGGTACCTTGATAACGGATCTATCAAAGGAATACAACAATAGAAAGCTTCATACGCCTTACTCACGAGCTATGGACAATAATCATAAAATTAAAACCCCTCAAATTCCAGCCGAATTAGCCAAGGTGTGGCAAAAAGAGCGTGATTGTCGATTTTGAACTGTCACTTACATGAAGTCGAACTCGTTCGATCTCGGTAATGAGAGCGAATCAGATTGATGAGATATGATTACCTAATTTCTCCGATTTCCGGTCGGAAAGGAAAGACCCTTGGTGGGACTCCCCTACCTCCGCAGTGACGCGACTCAACCACAGCGGCAGCGGGGCCTATTTTTCACCGGTCATGGAGCTGTTTCCGTGACTCAGATCGACGGCGCGATTGGCAAAGACTCTCAAGCATTCATCGGATCAGACTTTGCTGCGACGTGCTCCATTCCTCCACCGTTCAAAGTCCTTTCATCGTTTTTTCGGTGGCATCGAATCCTCTTCCACGCATCAATCGACACGCTCACGGTATGAACAATGTCCTAATCCGCCCTGCTCTGCGCAAAATGTCTTTCGGAATCATGAACTGACAGCTCCCCACCACAGACCTCTCTGCAAGATACCCTTCGTCAACATGTCCGGATACCCTGCCATTCTCCTGCGTGCCGAGCAGAAGCCGCTCGAGCACCGCTCCTTCTCTCCCGCCGTCATCAAGACCCTCGTCGACGCCGGCTACCCCGTCTCCGTCGAGCGCTCCTCTACCGACCCTGACTTCAAGCGCATCTTCGAGGATGCCGAGTACGAGTCCGCAGGCGCCAAGCTCGTCGACTCCGGCGTCTGGCCTAACGCCGAGCCCGGCACTCTGATCCTTGGTCTCAAGGAGATCCCCGAGGAGGACTTCCCTCTCAAGAATGACCACATCAGCTTCGCCCACTGCTACAAGAACCAGGGTGGCTGGGACAAGGTGCTGAGCCGATTCCCTCGTGGTGGCTCCGTGCTATACGATCTCGAGTTTCTCCACGACGAGCAGGGTCGCCGAGTGAGTGCCTTCGGCTACCACGCTGGTTTCACTGGTGCCGCTCTGGGTGTCAAGACCTGGGCTTGGCAATTGGAGAACCCCGGCAAGAAGCTCCCCGCCGTGCGAACCTTCACCGAGGGCCGCGGATACTACCTCAACGAGGACGAGCTGGTCAACCAGATCCGCGAGGATGTTGCCAAGGGAGAGAAGAAGCTCGGCCGCAAGCCCACCGTCATGGTCATGGGTGCTCTGGGCCGGTGTGGTTCTGGTGGTGTTGATTTGTTCGTCAAGGCTGGTATTCCCGAGGAGAACATCACTCGCTTTGATCTTGCCGAGACCAAGGACCGAGACGGACCGTACGCTGAGATTGCCAACTCGGACATCTTCTTGAACGCTGTAGGTTAATTCGTCACGACGATGACCGGTCCGATGCTAACTACCAGTCAGATCTACCTCTCCAAGCCCATCCCCCCTTTCGTCAACCACGAGCTCCTCTCCAAGCCCGGCCGCAACCTCAGCGTTGTCGTCGACGTCTCCTGCGACACCACCAACCCTCACAACCCCATCCCCATCTACGACATCAACACCACCTTCGACGAGCCCACCGTCCCCGTCGAGGTCAAGAACGACCAGAACAACCACCCTCTCTCCGTCATCAGCATCGACCACCTTCCCTCGATGCTGCCCCGCGAGGCTAGCGAGGCCTTCAGCGAGGGTCTCAAGGAGTCTCTCCTTACGCTCAAGGACCGCAAGACGTCGCGAGTCTGGGCGGATGCCGAGAAGCTGTTCAACGAGAAGGTGGCATTGCTGCCCGAGTCCCTGCGAACTAAGGAGGTTTAGAAAAGTTGCCGAGATTTGAGATGAGCTGATGAGTTTTGACGAAATGGAAGACTAGAGGCGCCACGCTTAGGGGGCATTTGATGAAATCACAGACGATATAGTTATAGAAGAGTGAAACTCGGATCCCGAAACAACCTACCCTTGCAACACGAGGGTGCTCGTATTTAACATATTTAACAAAGCTGGTGACTGAAAGCAAATGCCTCGACTGAAAGCAGTCATAGAAACAAGGGTTGGGACATAATCGTACTAGTACTATGGTTATAGTAAGGAACCATACTTTGATATTATCATGAGATCAAGCTCAAATGCTGATAGTACGAAAGGCACAATAGTAGGTTGATCATAACTATGGCTTCTTCAAGCTTCTTCAACTGCGGGCGCATGGCGCTCGGCCAGCAAACCCCCACGTAAAGCAATTCGATTGAGCATCGCACCATCGCACCAAATTCGGCATTTCGTTTATTCCTTTCGGCTCTTCAGGCTTCAAAGCAACAAGTTCGATTACTTACAAATTCGACTTTGTAATCTCCTCCACGTGTCTTAAGTGCGGTCACTAAATCCGCTCCATGCCGTCATACCATGTCCGTTAACCCCGCTGTAGACAGAGCATAAAGCATAGCTCTAGCTCATCGTCGCCCAGCTTCAACGTCATCTCTTCATAAACTCGCTTGATCAGCACACCTCGAATTAAATAATCATGGCCTCAATCGCAAAGACTGTCGTAGCCACGGGCGTCTCCTCCGGTCTGGTACGTCTCATCGGCGACCCTCGACAACAGAAAAGGCTACGGTAGAGCTAACGCAGTAAACACAGGGCTTCGAAGCTATCAAGCAGCTCCTCCAGCAGTCGCAACCCTACAGAGTCATCCTCGGCGCCCGCGACACAGTCCGCACGCAGGCAGCCTACGATAACGTGCAGTACGACAGCAGCGCCAACAACGTGACGGTCCTTCCCGTGGATCTGACGGACCTCAAGGCCGTCAAGAGCTTCGCTGGTCGGACGCTGGAGACGCTGGGGAAGGATAAGATCGATTACCTGCTCTTGAACGCAGCTACTACGACTCTGAACAAGGAGAAGGGATCCGGCGGGTCGAAGTGGTGCGAACAGTACATCGTGAATCACCTTTGTAAGCTTGCTCCCGAGGGTGAAGGATGGATCTGAGGGGGAGATGCTCGAGTTAGCTTGCTAACGGTACGGGTTGGGTATAGCGCAGCATTACTTCGTGCACCTGCTCCGGGAGAAGCTCGTCGAGTCCAGGTCGCGCGTCGTCTTCGTTTCTTCGGGCGCGATTCGCAGTGTCTCTGATCCTAGTGAGTACTCACCCTTGTCGGATCTAACACGATGCATCACCGTCAACACAAGACGCAGACGTGTAGCTGACACCATCCTAGGCAAGCTCGACAAAGACGTCGAAGCAGGATCCGGGGTCGAGGGCCACGCCCTTTACGGCGAGACCAAGTTTATCCAGCTCCTCGGCGCGCACTGGTGGCGTCGTCAGCTGGGGAGCTCTGTCGAGGTGGTCGCCGTGTCGCCGGGCCTGATTCCTGGTACGGGTATCGGTAGGGGCAGTGGGCTTTCGCTTTCTCGGGATATGCCTGATGCAAAGTCTGTACCTGAAGGTGAGGTTCTCCCTCTCATCCCCTCTGATGTCTGCACTCATTACTACGCTTTCTCTGGTGTTTGTTTCGTGGGTATCTGGCGATTGGTTGAAGCTGACGGGTTTTTTTTTTATAGGTGCGGAGAGTATACTTCGGGCTTTTACAAGGAGCGACTTCCCCGAGGACCCGGATCGCATCTTCTTGACGAGTTGGGGTGAGTGGTGGGAGAAGTCGGATATTGAGAAGAGTGTGGACAAGAAGCTCCAGGATAGGTGGTGTCCTAGCAAGGAGGAGATTGAGAGAGATGAGGGGATCGCAACGTGAAGAGTCTCTGTCATTGACCAGAAGAGCTAGTGGGGTTCACTCCTCAAGCTGTAGTCAATGATGAATTGATTGTCCTTGAACTTGGTAGTGGCTAGAGTAGCTACGAGTCTGATGCATTCTCTGCGAGTCAAGCGTGCATCTCGGTCCCGAGAATCTAGTCTGTTCTATTCTAGTAAGGGAAGACAAAGAAAGGTATCCTAGAAGTTGGAATCCTCGGATTGTCTTTCCTGCCGGCAGCTGAACCATGACGACTACTTTGCAGAGTAGCGTAAATGGACCAATGGCTCGGGAGCAGATCGCCAAGTCAGGATCTATCTTGGTGTCGATCTGCCTACAGTACTGCACGGATCGGATCGGATAACGAATGCGAGATGGATGCGAATATCACGATATGTACGTACCGCGTCAGCTTATTCCCCGATTTAAGCATATTCAGCCTTACGGGGATCGTGAGTCGTTGGAGTCATCTTGGATGGGATGGAGATGAGCAGGCATCATCGTAGTCTATCGCACTCGCACCCGCACTCGCGTCCAGCAGAAACACTCTACAGTTCTACAGCGCTCTACTCTGCTCTGCTCTGCTCTGCTCTAACTTAGTCTAGTCTAGTCTAGATTCCCATCCAAGACAAAGGCAGCGTGCTAGACAAGGTGGCTCAACATTTAGACTAGAGCAAACTTAGCGTCGAGGATCGAAGCGAGAGAGAGGTTCAGAAGACTGTACCGTACTACGATCTCAGCGCGCTGGCGTAGGTAGTGTGTACATCAGCACGCACGTCAGCCCCGATGGAAGGGAGCTAGGGAACAAGCGAGTGCGAGCTGCCGCTTATTCGACGCCCCGAGGTACGTACTGCATGCACTCTACACGTACCTTGCTGATGGATGGATGGTTTCGTCCGAACAAACTGTTTGTCGCTCTCGCTCAGCCCACGTTAGTCTAGTCTAGTTCCCATCGACACGTGTGACGACACGTCGAGATGGAGCTGGAGGGCGATAGAGGATGAAACTCAGATTAGAGCTAGGCCAGATGGTGTGCGGGTAAGTAAGCTCTGTGGGTTGTCTACGGTATATATCATGAAGCCTCTCCCGCATCGTCCAGGTCGTTGTACGAAACAAGGAGGCGTCACCAGCGATCACATCTTCTCGTCAGCTTCGCAACTCCACGGATCACAAACTAGGACCTCGGCTCTGACTCTGACCCTGACTTGGACCTCAACCTCGACTCCGCAAAGATGTCATCCCGACCAGACCTCCCCGACGGCCTCATCGTCTTCGGCCCAGACGCGAACTGCACCCTGGCCCTCTGCCCCGTCGAATGGAGCGTCTACCAGTACCGACCCTCGCTCGCCGCAAACTCCATCTTCATCGCCCTCTTCGGTATCGCCCTCTTCACCCACGTCTACCTCGGCATCCGCTGGAGGAGCTGGTGGTACATGATCTGCATGGTCGTCGGCTGCATCATCGAGATGGTCGGCTACGGGGCGAGGGTCATGCTGTACAAGAATCCCTTCTCCTTCATCGGCTTCCTGATCCAGATCATCTTCATCACCTTTGGGCCTGTTTTCTACACGGCGGCCATCTATGTCACCCTGTCGAAGACGTGAGTGCTACCTACATAAGCATACAGGGGACAACTCTGGAGTATAGCCGGTGCTGACTTCTCCTCCAGGATCGTATCTCTCGCCCCCGAACTATCCCGCTTCAAGCCCCAGCTCCTCTGGTACCTCTTCATCCCCGCCGACATCATCTGCCTCGCCCTCCAAGCTGCCGGCGGCGCCCTGTCTACCACCAGCTCCGGTTCGAGCTCCGTCGGCGTCGACGTCGCCATGGCCGGCCTCATCCTCCAAGTCATCGTCCTCGCGGTGTTCTGCGTCATCCTGGGCGACTACCTGTACCGCTACAACCGCGCCGCGTCGACTCCCGCGCTGAGCAAGCGGATGAAGATCTTCTTCGCCTTCCTCGCCTCTGCCGTGGCTCTGATCCTGGGCCGAAGCATCTATCGAGCTTACGAGCTGAGCGAGGGATACCAAGATTCCGATCTGATCTCTGACGAGGGCCTCTTCATTGGTCTCGAGGGAGTGTAAGTCTTACCATGATTGTGTGAGAGATGATAGAGGCTGACTTGGGATAGACTGGTCATCGTTGCTGTCTTCTTTCTGTGCGTCGCTCACCCCGGTTTCGTCTTCAACGATAAAGGGATCGCCGCTCGCCATGGATCCGATGCTACGTCTGCAACTGAGAAGCCGACAAAGACTGAAGTATGATAGCTGTTAACAACGGGAGCAACTCAAGACGTGCGGTTTAATCCCTTCCCTTTTCTTGATTGGGAGAAGATAGTCTGTAAAGTCAGTCAGCTACATCAAGTGGCAAGGCAGGGATTTAGGGTCTCTTACTCTTCATGGTGGACTCGTCGTGGTGCTGCGGGCTTGCAGAGCTGCGACTGGCGAGGAGAGCTACTCAGCGATTCCAGTTGACCTCATACGTCAAAAATGTATCTTATGAGCTCAGGGGCATCGTGTTGTATTCGTGTTCTTAATCGTGGCCAAGGTTGGAAACATTTAGCAATTCATCACGGCGAAAGTGAAGCTGTGGAACAACACCCTCAGCCTTTTGTCTGGACAGTTCAGACGGACAAGTGAATGGGATTCATGTTTCACACAGGTAGTCTTTTATTAGAAATACGCATTCTTACAACGAGACACACTGAAAGAGCAGCTAAAGCATGCCTTGGTGGTCTGTTTTGTCTTCCTTGACTCGTATTATGAAGCCTGGACTGTTTGATAGACTGCTGGCTTTTGTCGCAGCCCACCATATCTCAACCGTTTTACGCATTGACCTCGAAAGACTTCTACAAGTTTGACAAATATAAGTGCAGGAAATAGACAGGGTCATGATTACCAAGCAAGCCTCGGGATCCATGGAACTCGTTGCCGACAAGGGTATGATTGCTTAGATACAAGATACTCCATCTAGACCCGCAATCCACTCCCCCAAGAGGTCATGGACAGCTCAATGACGTGTTCTTCCCTTATAAATCATTTCTCAAGATGAAATCATAGACTAGCTCATCGCTTATCAGGCCTGGAGTGCATCGGAAAAGGACGAGAACAAAGTGAAGCATTCGGATAATATCTGCCGGGTTGAGAACATCCTTCCCCGCATCTGATCTGTCCTCGGTGTACTTTAACACGAGATATCCCATTCGAACACTTTCAGATACTTTCATATATAATCATCATCCAACTCACCACTGTCGACCTTGAGCTAGACATCCAGCCAGCCAGCCGGACAGACAGACAGACAGACATGCCACCAAAGCCCTCCTTCGACGCCCTCCCCCTCCGCAAGGACGGCCCCCGCGGCAACGCATGGGGTCTCTTCGGCTCCTCCGACGAATGCGGCATGCTCAACCTCCTCACGCCCTCCGTCGTCTCCCAAGCCGCCGGCGAGATGCAAGACGGCACGCGCGTCTCGGTCGACTGGCCCCTCAACCGCATGTCCACGCCGTGCTTTGGTAGGATGCCGTTCCAGCAGAGCATGAAGCACAAGAAGCCGCTCGCCGCGTTCGACGATGTCTTGACGCTGAACACGCAGAGCAGCTCGCAGTGGGATGGGTTCAGGCACTGCGGGTATCAGAAGGAGGAGGTCTGGTTCAACGGGAGGACGGTGGAGGATCTGTTGAGTACGAATGTCAATGGCATTCAAGGTACGTGCGCGGACGTGTCTGGAGAAGGTTACGTGGTTAACGTTCGCAGCTTGGGTCGATAGAGGAGGCATCGTCGGCCGCGGCGTCTTGATAGACTACGCAGCATGGGCGGACGCAAAGGGTCTGAGACCAGCCGTCTTCGAAACCACCGTCATCCCGATATCGACCATTCAGGAAGTAGCTGAATCCCAAGGCACGACCTTCCGCGAGGGCGACATCCTCTTCATCCGCACCGGCTGGACCCGCGGCTACGACGGCCTATCGGCAGCGGGATGCCAGGCCCTGGCGGACAAGCAGAACCCGCCGGCCATCGGCCTGGAGAGCTCGGAGGAGACGCTGCGGTGGCTGTGGGACCGGTCGTTCGCGGCGGTGGCGGGCGACCACCCGAGCATGGAGGCCTGGCCGTACCAGAGCGAGGAGCACTGCCTTCACATGTGGCTGCTGGCCGGTTGGGGGATGCCGATTGGGGAGTTGTTCGATTTGGAGAGGTTGAGCGAGGAGTGTGCGAAGAGGAAGCGGTGGAGCTTCTTCTTTAGCAGCATGCCTTTGAATGTGAGTTGTGGTGTCGGTTGTGGAAGGTTGATGCTGACGGTTTGCAGGTCCCTGGAGGTGTGGCGAGCCCACCGAATGGCGTGGCTATCTTCTAGAGTTCTTACGTTGGACAGTAGGTTGCATGGAGCTTTGAGAGTGGTTCTTGGTAGAAGAGGGATCATCTCATGGACAAGTAACGATCCGGTTGCTATACGATTTACTTACAGCGAAGAGAGAGTTAGCAGGAAATCAATGTCTATAGTCACGGTACTAAGAAAGAGTTGTGCGGGTATCGACGCTAGTTCATTCAGATATCTAATCACTAGTTAAGGAGAATCAGATACTCAAGCCCTCTCAGCATGAGCAGCCTTCTCGTCAAGATCGATATCGTTCTTCTGCTTCTCTCTCGCCTCCTCAACCCTCGCCATCAGGTCAGCAGGCACCTGGGCACTCCTCCAGGCGGGCACATTCGAGTCAAATAGAACATCGACCTCCTCGAGCGTCTTCTGCGCAGTCTCGGGGTATCCGAAGAAGCAGTGGATGGTGATGACGACGCAGAAAGTCCCGAAGATGCAGTACGTCTGCCACTTGATGTTGGTGAAGGCAGGCGGGACGAAGAGCGCCAGGGCCAAGTTGAAGATCCAGTTGCCGGCGGCGGAGACACCGACACCCTTGGCTCGGTACTTGAGAGGGAAGACTTCGCTGGCGTAGATCCAGGCGATGGGGGCCCACGTGAGACCGTAGATGCCGACGAAGATGTAGGACATGGCGATGATGGATTTGGCGGGGGCGCCCTTGATCTCCCACTTGAGGATCTCGTTGCCTGGAACAAAAGTTAGCCATTTGCTGTTAGGGGGAGGACAAGTGAGTAAAAGAGAAGGGGGGGTGCGTACCATCAACGTTGTCGACGGGGTAACCCTTTGTGGCCATGACGGCGGCCGTGCTGAAGTGGATGACGGCGCAGACGGCGGCACCGATGATGAGAGGCCATCGACGTCCTAGTCTGTCGATGAAAGGCAGGACGCAGCCGGTGGTGACAAGGAAGATGACGTATTGGATGATGGAGGATGTCAGGGCAACGTTTCCAGTCATTCCAGCCATGTTGAAGATGTAGACGAGGTAGTAGAGCATGACGTTTCCACCGCTGCATACGGTCAGCAATGCTTAATTTCTCACAGATGACGGTTGAACAAACTCACAGCAGCTGCTGCCAAACCTGGACACTGACACCGGTAAGGGTGCGCTTCCAGACTCCGGGTCCAAAGAGTCCCAGGTAACCAATGTCCTTGGACTCGTTGGCGATGCGGACGGCTTCGCGAACTTCCTCCATCTCGGCAATGATGAGAGGGCTATCCAGGTCACCGCCGGCGTGAAGGTGAGCAAGGTTGAAGCGGGCCTCTTCCCAGCGATCCTTGGATGCCAGCCACCGAGGCGATTCGGGGAAGAAGAGGACACCAATTCCGAGGAAGAAGCCGGGGATGGCTTGGATGCCCCAAGCAATGCGGAAGGCTGCAGGTGAGTCGATGGTGACGGAGCATCCGTACGAGATGAGGTACATGATGAGGATACCTACAAGTTTGTCAGTGACCGGAAGCGTAGAAACTAATGTTGAGGGAGGAAGCCGATCATACCCCATTCGATAGACCACTGCTGAATGCCGACAATACCACCACGAACTTTAGCAGGTGCAAGCTCAGCAAGGTAAACCAGGACCTGCGAACTCGTGATACCGACAGCCAAGCCGCTGACGACGCGACCAACGACGAGATGAGCAACATTCTGTGACGAGCACTGCAGGACGGCGCCAATGACCCAGATGACAGAGGCAATCGTGAGAACCTTTTTTCTACCGAGTCGATCGGCGATGTCGCCAGCAGCTATGGCACCAACAAATGAACCAGCCGACATGGAAGCCGTGATACCGCCCTGTCGAAGACCATCGGGGTTGCCGAAGTAATCGCGGTATTGGTCTGATCCGATCCAGGCACTCATGGAACTAACATCGAAACCGAAGAGCATGCCACCGATGGTACCGACGGCAGCAAGGGCTGTGAACCATGACATGTTAGCTACTATCCCACTTACACCGGAACTGGTGGAGCGAAGTGCTCGAGACTTACCGTAGATGTTCCAGATGGTATACATGATGAGAGATGATCTGGACTTCTTTCTTTCTTTTTTTCTTACAATGAACCAAGAATAAGAAGAGAGACACTTATTGAGAATCTCCAAGAAACAAAAGTGCTGATCCGTCCCCAGCAGTTTGGGATCTTTCTGCAACTACAGAGCAGTTGGGATGTGCGCGCATCGACCTTTATATAAGGAGAAGGGGAAAACAAGAAGACGACATAAGTTATAACAACAAATATGCGAGAATCGCCAAATCCCGGTCTGAAAGATGCCCGAGAAAATACCAGATGAAAAAAGGCTAGACCAACAAGCGATTCCCCCCCCATGGCCCATGGTAAGACTGCTGCACCCCAAGCGAGTGGAGTGGGGGAGGTAACTTACGGGGTTTATCTTGAAGCGCACGTATGATATCGCGAGGTTTAGGAGGGGGCGCCATCTTGAACAAGTTCACAGTCCCCTTCCCCCCCTGGGAGTCTAGGGTCTGGAGTCTGGCTGGACGTCATTCCGTGCACATGTCTGCGCAGAGACATCCGGAGGACAGACATACATTGGGGGGCTTTTCTGTCACCTTTTGTCTCCAGACTGGGCTAGCTCAACGTGGCCTCTGGGAGCTTCTGGGCTTTTGCGGGGTGGGCCAGAGGCAACCTGGGCGGGTTGGAGGAGGATGAGACGACAACGAGAAGATGGGTAACCCCAGGATCGACCAGGTTTAGCTTAGTCCTCCCTCCCCCCGGTCTCCAAGACTGCGCGGACGGGGGACAAGTCTCTGGTAAACTTTGTGATTCAAGGGAAAAATAATGGGCGGTAGACAAGCCAGTTACATTCTGCAGATGATTGGACTGGCCACGTCTCTCCGTAACGATGGTGTTGTTGGAAGATGGATCGTGGGAACAAGTCCAGTTGGCGGCAGTACAGCAGCCCTGTGAGGTTACTGACTGTTACGGATTACCTGGTTGCTGAGTAATCATTACTTGGCGAACTTGGAAGGAGAGAGAGAGAGACGAGACATGGCTGTTGCTTCGCGAACAAGAATACCAACCAGACTAGCATTGTCTTCCAGTCCAGACTCTGTCTCACCAACCTGATTCTGAATAACTAATACCTACCAGACCTGACGAAGGCAAACGAAACAACAAAACAAGAATAAGGGTAAAAAATTGATTAAAAGAAGACGACAAAACCTGTCCAGCAAACTAGAGAGCCAGGCGCCAATGACATCATCACAGAACAGACAAGGGCATCGCTCAAGAAAGCACCCTGGCCTCGGTCATGCGGTCTAGTTTAGCCTAGCAGCCTCCCGTTTCCTCTTTCATCCTCATTCCCGCTCACCTCCAACTCGCGGGAGCCGAGCCGACCCAGGGTGTGTACAGTACAGTACAGTTGACGAGAGGATGCGCCACCAGACGCCTCCTACGCTCCGTGCCGTGAGCCGCGAAAGAGCCTCCGATGCTCGAGATAAACGACAAGTCCGATCAGCTCCTCAGCAGACAAGCCGCAATCGACGCCCAAAGCAGACCATTGCCTCTGGTAGTTGAGCATCCGCGTTTTAGGGGCTTGCGAAGGGGAGGGACGGCTAGGCTAGTAGGCGAGCTAAAACCCCTAAGTTAAGCGCTTCCGCTTCGATACAAGACCATTGGAGCGCATCTGTCTTGCCAAGGTCCGGGGAAACTCTGATCATCTCACAGGAAGTCGGGCAGGGCAAGGCAACGTACAAAGTACTGCACAATGGAGACGTGAGATGCACAAGACTCCACCGGTATCCCGGGGTTTGTGGGGACTCCGCGATGGATCAAACGTCCCCTGTCTTGCCAGTACTATACAAGTACTTGAGCCATTGTCAGCTTGGATCACCTCCGTGATCCTTCCATGCTTTTTGGTTGTTTAGGAAACAGCATTGTATTGTCGGTACCCTGTTCCGGGATTTCATCGTGGCCTAAGGTAATGTAACGTAGGAATATCCTCCTTTCACCGGCTTCCATTCTATCCCTGATTCTGCCTGACATGCAGAGCAAACACAACCGAACAGTCCAAGCTAGTAACCAGTACCATCATATCGTCACCACCTAATAAGCATGCGGAGCTATCTCCATGAGCGATACAGATCACGGCAATCTATGCCATCTCGCTCTCCCACTCCCACGCTCGCTGCGCCTGTCGAATGTTCGCTCACCCTGCGGGGAAAGGGCCGAGAATTACGCCTAGCCGCCCGTTCCCCCAGGTCGTTTTTACGGTTGGGGTAAAACGAAAAGAGGAGAACCCTGTCATTCTGGGGGAAGGGGAGGAGGTAAGACATCGTGGAGTCATTCTCCATTTTTTCCCTCACTCTGGAGCACCCGTGTTAACGTTACAACGCGATTCGGTACCGTGTTCCCTGTCTTTTAGGGAGAGATACGTGATGCAACCTGTTTTCTTGCTCAGCTCAGGGCTGTCTCGTCATCCGAATTGCGTTGCTCTGAATGTCAGCTGTACGTGAACAACCGACATGTTGACTAAGTATGGAAACATTAGAAATAGTCGCCTCAGCCACGGCTATAGCATACTAAGCATGGAAACAATCCGATGGCGTTTGAACGCTAAGATCTGCCAGCTGTCGATCCAAGGTGACGAACTGAGAGGGATGCCCCCCCCTCTTGTTAGAGATATGCGCACCTGTTAGATCAGCAGGAGCACAAGATCTGGATGTCACAATCCACGATCCATTCTAAACTAGACTAGACAAGCGCCGCCGGAGCTTAGCTAGACGTTTTACAAAAAGCTGGGGTACACGCTACAGGAGACTAGACTGACGTGGGCAAGCGATCCAATAGTACGTCTGTTAAGCATCTCACGGTGATCAACAGATGAGCGACGTGCTACCCTGGCATATTTGATTACCATGTTGTCTGGTACTATGATGGCTGGTACCTGAAGCTCTCCGATATTGGCCCATCTACTTTCCTCCCAGAAGGTCTTGTAAGTCATTGTCGGAAAGCCGATCGATGATGATCCCAAGGTTTCTGGTGGTGTCTCACATATATGAACCAAATGATCGGCAATCGTCGGAGACCCCAGTTGCTGGTAGCATCATAAACCAGTCAGACGGATACACGGCAATAGCATGTTCGATAGGAAGGCTCTCTCTCATGGTCAATAGTCCCATTCTATTGTCTCAAACTTTATACAAGAAATTAAGGAGGCGAATATCTACAGCAGAAGGTAGCCGCAGACCTCTCACGCAGTGTAAGCAGACTTTTACGCATCACAACAGCCAGCTGTCCAGCACGCGATAGTCTTTCGGAATACGAGTATAAGTGCAGCAAGCTTCAAGGCGTCGCCGTCAACCCTTAGAAGTTGGAAGTACCCTTGTGCTCAGAGTCAGCCTCAACGCTGACATTCTTCACAACGATAGCCTTGCCACCCTTGCTCGTAACCTTGACATCGACCGTCTCGGTACCAAATCCCTCCTGGTTCTCGAAGAAGTTGTAGTCCTGGCGGGTAGTCTTCGACCAGGTCGCCCCGCCGTCGGTGCTGACCTCGAGGCTCTTGACGGGCTCGTTGGCGTTGAGGACCTGCATGCTAAACCAGTGCGACGAGGTACCAGACTTGTTGTGCAGAACGATGGGAGAGGTGATGCCGCAGCTGATGGGCGTCCATGAGGTTGCGATCTCGCCGTCGGTGCCGCCGACGGCTCTGAAGGCGTCGGGGAAGAGATCGAGGTGACCAGGCTCACACTCGGGGCACTTGTTGACGATCTGATTGTGTTAGTAAGCTCGAAACTTGGAACGGTCGAGATATAGTACTCACCATGGCCGTAATGCTACCAGAAGGTCCGGTAACCTTGATGCAGGCACCGCAATGGGCCGAGCTGTCCCAAGCAGAGCCAGAGAAGGCAGTTCCGTAGATGCCAGCAGGCAAGGTGTAAGTCGAGAAAGAGCAAGTACCGCCCTCGAGACCACCTCCGTAGAAGGTCGAGATACCAGAAGTAGCCTCGCCAGTGGCTGGGCCGGAGCCAGGCTTAGCCTTGACGGCTGGGGAAGTAGGAGCAGCAGCTTTGGAGACGGTAGTCCGAGGAGCAGCCTTTTCAATGGCAGAGCTCAGGCTGGGCTCCTCAGCAGTAGAAGGCTCCTCGGCATCGAGCTCAAGGGGCTTAGGCTTGTCGGAAGCGGCGTTCTTGGTTGGTTTGGGGACGATGGCGCTGGAGATGACGGCGGAGCTGGACTCGCTCTGGATGGGGGCGGCGATGAGAGCGGAGGGAGGAGGACGGGCGCGACAGGCGCGGCCCATGACGGCGGGAGCGAGGAGGATGGGGAGGAAGAACTTCATCTTGTTGTTTTTAGTGTTGTTCTATGCTGTATACTGTAGACTGATGTGTATGTTAAGACGTTGGGTCCTTGAGCTAGCAAGGCGTTGAAAGTCGCGATAAGTAAGTATGTCGAAGCGGACGTAAAGAATGTATTGAATCGAGAGAAGGTAAAGAGCCTACACAGAGACTGGCCAAGTAAAGAAAGACCTGATTTCCAAAGAAGGTTGAAACGAGTTACACTTCCAGGATCGCAGAGATTTCGAGAGCAGACTCCCGGCTTTTTGATAGTCTGCTCGTCCGATCCGATCATCCCGCATCAGAACCAAACCTGCCATGCTCTGCCGCGACCCGAGCAAGCGTGGTTCTCGACGGGCGATATGCCACCACTGAGGCCATTTCCATGGTGTAGTTACAGGTTGACGACCCCTTTCATCTCGACTAAAAGGAAGCATGCGGACAGGGGATCAAGATCGGCCAATCTGGTGGTCGGGGTGGTGACAGGGGGGATCCATCATCTGATTTATGGGGCGTATTGGAAACGAGCACTGCACAGCAAAGTTGCTTGCATCTCGCGAGATGGGTTCATTGTGAGTTGGTATTTGTTAATCCTTCCTCTGGTGAGCTCGTTGGGCCGTAAGACAGCATAGGAGCGGGAAGGGCTTAAGATTGATACATGACGCGTGTGCGGAGGAATTTCGGTTTTTGAGTCCGACAGGCACACCCTAGCTTGCTTGTAACTTTTAGTGAGATTCTGAAACAAGTTGCGAGTCGAAGTGTCTCGTTGCAAACTTGTAGATGATTGATTGATCGATTGGCTGCTGGTGGAGTGGATGGACTAAAGGTGATGTCTGATAAGATAAAAGTAAATACGTTCACGTTTGGTCTTATGCAGTGATTGTCATGGTGAATCATTTGCCTCCGAACGATGAATATCTACATTCTCCATCATGTTACGGATCTCCTCCAGACTTGGCCGCTCCACCGGCAGAACGCGGGTGCAAGCTTCCACGATCTTGTCGAGAGGCGAGGGAACTTTCCACTCTACTAGATTCGTAATAGGAGTGTTACCGTACACCATACCCTTGACAGTCATGCCCAAATCGTAGATGTCGGAAGCTTTGGTCCAGTCCGCCTCGAGCGTGTAGAGGCGCGATACCTCGGGGGCCGTCGACGAGCTGGAGGATCCAGTCCTTGTAGGTGGAGAATGGGTGAACGGCGGCCAAGATATATCGCGGGACAAGCTTCTCAAAGACGAGCTCCCCTTGGCCCGACCTCCCAAGCAGCTGGATGACGACGTGGGGCGACCTGCGTGTTCCTGGGCAGGACCCGCCCTGGCAAGCGACAAGGTTAAGAATCTCGCTGGAATACTTGCCCCTCTTAACGAAATGCTGGTCGGGATCGACGGCAACAACGGGGAGGGCGGCAAGGGCGTTGCTGGTGTCCTCGGAATCGTCGTGGAAGTCGGGCAGCGGGGGTGGTGATGCTAAGGGCTGGATGTCGTTGCCGGTGATGTCGTAGCTATCCTGGCGCGACGGGGTTGGCGTCAAGCCGGAGGATGGCACCAGAGAGCGTCCCGGGAACATCAGCCAACTGAACAGCCTGGGGCTCGACCGCGTCGCCGTCGCCGCCATCCCGCTCATACCAGTATGTATAGCGAGTCACTCCGTCGATGGCATCTATGGCCAGGTCGAGCACGGGACGGCCGGCCGGTGGCACTAGTCTGGTGGTCTCGCGCTGCTTCTCGTAGGTAGCCCGCAGGCGATGCACCTCGTCCACGAAGGTGTCCAAGCCACCCGCCGGACTTATATCGTGGTTGATCGTGTGGATGATTGACCGATACGCAGGGCGGCCAGTTGTTAGAGGATGCGTGACTATTCGTGGGGTTGGAGTGCGCAGATGGTATTTGAGCAGGTGGTGCCTAAGCGGTGGCCAGGCAGATGCTGCTTGAGAGCCTGATCAGGTAGCTGTCTCAAGACTCAGGCGTTGTCAAAAGCAGGAACCCGAACCAATTAAAATGCAACAAATCAATAGTACATGAGCAAACTACCTGTATTGCGCTGTGATAGAAGTCCTAGCAACTCTGAGATTTACAAAGCGATACAGTGCACATCTCGCCTTTCTCCCCTTACCCATCATCACGTATGGCGTCTCTCAGTTCTCTCCTCAACAAGCTACCAGAAGAGAAGAAAAAACTAGCCAGACTACATGGTCTTCGATCAGAATTGAGATTGGAAACCCAACAAACAATTCGCCTCGCTCAGCCTTATTCTCATTCAACCTCTGCCGTGCCTTTCTCCTGGTTCAGGCGTCGGGGGAAAAGCTTGATAAGCAGATTCCCCTCCACAAATCCCCACAACTCGCAAAACCGCTTACCAATACATCATCATCTCAAGCCGTGACCTTCGCCCTCTCCATCAACCTACAGTAACGTGAAAAACGGAGCGCATCTACTGCCGTGCCCCTACTGTACTGTACGCCCGAGCCAGTCGATTGGCTCATATCCCGCGGCCAACGCTTTCTAGCCCCTCCCATCGAAGAAAGCTTCGACCTCGGCATGGCGTCGTTAGAACGATTCAGGAGGCGCCGGCAGCAACGCCGTGCGCGAGGACGACGGGATTGAGCCGACCGAGGGAAGCTACTTGATTGGTTGCTCTCTTCACTCCCGAACCCTTCGCGGAATGCGATCGTCTCTCTGCACGGCGATGTAGCCAGATGGGAAAGCCGCGCCGATGAAAAGGTGTGGGACAGAGCCACCAGAGCGCAATGTTGGTGCTGCGCAACGCTATGGAAGGTCGACCGAGGACGGTAGATTCGCCGCAAGCGCGGAGCTTTGCATGATGTCAAGGTGCTGTTTTAAATGGACCTGTTCCCCGGTACATTTTCAGTCGAGTTCTGAGCCGTAAACCTATCCAAAGAACAAATCCTTCCACGACGAAGACCTCCAAACATCACATCACATCACATCACATCAATCATCATGGGTCGCGATAACCTCTCCTTCATCCTCAACGAGCGTCCCACTGGCGACGTCGTTGCTGGACAGACTTTCCACCAAAAGGTCACCCCCGCGCCCACGGCCGCCGACCTGAAAGATGGCCAGGTCCTGGTCGAGAACCTCTACCTCTCCCTCGACCCCGCCATGCGAGGATGGCTCTCTAGTAAGACTCCATAGCGAAAGAAGAAGAAAACCAAGCCCAGACGAGACTCCGACGAGGTGATAGCTAACACATGGCTTGTCAGATGCCCGCTCCTACATGGAGCCCGTCAAGATCGGCGCCGTCATGGGCGGAAGCACCGTCTGCCGCGTCCTCGCCTCCACCAGCAAGCTCGCCAAAGAAGGCGACATCGTCGTCGGCTTCCCCGGCTGGATCGAATACTCCATCCTCTCCGACGGCCAGTTCGAGCCCGCATCCCAATACCCCGGCGTCAGCGAGCCCCACGACATGCTCTCCGCCCTGGGCACGACGAGCCTGACGGCCTGGGTCGGCATGGCCAAGATTGCCGAGCCCAAGGCCGGTGAGCTGGTTGTCGTCTCTGGCGCTGCCGGTGCGACGGGTAGTGTTGCTGGCCAGATCGCCAAGATCAAGGGTGCGCGCGTCGTTGGTATCGCTGGTAGTGACGATAAGTGCCAGTGGTTGAAGGATGAGCTCCGATTCGACGTTGCCTTGAACTACAAGGATCCCGACTTTGAGAAGAAGTTCAAGGAGGCCACCAAGGACCACATCGACGTCTACTACGACAATGGTAAGCCCAGCGCTGATCTCCCCTCTTTAGAAAGCGAGAATGAGCAAAGAAGAGGTAGTTCAGATGCTAACTTTGTCAGTTGGCGGTGCGATTCTCGACCTCGCTCTCGGACAGGCCAAGGAACACGCCCGCTTCGTCGAGTGCGGCCTCATCTCCCAGTACAACGCCACCAAGCCGTACGCTCTCAAGAACTTCTTCAACATCGTCGCCATGCGCATCAAGATGAGCGGTTTCATCGTCCTCGACCACCGCAGCCAGTTTGCCGAGGCTCGCAAGGACCTTTCCCAGTGGTTCGCCGAGGGCAAGATCAAGAAGAGCGAGACCATCGTCAAGGGCGGTCTCAAGAATGCTGAGCAGGCCTTTATCGATCTCTTCAAGGGTTCCAACACGGGCAAGTTGCTCGTTGAGATTAAGGATCCCAAGGAGACGCCTGCGAAGCTGTAAACGACCCCTTCATGACCGGTTATGAACTGTATAGCAATAGATTGAACTTTAGCGAATGAAAATAGTAATGCTATGGAATGACAAAAAAGCAGAAGTAGGGTTGAAGTGTCTTTTTGAGCATCCGACTGCCATGTCACCGTCAACACTGCTACACCATGCTTACGCTACCCAAGTAAGGGCACGTCACGGGGGGTTATGGTTGTGCGACCATTTTCATCTCACCAATTTCTCAGCTCAAGTCCGAGTAGATTACCCAAAGAGCCTGAAACAAGATCAACAAAAAAAATCATCGTGATACAAGGAATCTCGGTGCTTTTCTGCTTCGCCTTCGATCATGCTGCGACTGAGTAAACTGGTACACGCGCTAAATCGTGACGCGTAGAAAAATGTCCACCCACCCGCCTCGTCAATCCGCGAGGATCTTCATATTCACGATACACGCAACAACGCAACCCATCGAGGACGTTACGGGCAAGAAAAGGAGCACAAGAGAATCCTCTGCTACTCATCCGGCGACCCCTCATGGACGTTCCCATCGCCGCCAACGTCCTCGGGACTTTAGGAGCCGTACGTAGCAACCAGCCTCCAACTGACTCCTCGCTCTCGCCTACTCTACTCTAGAGTATATCGCCCAATCTCACTGACGTGCCTCGCAGGTCTGTTGGTCGATACAAGTTCGTGTCCATCCATCGCCCACAGAACTGGTCCAGAACATACCCTTCTGACGATGGGACCTCCCCGTCTCGCAGCTGATCCCTCAGATAGTAGTCAACTACCGACGCCACAACGCAACCGGCCTCCAACCCTCCATGATGATGCTCTGGGCCTGGGCGGGCGTGCCGCTGGGCGTCTACAACGTCGTCAAGGAGTTCAACGTCGCGCTGCGCGTGCAGCCGCAGATCTTGACCTTTCTCAGCCTCGTCACCTGGATACAGTGCTACTACTACGAACGGGTAAGACTCCTATTCTACACCAGCCTCTCACGGGCGTCGAGTCGAGCAAGGGTTGCTAAGTTGAGGTTCGCCAGAAATGGTCGGTGTACCGCTCGCTGCTCGTCGTCGTCCCCATCGCAGCCGTCATGGCGGGTATCCAAGCCGGCCTCATCTTCGCCCTACGCATCCCGGAAGCGCGGGGTACCGAGTGGCCCGTGATTCTCATGGCCTCCCTCTCTGCCGCTCTTCTCGCCGCGGGTGTTCTCACGCACTACTGGGATATCTGGGTTCACCGGACTGTCCGCGGGATATCCTTCATCTTCGTCGGCATCGACGCGGCCGGCGACGTCTTCTCGCTCGTCTCGCTGTTCTTCCAGCCTAAGCTGGATGTCTTGGGCGTTGTGATATACGCTACTGAGCTCGTTCTCTGGTGCGGCATCTTCGCCTGCGGAGGTTACTATAATCTCTTGCCGCGGATACGTAGGACGTGGCCAACTCGGGAGAGGGAGGGTTCTTTTTCGTCTACTGAGCCTGAGCCTGAGCCTGAGTCTTCGAATGATCAACCGAGCCAGGCTGATGGTGGGATTGTGTTGCATGCGGTATCGTCGGCCAGTTCGGTGTTTCGTACTGTGTCTGGGAATGCCGCATCTCTTCGGGCGAGAAGAGCTGCTCGCGACGATGAGAGCTGAATGTACAGGCTGGGATGATAGTCCAGAGACTACAGTGATGCCATCAATTGTCCCGAAGTCTTGTAATGTTAGCAAGTATCATGCATTTCGTGTGTCTATTCGGCATTCTTGATCGGTTACACTCGCACATGTTGAAGCGATCAACAATGATATATCACAGAAGTGGGTCAAGTCTTGAAAATGAATGATTCATGTATGATACTATGGAGACAGATAGTTGGGGTATAGCTGATTCTCCAACGCCAATTCCAAGTCAACCTTAATAGAGGCTGCAACAACCAAACACCGAGCCCGAGCAACTAACAAAGTGGTTTTCAGAGGATTTCCAACGTCTCGTGAAACCATGACATAACTCCCATAAAACCCTTCGCGTTGCCTCAGCTCTTCTTTCGCTCAGAACCAGACTCCACATCAGAGCGGTTCTCGTTGACAACTTCCTCAAACTGGTACAGGGGCCTGAGCTGAGCATCTCGCTGGAAGAAGACCCATTTCTTGATCCAGTAAGGAAGCGCAACAGTGGTCTGGTAGTTGGCGAACTTGCGGACGGGAACGGCGAAGACGTAGTCGAGTTCCTCGAGCGTGCGCTGCTTGGTCTCGGGAACGAACAAGAAAATGGCTATGAAGGCGATAAGATTGAAGCCCGCGTACAGACCGAAAGCACCCTATAATCACGTTAGCATGGTGTTGGGAGATCGAACCGGGTGCGGTTTTCTGGTATATTATTTGCAACTTACAACTGTGTCGAGCGTGGCGAGAATGAAGGGGAAGGAAATGCTGAGAACGGCAGCCCAGAACAGACAGGTCGCGACTGCAAAACCCATGCCAGTTTCACGGTGAGACAGAGGGAAGACTTCGGCACTGTAGGTGAAAGGCACAGGACCTTCACCGGGAGAGTAGAAGGCGCCGAAGAGGAAGACGAAAAGACAGACCAGGCCGGTACGGGCAGTACCCATGGGCAGGAGAGTACAGAGACCAGCGGCCAGTAGGGTCCAAATCTAATCATACATGGTCAGTCTGGGGTCTCTCACATGCTCCGAGAAGTTGGTATGAGCATTAGGATGAGCGCAACACTTACCATCTGGGGAAAGGTGAAGAGCAAAAGAGAACGTCGGCCGAATGTATCGATGGTCCAGAATGCGGGAAATGCAAACAACCAGTTGACAAGACCGAAACCAAAAGATCCAATCGTCGCCGTGAAGTCGGACATTCCAGACTCCTTGAAGATCGTCGTAGAGTAGAAGGCGATGATGTTGATTCCGCACCTGTATCGACGTTAGCGTGTTGTGTTCTGGCGACCTGTTGCAACGTAGAGGCATCATCGCCAACACGGAAGTTACGAAAGTATACATACATCTGCTGGGCAATCATGACCGTGAATGCGGCGAGACTGGCGCGTCGAACTCGTGGGATGGTGAAGAGCTGGGTGAAGCGCGAGGCATAGTTTGATCTTCCTACCAATTCGCTCTCAATTTCAAGTTGGGCGCTGATGTAGTAGATGTCACGAGCGACTTGGATCTGGTCGTGGCGGAGCTGCAACATGGAGTTCCATGCTTCGGGGTAGCGGTTCTTCTTCATGTACCAACGAGGAGACTCAGGACAGGTGTAGATGAGGAGGAGAAGAGGGACGGCGGGGATAAAGGGGGCTCCGAGCATGAGGCGCCAGTTGATGTCGGGCACTCTGAAGACGGCGAGGTTGAAGGCCGTACCGAGGAAGATTCCAAAGGCAGTCCACATCTGCCACGACATGACGAGGGCGCCTCTGATCGAAGCTGGTGAATTTTCGGCGGCGTATATAGGAACGGTAGATGCCTTGGCACCCATACCGATACCCATGAGGAGACGGCAAGCGAGCTGTTGGCCCCAGGTATGGCAGAAGGCAGAACCGATGACGGGCCAGATACAGAAGTGAGCAGAGAAGAAGATGACACCGCGACGGCCGAACCAGTTGTTGATGGGATCGGACAACCAGCAGCCGATGAAGGCAGAACCGATGTAAGGACCAGCGTTGACAATACCAACCAGGAGATGATCACGAGTAGTGGTACCACCGATACCGTAGACCTTGGGGAAGAAGATGTTGGCGCCGTTGGAACCGGTCTGATCCCAACCCTGCACGGCAGCACCGATAGAGCAGGTAGCGATGGTGATGAGCAGCTTTCTAGGCATACTCCAGCGATGCGTGACTTCGCGCTCGAGGATGTTCAGCTCGTGGTCGGAGAGCTTCTCTTCGCCGTCAATGAAGGCGGCGTTTGCTGGGTTCTGGGCTACGAGAGCGCCCTTTTTGAGGATCGGCACATGCTCTGTTAGACCGCGGCGTTCAGCCCACTCTTCGACATTGCGCATGAGCTGAGGACGGGAGATTCCTGCGAGGGGGTTCTTGATCCTGCATGTGCTGTCAGAATGGTGCTGCGGTGTGGGATGAAAGGGGAGGTGTTAGATATTCCAGGGAGACGTACTTGGCCTCGAGGTTGTCGTTGAGGTCGATATGCTCGACAGCTCCATGGGAGGTTTTCTCCTCCATGCCGTAGCCCATGGCCGTCTTGGACTCGGGTCTGTTAAGAAGAGATGAAAGTCAGTATCCCGACTCGATTGACCATCTGGGAGGGGGAGGGAGGAGAGGAACACACTGAATATCAGCCATGATGGGCTTATCTCCACGCCAAGTGAAGGTTGCGAAGTTGATGAGCAGAGTGGAGGGTGCAGTTCCACAGTCCTGTCAACCCCAGAGTATAAGAGAGAGAAGAAAATAATGGAGAAGAGGTGATGATCCAAACCTGGCGATTCGAAGAGGGAAACCGCTCGCTATTTGTGTTTCCTCAGAAAAACACCACGCAACTCACAAACCCATGCCCTCCCCGATCCGTCCCCGCCCCCAGATTAGATCGACAGACGGAAACGCTCGCTCGAAAGGTTAACTCGGTAATGAACTACGAGGGGACTAACACTTCCGCAAACATCCCTCCCTCCCTCCCAGAAAGTTAGTGTCGAGTTGCTTATTATCTGTGGCAGATGCATAGACTGGTTGGTCGTACCGCGACGCTGGATGATCAGAGACTGATGCATCGCCGGCGTCTGTGCCGCTTCTCGCTAGGATCGCCGGGGTGTGCATGGGTGTGAGGGGTGTGAGACTTGTAGACTTCATGACACGCCCCCTTCTCTCCTGCGTTGATGATAGCTCGTTTCGGTTCGGGGTGGTTTGGAGAGGAGGAGAGAGGTGGCTGTCGAACCGTTAGATGCTTTCATGGTGTTGGTCGCTATTGTTCGACGCGCACATTCCTTTGCCAAGGCCACATGTTAAGCTAGAGTAGCACGTAAAAAACGTGAGTTCGTTCCCCTTCCCGAGGTGGACCTATGGCAGGCCAAGCTGGGATTGTTTTATGTTGGTTGTCGTCTGCAAGCAGAGTGTTTATCAACAAATCCCCGAGATCACGGGGTTCGATGCCCAACATTCTCTGCTCTGTTCAACTTCTTCCTCAGGCCTCCCACACAGGTGCTACCTATTCTAGCACCTGCTGTACCTCAACACATGCGATGAGTTATCCACGTCGAAAGCATAAAAGTTGTCGACTCGCCATAAACCCCCCCAGCAGACAGTGATGTCTGAGGTAACGTTCACAAGGGCAGATCTGCGATTCAAGAGTGAACCAAGCGTACACGGCAACAGGGAAGTTAGACGATGCAACTCTCCACTACGTACCACTAAACCACAGATCTCCGGATGGCCCCAAGCAGCCATGACCATGATCTTGACTTGACGGAGACGTGCCACGATCCGAGAAGAGGTGTGTGGGCGCGGGCGCGGGCGCGGGCGGGCTGAGACAAAATCCTCGCCCAAGTGTGTGTAAGGAGGGAATAAGGAAGAACAGGCAACAGGATTCTCTGGCTTCTGACTGGATGTTGGATATGCCGGTAACCTTGCAACCCTGGCAACCGTAAGGTTAGGGTGTACTGTAGACGATGGATCATGGATGAACTCGCTGTACTTCTTATTTCTCGCTCCTTACTCTACCTCATTCTTGCCGTACACCCTCTTCAGATCCAAGTGTGAAGGAGCCAGTCGGAACCATAAACTACGCTTCAACTTGGATAGATAGCATGAGTGATTATCCGTAACTGTCGAAGAACTCGCAAGGCAGCAGAATAAAAAGAAGCCCTCTTCCCGCTCTAGCGACGGGGTGGCGCGCGCAACCCATCTTAGCCTCGAAGATCCTCGCAAGGGATCTGTCCTTCTTTTGCGCCATTTACAGGGACCAGCTAGCCAGCAGAGGTCCTCTGGGGCACGAAGTCAAAAGGAAGGAAGAAAAAAAGCCTGCTTGCTAACTTAGTGGCGACCTTCAAGGTAGGTAACTGTCAGACTGAGACTCTGACGATCAAGCCACCTCTGTCATAGCCGTGCGGCTCTCTCGCCTCCCGTATTTTCCTCTGCTATCCCCCATGCCCATGTCCAGATTGCGCTACGTGGTCGAGTCGCGTGGGGATGAAGCGAAAGGCGGGCGCTCCCATAACCACAACCTCGATGCTTAAACGGAATAAGCTCCAAGGAAAAAGCATGACAAGTTCCCAAAGTGTATCTACTAGAATAATGTTATAGTCTAATGTTACACTTGGCGATGTCGCGTATACTCACTGTATGTCGCGTCAGTGCAGCCGAGGACGGACGTCGCAGTTTGTTGTTGATCACTGCGAGACGACATCACGAGGCATGAGGACAGCTCCGCATCCCCCAGATTCTTGCCCCAGCTTTCGGCTCACGCGAGAGGAAGACAAACCAGCCAACCAGCCAACCAACGAGAGCATCCAAGATGGAGATGCCCATCACTCCCCACCTCCGCTCCCCGCTCTGGAGTTTCTCCTCCCTTTTTTTTTTCTCCAGACTTCCCCATTGAGTTTATTTGCTCTGGAGTAAGTTGCAGTAGTGAGTGTGGGGAATCGGTGACCGGGGTTGTTGTGTGCGGTAAGACCTACGAGAGGGGCTGGCTGTACTGCATCCTCGTGAGCTTTGTCTAACGGTCCGTGGCCATCTTCTTTGCTTCTTGGTTGTCTGTGGCTGATACATTTGCTTGTCTCGTCTAAATCCGAAGAGCGTGTGGAGTAGCCTGTAGATGTACATAGCATTGAAATACTGGAGTAGACCAGACTACTTCACCTCCAGTCAACATCATCAGCAGCAGCAGCATCATCAGCAGCAGCATCATCACCATCGTCGCATCTCCGAAACGAACCCCTCTAGATCCAAGCTCCCCCTAGCGCTCCCCCAACGCCCAATCCTCTCGCCAAGCTCGCCAGAGCCTCACAGCATTTCATTGCACGGCTGCTTCACCCCCTCCTACCCCTGCAAGCACAAGCGTCCAGGCAGCTGCATTTTGTCCCTTGTAATTCTGCTGCCTAGAGACTAGACTAGGGATCGATGACCGGTTCTGCATCGTAGCGCCCGTGGGGAAAATGTGGAGTCGAGGGGGGAAGGTCTGTTAGAGGGGGGACGTTAGTCTCGACTTAACGTCAGTCTAGTAGACCAATGAGTAGAGCTCCGAATAATCTACGGTAGAAGATGGCGTGCCTTCGGTTGAATTGGGTTTCTTCTCATGAGTTGAATGGCTTGCCGGACTCGGAAACTCAGCAGTACTTTGCAGTCTCTCTTCAAATGTATCGTGTCATCGGTTGTCTCAATCCTCCGAAACCCTCTCTCCACGACCCGCAGATTGCCAACGTTGAATCGTCACCCTCGGTAATTAGAATGTCTCAGAGTCGGAGAAGTGTCGATTCTTCACTGACACGAGCGTGGCGGCCCAACGCCTTGGACCATTTCATCATCTCCAGCTCACGGGGTCTTGGTCACATGAAACATCTAGGTATGTTTGCTACCCTCTGTGTGGCGAAGATGAAGAGTCCAGGCTTGATCGGTGCTTGGCCAGGTGTCTACCCTGAGGACTATTTCACTTTGAACTTGTGCAATCTGGATCAGGGTCGTTGACTTTCGTCTCGGTGGAACTAATAACAACTGCGAGGTGCACAACCACTCTTCTTGGTGACCGAGTATTCGCCAGAACAAAGACACGCCAAGCAAAACCAATCCCGTGATAATCCACTGGGTCTCTGTAACGCCACGGGAGAAGGAGTCTAGAACAAGCAATAGAAGACCCAGCTCAACACCTAATTCTTGCAGAACCACAAACAGACGACCGGCTTCCCGTCTGGATTCCCAGTCCGCGAAGCATCCCATCCGACATCCTTCATGACCTTCTTTATCATCTCCTTATCATCCCCCGAATAGCTAAACCCCTTGTACCACTTCCCGTTCCCTCCGCTGATAATCTCAAAGCACTTGTTCTTCTTCGCCGAGGGGTTCGTGCACCCGAATCCCTTGAGCAGAATCCCCAGCTGTGTGTCGCAGGGGACGTGGCTCGCTATGAATGGGATCTGCGCGTTGGCGGGGAGCTGCCAGGGCGGGGTCTCGCTCTTGAAGACGTGCACCTTGGTGTGCTCGGCCGGGAAGAAGTAGTTGTAGCCTGGTTCGCAGCCCATGCCGCCAGACGAGTTGGTCATCTGGGCCGCGGGCATCGATGTGTCGACGTTGGGATGCGGCTGCGGTTGGCGAGGGAGGATGTTGCCCGTGCCGTTGGGCTGATAGGCAAAAGTTCGTTCCGTCGTGAAGCCGCCGGTGGCCTGGCCCGGGTACGGCATGGTAAAGGGGCTCGGTTGATAGGGAGCCAGCGAGGAGATGCCTCCTGGGTAAGGCATGTATCCGTTGTATCCAGAAGCTGCAAAGTTGTAGCCAGGTCCTCCCAAGTACGGGATGTAGGGCTGACCTTGGGCTGGGACGGGGCCGGCAGGTCCAGCAGGACGAGTGCCCGCAGCGTCCCGGCCGGACATGGGATTCCAACCACCAGACATTTTTCTTTCGCGAATCAGATGAACTGGGAAATCACAGTAACTCAGCTAAAGGGTTGCCAGGTATGGACCCAGCGTTGCTGGTCGTGGTTAAAAGAGGCTTGCCAGTAGCCTGGGACTTGGCCCTGACGAACTGGATCCCAAGATGTAGGAGGTGAGTTCCAAGAGCTTATGGCGTAATGACCGAGCGATCGAGTAGTCTGAAACTGCTGGTGTTGTGAAAATCGGCGCGGGTACGGTTCCGTTTGATGGAGACCTTGATGAGGATGGTATTCGTGTTCTGGGAAAGGGTTAGCATCTGCAAGGCGACACGGGAGGGCTATATAGAGAATCTTCGACAGCTCGTATCTGCTGCTGAACCTGTTTCTCATAGAATCATGACACTAACCTGATGAAGTATCTCCGTACTCTGTATCTCCTTGTCCAACCTCGGTCTCTGAATGAGTACTTCCTTCAGAGTCACTCTCCTCGTCAGACTCCAACTCAATATCGAGGTGACCTGCGAAGACTTCGGTACTCCAGATTGCCCGGTCTTCCTGGTCATAAAAGGCACCAACAACAATCCAAGCCCAGAAAGGCGGATCCCGAGAGGCCGCGAGGCACTGGGTGACGACTAACTTGGTGGCGGGATAAGGAAGGGACCCGGCTTCAAAATCGATTGTTCTGCTGTTGAGGGGCGCCGTTTGGGACATGAAGACGCCGTGCAGCTAGGGCCAATGGTCTCTTGAGAGGTCCAAGGTATGCCGTTCCAAGTACTTGAGGAGGAAAGGGTCGAAAGTGGATATATAAAAAGAGGCTCGAAGTCGAATGTTACAAGCCAAGACATGTTCAAGTACTCATCCGTCAAGTCGATGATTCAGATAGGACAGGGCACGTCTAGCAAGCGGTAAGGTGAAGATGGGTGAGTTAATGCTAATCCAAGGTGCGTGTCCAGAGTGCCTTGCTCTGGTTTTTGGGTGATTCAGCCGCTCGTTACGTCAACAGACAGTGACGGACGCGAGGCGACCAGTGAGCTGTACCAGCGCTGAAGATGCGTGGCTTGGACATGGTAGTCCCGGCATCACTGAAAGATGCCACATCAGCCGTGGTACGCAGTAGCTGGGCCTATCAGTGAGGCTGCTGATGCCTGCTTGACGTGCATAGTGTCAAGCTGGCTGCAAGTCATTTGGCTTGAGCTTCGTGATTGGCCTTGTTGGGTATAGATCGGAGCTGAACAATGCTGATGATGTGCATGAGTGACAACTGAGCCAAGTACTTTTATTCATATTCAGTATTTCTGCAGGCCATGATTCGTGATAAAGAAAAGCAGCCGTGACGCCATCGACCAAACGTATGAGAAGAAAAGAAAGGGGAAAAGAAAGAAGAAGAAAACGCCTATGTTACAGGGCATAGAATGGCTCATTCATCGTCGCTGTGCGCTTCGACGACGCGGACGCCCGCACCCTTCTTGGCCTCCTCGGCCTTTCTCATCTGCTGTCGCTTCCCTACCTCAGACACCAGACCCTTCAGGTAAACCTCAGCTTGTACCGTGGCGCTATACGCAACCGGCGTCCAATTCCACAGGTTCCGCTTCTCCACATCAGCGCCCGCGGCCAGCAACGTCCTCAGCACCAAGAGATTGCCGTTCCCGCTCGCAAAGTGCAGCGCCGTATTGCCTTCCACATCGAAGCGACGAACAGCATCAAACGGTCCGCCGGGTACGTAGGTCAGGAGCAGCTGAAGGATGGTATCGTGTCCGCCGAGACTAGCTTCCATGATGGCATCGCGGCCTCGCATGTCGCGTCGTAGGATACAGCTCGCATCGGACTCGCATAGTAGGTGGACGACTTCGGTGTGCCCGGCTCCCGCGGCGAGCATCAGCGCCGTCTGGTGCTTCTCGTTCAGGGCGGGACATGGTTCTTCGTGGCCGGCACCGAGGAGGACGGCGCAGATATCGCGGTGACCGAGGGAAGCGGCAAGGTGGAGGTTGGAGTTGGAGAGGCCTGAAGCGGAAAAGTCGGGATTGTGAAGGAGTAACGGGTACGATTTCAGGATGCGGCGGAGGAGAGAAGCGTCGCCGGCGTGTATAGCTCGACGAATACGAATGGAAGGGTCAATCCTACAGCTCAAGTCAGCCAACGTCGGATAGCAGAAGGTGGAGAGTGAGCCATTGTTTACATCGTGAACGACTGATCATGGTGGTCGCCCAAGCGGCGCAGAGAGCATGTCGCGAGCACCGCGCACAGCGATGAGCGAGAAAGCTCCGATGCGAAAGCAAGGGGGGGAAGCGGGAGCGATGACGCCGACGAGAGAAGAGAGAGGGGGGAGGGGGGACAGAGAGCCGAAGCTAACACGTTTGGTGGTAATCCGAAGCTCCAAGCTTCCTCCCGCTCGCGGTCATGAAACATAACCCCACGATGTCTGGGTGCTTTCGGCGGGTTTTAGAGGGCGGCGTGCGCTAGATACGCCTGTTAAAACGGGTCCGTCGGGGGCTAATGGCGGCACAGCCGCGCTGTTGCGTGGTGGGGGTTGGCCCAGAACGCCGCATCCGTCCGGTGCGTGCTGGTGCTCCACCCGTCTTTCCACGATGGCTACCCTGGAGCGATGCATTTCCGCGTCAAGAAATTGACAACGATCTCTCTGAATTTGTGTGATTTGTGTTTTCTGAATAGATATTATTTCTTCTGTTTCTAGTACTAGCTGTTCAACTGGGATAACGCAAAGGTATCTTTCAGGATGGGTTGGTTCGCTATGGAAGCAAAGCCCTTTTTACTCCTGGTGAGCACGCAAGATAACGAGTAAGATAATTCAAAACCATCATTTTGCTAAACTGAACAAGCAGCAGCAAGAAAATAGCACTGATTAGTATCAACATCCTCAATTCAACTCGTGATCCAGCTTGATAGCCTTGGACTTCCCAGTGTCCAACACCACGGCTGGGTCATCGGGCTTGCCCTTCCGACTAACCTCGTTCCCCTTCTTCGTGGTGATACTGGTACTGCTTCGTGTCAATCAAAGTCTAGAATCGAGGGTAACAAAAAGGGATCATACTCTTCGCCCTTGACGTCGAGGACCTTGCCCTCAGGTTGGCCTTGACCCCAGTTCCAACTCACTGTGTCACCCTTTTTGGGGCCCCTCTTGGACTTTGCACCGTTGCTACCTCCGTTGGTTTTTTTCTCGTCCTCATCGTCTTCGTCGTCTTCGTCGTCTCTGTCGTCGTCCTGTTTCTTACCGGACTGCTTGTTTTCAGCCATGCCCTTCTGAACCTCACGTTTCTTATTAGATCTTGTCGGGGCACTTTTCGTCGCCAGCTTGTTCCTCCTCCCCCCCCTCCTCCTCCTCGTCTTGGTCTTCCTCTTCCTCTTCCTCTTCATCCTCGTCGTCATCTCCAACTTCTTCAGCGGCATTATCATCGTCCTCGTCTTCCTCTTCCTCCTCGGCACCACCACCCTTGTCGCTCCTGGCCTTGAGGAAATCGTGTCCCCAGTTCATCAGAGAAGCGTACGACTTGGTCTTCTTGACTTCGGCATCTGATTTCTCGTTGTTCACCTTTTCCTCCTGGGCCAGGTGACGCTTGCTGCAGACCAGTCAGCACGCCAGCACGCAGTTGATAGAGACCGTGCACTACGCTGGACCACATGGTTCTTACCAATACGATACCACCTTGCGCATGTGGCTCACTTGATCATCCGTGTACTTGTTGGCGTCCTTCTTGGGGTTCGACTTCAAGATCTCGACAATCTTGCGTCCGCTGTCATGTCCGACAGTCTCGCCATTCTCGTCTTCCTTTGGCCATCCTGCGCTGTTGGAATAATCCGACTTGAGCCACTTCTCCAACTCAGAGGCCGTCATGTTGACCATCTCATTGAATTCTCGGATAACTTCGTCGTTGCCTTTCATGGTTGCGATCTGGAGCTTGCCAGTGCTGCAGTAACGTTGAAACTTGAGAATAAGGCCGTGGATTGAGATAATACTAAGACTAGATAAATTGAATCAACAGGCTCTCTCCATCGTGCTATTTAATAGGTTAAGCGCTGGGCTTGAAGAGCTTCCAGCAACAGTCGCGACGGTGTCGTCATGGCGTTCAGGGCGACCTCAGCGCGTCATAGAAGCGGCGTGAGCGAAAGTTTGGCGAAAGGCAACGATCAACATTGTGAGACATGGACCATACTACTCTACTCTAGAGCAGACTAGAGTAGACAACAAGTTACGGCATTAAGTTCACTTGTTTCCCGGAAAGTTACAGTGCGATCTCTACAACATCCGATCTTGAATCGCCAGGAACAGAGATCGAACTTGGACGATCTACACCGGTCCGTCCCATCGGCCCCCACCCACCAGTTTAGAGTACTCAAATGGTGCAGCGTGACTAGATCACCGAGAAGGACTTGGATAAAAAAAGACCATGGCAAGATTGGTCTGGGCTAGAGTAGTGTACTGTAGAATCGATACATGAATGCACCAGATGTTGTAGCGTTAAGTGAAATGTCACTTCTGGGCGAGAACCACCCAAGATTCAAACTTGACTCCCCCATAAGCCTCCGTCTCCTCCTTCAACACCTCGTCAATAGCCCGAGGCCACATCACAACCTCTTCCTGCGTCCACCCAGCCCTCGCCGCACGCGTGAAATTCCCCAGCATGAACTTCTTCAACCCCTCGTCCAGCTCAGGCCCGCTCACGACGATACTCCGCTGCGAGACTCGAATGCCCGCGGGATCGAACCCCGCTTCCACAGCCAACTTCTCCAGGTAACCCTCCTCTGTAAACTTGGGACCAACGATGGCCATGGGCGGAAGATCTGGTCGCACCGAAGCCTGGGCGGCCTGGATCACGTCGCCGGCTCCGAAGCGCTTCCACGTGTTCAGGACTGCAATGCCGCCCGGCTTCAGGGTGCGGCGGATCTCTTGCACGCCTCTGAGGGGGTCGGCGAGGTTGAAGATGCTGAAGTTGAGGATGCTGTGCGTGAAGTGGTCCGAGGGGATTCCTTCCAGGTTCAGCGCGTCAAGGATCCGAGTCTCGATGCTAGGGAACGACGCGAAAGAGTCCCTGGCGCCCTGGACCATGGGTGGTACGTTGTCGGTGACTAAGATTGATGGGACGTCTTCCGCTGGCAGGCTGTCGATGATGACGGAGGTCGCGATTCCAGGGCCGGCGGCATTGTCGTGCACTACTGAGTCTCTGGTGATGGGTCTGAGAGCCTGGATGTCGTCGAGCGAAAGCGCGAAGCTGCGACGTGTGGTGTTGCCCGTCTGCTTCGAGTAACTTGCGGCGAGTGTCGAGAAGTAATCGGGGTACGGTGCTGTCTTTTCTTGAGAAGGCATTTTGTGTGTATATGATGTAGAGGCTGTATTTTGTGATGGTGATGGTGATGGTGATGGTGATGTGATGATGTGTGATAATGGCCGGTGCTGCTCAGCGTCTCGAGACTCGGTTTGTTCTTATACTGATAGATACGTTGTCTGATGAATTCTTAATTCACCGGAGCAATTCACCGACGGGATGATCATATGAGAGGCGCAGTAAGACGCGGTTTACTGTGAGGCGGAGCGAAGCGAAGCGCTGTGTAAGCAGTAAGCGCTAGAGGAGCAGCGACTTGTCAATGCAGCTTCTACGCTATCCTACAGTAGTACAGTAGCACAGTAGCATCATATTCTTCACTTCTGTCAGCATACTGTACTGTGGTTTCGAGGAAAGACCGCTGGAGAGCTCACCAAGTCATCGCGAAACTAGCCACCACGCTGAAACACCAACATGCCTTCACAATCGCCGGTCTCAATCGGCAGTTTATCGTCCTCTTCTGGTATATTAGCGTCCCCTTTCGCCCATGGGTTCTATCCTACACCACTACCGAGGTTGGTATGGGCATCGATGCTATCTAACAATGTAAGCCTCTAGTGGTGCGCTCCTGAAAATATCGCCCTCCTCATTACCTTGGCCGGGTGATGCTACCTGCTCGCATCGCTCTCGCTGTTCTTTTATACACTCTCTTTCAGGGTCTCGGCAGCGATCGAATCCGAGGGCACCGAGTCATCCTCGAAGGGCTTCTCACCCAAGCGCATCCAGCAATCTGCCGCCATGAGCGCCTCGTCCTTCTCTTCCGACTCCCACACGAGCTCCTTCTTCCCGTCACCGAGATGCGTGACCGAGCGGTCCTAAAGGCAGTCAGTACACATAACACCATCGAGCTTGATAACCTCGCACTCGACGACAGGGCAGGCTGCTTACCAGTCCCAGCGTAAGTTTGATGATGCCGTCAGCCCAGTAGTTCTTGGAGATAACCGACGGCTTCCTCCCACGCACACAGCAGAGGATGTTGTCGGCGGCTACGTCGGCCTGGCGTAGCGCGGCGCGACCGTTGGGGTTGGGTGTCTTGGTATCGGCCACGTCTCCGCAGGCGTAGATGTTGGGATGCATGTCGTCATCTATCTGAAGAGTCGGCTTGACTTTGATGTGGCCGGACTCTGAGATTGCATCCGGAGCGAGGTTCTTGATGATGTCGGAAGCTGGTCGCTGGCCGGTGCAGTTAATCTGCTCGTGTCAGTCTAGTCCCCGATAAACGCTCGAGACTGGTTCGAACTTACAAAGTAATCGCACTCGACTACCCTTCCCGATTTGAGAGTCACGGTTCCCGCCTGCTTGTCCTCGCTCACGACGCGCTCCTCCAAGATGACCTCTCCTCCCAGCTTCTCAAACCCTTCGAGCGCAGCCTTCTGCAGTCCGGGACCGAATCGGTGCATGAGTGCTGAGCGAGAGTGGACGAGGATGACCGTCTTGCTGGGATACAGCGACTTTGCATCCGTCGCAATTTCGACACCAGCCGCACCTCCGCCGACCACGACGATCTTGTCAGAACGCTCAATCTCCTGCTGCATTGCTCGCATCTTCTTCATGGCATCCAGCTTGTCCGTGCAATTCGACCGCGAAGGAAGACCTTCGTCAACTGCTGATCCGGTGGCAACGATGAGATAGTGATAAGGGATATCCACGTCGCCGTCCTGGAGCTCGACATGCGTCCTCGTCAGCCCTATCACACGATCTCTCACCCACTGTACCGCACCCTCCGGCGCACCGACGAGGTGACCGCCGTAAGGGATGAAAGCCTTGTGCTCGTGGCCCTTGGCGACGCAGAATCGAGGCAGGACCCAGGTGAACTGGTAGTGGGAGTTGGGCTCGATCACAACTACTCTGTACGGGCTATCGGGAGGTAGGTTGAAGGCGATGGTACGAGCAGCCTGGTATCCCGCAAAGTTGGCTCCTATGATGACGATGTTGCGATCGCGAGGTACTGGCGCACTCTTGCCCGCCAACTTTGCTACCCAAGCTTCCTTGGTGCGGGTGAGCGACCGGCACCACTCGCGGTAGTAGTAGGCGAAGATGTACCAGATCATCTTGCCGAATAGGATGGGTTTTTCGAGCATGGTTACGAGGGATACCGCCAGATTGCTTTCGAATGGTGCGATCCAAAATCCAGTGCGGAAGGGGTCGGTGATGGGCAAGACACACACCGGGAGAGATGAGAACGATCTGATAAGATCCTTTCTCTGTGCTACATCTAAGCTAAGTTATCTAATCAACACACTCAAGGCATGCGCAACAATTACTCGCCAGTATAAAACTCGGACTCGGCTCATTCGGCCAGCCTCACCCCTCGTTATCTAAGAAACTAGTTGTCACATAACACCTAACGGTGGGCCTCATCAATAGTCCTGCCGTCAGCTCAGGTTCAAGCTCAGCTCAGGCTCAGCTCAGCTCGATCAGGCAAGTCCTGAACTGAACCATTGTACGTAGTACTCAACCCTGACTCACATCTGCGGCGCCCGTTCCGCCCTGTTCCTCCTCTTCGTTTCTCTTCTAGCTTCTGCTTGTCCTTCTAGGGTCTAGACTGAACTCTCTGGGACGTTGGGAAGCCCACATTTCCAGGGCCATGCAGGGATCACTTACAAGAAAACACAGTCCGGACCCACTGAACAGAGCCGGAGGGGTTAAAGCCCCGGTCGATGAGGGACCAATACGAGCAAGCAATACCCGAGATGCCTGCGTCGGTGTGGGTGGGACAGGGATTGGGAGATTATCAGATGATCAGATAAAATTTTACTTCAGATCGGGTCTCGAAGCTCGGCCGCTCTAACGAAATATGTACAGTAAGATTCATGCCCTGCCCCAGCCTCTGGACTATACCTCGTTCTCAAGCTCGTCCAGGTCGAGGTATTCCAACCCCTACTTGGCATCCGTGTTTACTCTCCGTCATACGCTCGTTGTCCGGGGTTTTAACAGGTGCTCAAAACAAAGAGAAAAGAAAAGAAAAGAAACGAAAAGAGAAAAACAAGATGCTGATGTTGCTGGTCGTGAAAGAGAAGAAAATCGAGCGAGAGAGGGAGGGGGAGAAACTAGACCTGGACAGTCTCCACCACTGCTGGCACCATCTCGACGACGGGGTGGGTATCTTCGGTTGGCGTGACCAGGACTTCCCTGGTAGTTACTTTGGCCACCTTGTTGATTTCAATAGGCGCAACGTTAGCAGCCTTGGCCTCGACGACAGGCCGGGGCAGACCCGAGAATCTAGGGAAACCCTGAGCAGCCCACTTGTTGTAAGTCATCCCTTTGGCGGACTGGGGCATGCGGATCATGAGAGGGATGACGACGTCCTCGGAAGCGTCGAGGTCGGCGGCGCTGTGGACGACTTGACGATCGAGCAGCTCGAAGCCGGCCTTCTTGTACAGGCCTATCGTCGTGGGGGATGACTCAAAGTAGAGCGGGAGCTGCATGCGCTCGCTCATCTCGATGCCGTATTGGCATAGCAGCATACCGGCTTTGCGTCCCTGGTACTTGGGATCGACGGCGATAACGTGGACGTCTGTGTGTCTCTGCGTTAGTTTCGAAAAGGTTCCGTCGTGCCGGTAAGTCTGGATGATTGTCTGCACGGTACTTGCGAGACCAGCATCGAATCGAGGGAGGAGCGAGATAGGCTTCACTTACATATGTGAGGCTGGCCGCCGATGAGGTCGTTCTTAGCCTCCCAGAGAGGGTTGATGATTCTCTCGGCCCTCTCCTTCTGCTCGCCCTCGAGCCAGTCGACGCCGGGGTTGACTCGCTCCTCGGCGGACTTGGGCTCGAAGATGATATCGGCCAGAGCCATGCCTACAATCTCGTTCGTCTCGGTGTCGACACACTTGTAGGTGTACTGGCAGTTAGACTTGTGCCAGTAGGCCAGCGTGCCCGCGGCATGGGCCTTCTTGAAGTCGTCGTTGATGCCGAACGGGAAGATGATCTCGACCGTCTTCTTGCCAGCCTCGTCCGCGTCAAAGGCGTCGAAGTAGATCTCGTACACCCGCGGGATGTCCGGGATCAGCGCGGGGAGAACGATCAGAACCATCTTGACGGGCTAGTGCTTGGGACGGGGAAGATGCGAGAGAATGGGGTTTGCTTGGGCAACGGGGCTGCGTGCAACGTAGCAGAGGGTACGCGTAAGCAGATGTGTTGAGCTGCGATGTAGGAGAGAAAGGTGGACTGAGGCTTGTGTAAGTTGTCAAAGGATGGTGTTGCTGGGTATCGATGGAGAACACCCCGTCTTATAACTTCTTCCTTCCCACCTTTCCGAGACCAAGCCAAGCCGGTCTTATCATCGAGCCACCCAGATGCAAAGAATCCACAGGAAGCTGAAATTTCCCCCAGCGGCAGCCAGAGGGGGAAAAAACTCTCGACAATGGAACGACCTCGAAAGGCTCGGCACGGCCGCGAAGAAGGCAAAAAAGACCACACAAAAGCACGCTCGACTGGCGTCTCCGGGGGCCGCAGAACGGCTGGACAACCTTGTCTTGCCTTGATCAGCTCCACCCGTGGTCCGTCTGCTACACCCAATGTGCCAGCCAGCTGGCAAGGATTGACTAACTAGCTGGCTCCGTCTGCATACTTTAAGAGGCGTGCTATGGATCACCTGGTACGGTAGCTTCTCGGAGGGCCGTTAATTCCTGGACAGGGCGCTAAGGAGCTCTTGGGGGACCAGGGGTTGAAAGCTCGAACCACCGGTTCGGAACCTCGCGAGCGTGGACCAGCCGGAGGTGGAGACCGAAGAGGGCGTGGTTTGCAGGGGTAGATGCCCGGCGATGGCAGACACGCCTGAAAGATGCATACCTAGATGGTGTCCAAGAGTCCCGGGGGTCTTGGGTTCTGGAGATGGCATGAGGTCGACGATGCTGTACCGTTGTGACTGTCTCGGTCAGGAACGAACTTCATCTACCGTGTCCGACTGAGATGGAGAGGCGAGCATGCCATCCATATAGCACTTGTCCTACGGGACATGGTAGCTGATCAGAGACGGGGTGCGGAAGACTGATCTCTCGCACACTCTTGCAACCTTCACCATCCTCGGCTAAGCAGCCCTGTGGCCCAGTTCGTATTTACAGTACTAGACTAGACTAGAGTTATCTGATCCGCTTCGTAGCATCCTGTCGGACAGGGACAGCAGCTCATCAACACCACCTATCTAACTAGAGTAGTCTAGTAGCCTAGTCTAACGTGCCAGCCTGGACCCGCCACAAAAGTCCTTTCACACCTCAGTGGCCGCTCTTGATTACCTGATCTAGAACAGCAGGAGGAAATTGCCACATGGGACGAGGAAACGGCCGTGACGCTATGAAGTTATTGCCAAGGAGCTTATCTGGATGGAAGGCTATTATATTCCCCCCTCACCGTTTTATCGGGCAGATATAGAGGCCCCTATGAGATGCTGCCATGCGCCAAGAGACGCTTGTTTTGAGCTGGGGGTGGTCAAACGATCTGATAAGGGATTGATGTAGTCCAGCTATACCACTTGCGTCTTACTGTCGACCAGATACGCATGGACTTTTTCAGCTCTGGCATATAGACTAGATTCTTTGGTATAGCGTGCTTCAGTTGCCAAGCTGTGTCTGGACCGGCCACTTGGTCATGGTCTCGGAGCTTCAGTCGATGGAGAGATGGCCGTGAACCGGCGTTGCAACGTCATGATTCGACGCTATAGCGTATGGACTTCTGAAGGATAAGGTGGTCTCGTGGAAGTTAGCATAGAGCAACAGGTGGAGTGCGGAAGGAGTTCCTGGATCCCGGATCTGCCCCCGTATTCTCGCTCGTTTCCGGAAGAGAAGGGATTTGCGTGGCACGTACATCAGTTAATCTTTGGTAACTCCAGACTGCTAGGAATAACCAGACTATCTTGAGGACTAGTGGCATGCTTCAGCGGAGAAGGGGGGAAGGGGTTTGTTAGTTCTGAAGGTATTGAAGTAGTCAGGAGTGAGAAACGTTGCAATCGGGATTTCCTCTCGAAACAGTTTGTGTTGACTCGACGCCTTAACCACACTTCCAGACAGCCATCGTCGAGCAACGATATGGTACACGGAAGATGGGCGTGAGGTAGGCTTGTGAAAAGAAGAATTTAGAGTATACACGACGTACGGTATCACATCGCAGCAAAACAGTGGTATACTTTTATTCTTATTCGTAAAGGTATTGTAAACGCCCAGGTAATTGACCTGCTCACAGCCAGTTTTTTGTTCCCCTCTCCGCAGCCTAGATAATTAATATCAATACACTCCTGAACTTTTGGTCTTTTCCTTCGAATCTATCAAGTCTAAAACTTCGTCTGAAGCTTGGGGTAATCCTTAGCATCCACCTCCAGGTCCGCAAACACCGAGGCAGACTGCTCATCGGCGAGGTCTTTCATCCGCTGCAAGTCGTCGTGCTCGAGATCCTCTAGAGCCTCCTCGGGGTCCTTCTTATCACCATCGCCCTTCTGCGGTTCGACGGCCTTGCCAATGCCGGAAGATTCGCCGATGAGGAGGACCTGTGAGTTGACAAAGTTCAAGTGTTCGGGCTTACAAGGGAGCCAGCGGAGACCTCGGAACTCGTCTTGAATTCTGTCGCTTGTCAGTCGTGTACCATCAGGTTACCGTGATTGGATGGAGCTTACTCCTTTGTATAGTCAGGTCCTTGGGGCAATTGGGCGTACGCAGGACCGGGAAATTCAGGGTTCTTGGTACTCATGACGAAGCTTCCCTTTTCTTTTAGACCAAGCTTGTTCTGCACCTCGCCCAACTCCTCGGGCAGCGTCTTGTGGTACACCAGGTGAGTCTCGCGACCTGTCGAAGTGATGGCGTAGACACCCTCGCCCACAGGTGTAGCAGCGGGTGTGTGTCGCGAACCCGCTGTCTGGGTATCGTAATCATCCGAGTCAAGAAACTCCTTCTTCAGCTCCTCAAATGAAACACCAGACTTTTCAACAAAGGTCATGAACCGGTCTTTTCCGCTCGTTGGGAGCGTCTTCTTCGGTAGAGCAATAAGTCTTGTGTTGCCAGCGTCACCGATCGTACCTTGGCCGAGTCTGGCGTCCTTCTGGATCGGCCGTAGAATCATGTACGTGCGTGCAATGTCTGCAACATCTTCGGGGCTGTCGATGTTGACGCGGCCGCGGATGAAGAAGTAGATGATACCCTTTTCGAGAATATTCGAAGGCATGTCTGGTTCCTCGCCAGGATTGACTGCGTCATCGTTGTTGATCGTCTCCGTCTTTTTGGACTTGGGCAATTCATCGTCACCGTTTTTAGCATCTTCCTTTTCGCTGTCTTGAATCTTGCTTTCGGACTTCTCAGCAGGTTTTCCGCCGTTAATCTCAGCTTCCTTGCCATCTTCCTTCGTATCATCGTAGTCACCCACTTTGATAAAATTCTCGTCCAATGTTGTCTGTCGCGCCGTCTTCGTGCGCTTCGCATCTGACGACTCGTGCTCAATCTGATGCTTATCGCCAGCACCAGCCTGGACGTCTCCGTTACGGTCGTTGGTTGAGCCAGCCATACTTGTATGCCAATTGATGTCTTTAGTAAAAACAGGTCGCGTTGAAAGTACAGGTCTCGCGTTCTGTGTGGGTTTAATGGAGGATAACGTTGGGCACGCGTTTGGCTTTTTAAAACGTGTTGAGCGCGTCGAAGTAGTGATGTCATAGATCGTATGCAAAGGGGTAGTCAACATGTAGTCGTAATCGTACTCGTGCAGCGCCAGCCATCTCAGCCATCTCAGCCTCAATGACTAGAGTACCTTAGTAGTCCAGCGGTGGATAACATCGTAGGCTAGACTTTAAACACGCGTCGTGCGTCTGCGAATCGATGCTGTGCGTAATGGCCCGATCAGTTGCTGTTGGAATTACTCGTCACCATTCCCAGCCCACCAATATCTCGCTCCAGTAGACGAAGCGCTTCTCTCGCGAAAGGGGCGGCAGCTCCCCGTACTCGCAAAGCCCAGGTGAGCTCTTCAACTCGAGCGGCGCACCAGGACATCTCATCTGGCGAGGCCGCGGTTACCCACAGAAGCCCAGCCAGGGAACCCACCTCAGCGGCGTGATATGCGGCTGCAGCTCCCCAGAAAGCGGCAGTGTGCTCGGGGCGGAGAGATCCCAGCAGCTCGATGGCCCCTTGTAACTTTCCACGAGCGGTAGCCCGCAGCGCTTCGTACAGCGATCCCGGGATATCGGGAGTGATGATGCGAATAAGGGCACGGTGGAGGGCGATTTCGACAGCGATGTGGGCTAGATGAAGGGCACCATTGGCACAGAGCTCACGAAGCATGGTACTCTGAAGCTGAAGGCGATTTGGTAGGTTGGCGTGCCATTCTCGCAGGCGGAAAACGAGAGGTTTGGCCAATTCGACAGCGGCAACCACACCCATCTGATCCAGGGTGCCGCCGCTACGGGTCGCCGATGCGCTGTAGAATGTGCGGATAACGTCGCTCAAAATCTGTGTCAGTTCAATGTGACGAAGGAACAAGTCCCATCCGATAGCAATTGTAGAGTTGTTGCTTTCCGATATTGCTTCTACAGAAAGCTGTAATTCGGGATAGTCCGTAGCAGAACAGGGCTGGACGTCCCAATCGTTATCCTGGATGATGAAAGGCCGGCCGTGAATGCATGCTCCCCAGCGATCTTGCATATACAATGCCCAGGCTAACCTTCGCCGTAGGCCAACTTCCCAAGCCGGGATGGACCATGTGCTGCAGTCAAGATGAATTCCGAGGTCCTGGGACATGGCGACGAGCTGAGCCGTGAACATGCGACTCGAAGCGAAATGAGTATGGGATCCGGTCTCCATGATGCGGCGGTTCCGTTGAAGAAGAAGTAGCCCAGCCTCTAATGTGCTGAGTTTTGGTCGGCGCATATCTCGAAAAATGGTGCGTTCGGCCAGCTGCTCCAAGGCAGCTGGATTTGGTATAGTCTCAATCTCACGTCCGGCAAGTGAGCTGTCGTATAGTTGCCAGTCAAGGGCTACGAGATAAACAGCAGCTAAGAGGGACGGGGCGAAGTGGCGATGTGACACGCGATGTTTGCTGATGAAGACATCCTTGTGAAGTATAGGATAGCTAGGATGTACGATGCGAAAGTAGAGGTCAACAAGGGTACGGCCAAGAGGCTTCACCGTTGCCTCAATGGCATCTAGGTCGGCAATTCGACGAGATTCCGATGCTGCAGTCTCGTCTGGATGAACGAGGAAGAGTGTTCGCTGATCGAGGCGACGAGCGTAGCTTGATGGTGAAGACCTGTTTACTTTTGTGGGTGGGCCTGGACTTTGAAGATCGAGCAGAACGGGATCACGGTAGTCTGTCGATCCAATGTACTCGGCATGTGTCTTTAGGTCCAGACCAAGGGTGTTGCTCAAAATCTTAGGTCGAGGAGCGTCGGCCCTTCTTTGCGCGGAGGCATTGGTCTGCTGTCGCGGCCTGGAGGGGGACTGGCCGGTCAAAGAATTGTTGTCCAGACTTGCCGGAGTGGAAGCCGAGTCTCCGTGACGACTCGAAGAAGGTGACTGAGAATTCATAGTTTCTATATCTCCGGGTTCTTGGGAGTTTCGGCGTCGTCGTTCATCCGAATCATCCTTGAGATCTCGCGCAGGATTTCTCTCTCGCTGCTCCCTTTCGCGATCTCGAGCTTGACGACGTTGTCTTGGTGTAGGCCCACGTAAGAAGGTGCAAGGCTGGTTATGAAAAGTGCAAAGCACACAGCGAAACTGCCCTTGCTCACGGACACATCGTGTCTTGCGAACTCGGCATGTGTCGCAGGGCCGGCTGCGAGAGGGCTGTCCCGCCGCCGACGACGAGGGACCTGGGCCAGCAAATGACGCTGGACCTCCGCTGGCGCCGGTATGACCCGAGTCAGGTACAGACCGCATGCTGGGTACTCCGTCGTATTCAAGCCAACGTCGTTCATTCGTGTATCACAACTCAGAGCTGGATGCTATGAATGGACCTGGTCTTAGATCGGGGTGACCCACCTGCCGCTGCTACAATGAGCGATAAGAGGATGGCAACCCATCATCAACCACCGCACCGGTGAAATTGACAAGATGGCAACGCCGATTAAAGGACAAGTTTAGCGGTGATCGGAGCAGACCGCGCGTGTTAATGGAGAGCGACAAAGAGCGAAGTCGGTCTCATGCTGAACGGTGGGGGGTCCCTTATCTCGGAGCCGGGTTTGTTGGTACTAGACCACTAGTTTAATGTAGGCGCGATAAGGCGCTGGTTCGGTCGCTGGACGCCGCCTTGCCCCATGGGGGCCGGAAGACCGGATAATGTACAGATCCGGCAGCGCCGCTGGATATTGGATATCCGCAGATGACATATTTACTCTAGTCTAACTTAGTAGTTGCACGGTAAAGGTTTAAAGTCAATAAGTCAAAGTGATACTTGCAGTATACTGACGTAATACCTGGGGAACATTCCTTCGATGCCGCATAGTTTTATACCAATGCCAGTTTGGATCGGTCTTGCCTATGAGCAGTATCTAAATCGGACCTACCAGGGTTAATATAAGCGACGTTGGTTCCTGGGCTGCAGGCGTTAGCTTGGAATAAGCCAACGTGTACGATGATGAGTGGTACGTGTCTTCGATTTCTCGCAATGTTATCGACTGGTTGATGCCGACACTAGTCTGTACTACTAAGCAACTATGGCTTCATGTATCCATGTTCCAACGTTGGCTCTTTCGACAACTGGCGGAATTACCTGATAAGACGCGCCAAGACATAATCCCTATTGTGTACAGAACGAGACTGTTCAGCTCGAATGGTGGCAGTGCTGCATTTGTGGAGCGACGTGCTGGCCGCCGGCGAATGAAGGCTGATTGGTGACAATCGCTCAATTAATAAATAACGCTTGGGGACGTATACGACGCAACTACGTAAGTCAGTTAACGTTATCTGCGTGGACCAGTCGAGAGAGCTGTTAACATCGTTGGAGAAACAAGAGCAAAAGATGTTGTCCATGTTCAATGGTTTTGTCTAAAGAGTACAGAATAGTCGATTAATTATCTCTTCAGCTCCATAGGGCTTGTTCCTTACGTGTCTGCCCTTGCTGAAAGTCCAAGATGGAAGGAACCAGCGAGTACCTGACGTTAGCAGGGCTTAGGGTTCCCACACAATCAACATCAACACCAAGACTTCAATCGCAGTGTGATAACTTCCATCTGTATGGTTTCCCTCGTCGCAGCCACGGGTGATTGCCGACCTATGAGTGAGATGCGGCGCATCATAACCCAGCCTATACAGACATCCCTATACGTACATCCAACTACAGAAAACAGGCGCGGCCGCAACTGCCCTTCGGCCTGGAATTCGCCGCCGCGCCGCCGGCTGATGTGAAGATGCTCCTTGGACGTTGGCATGTGCACTATCAACACGCTCTTCTAGAACACTGATAACATGGAGAACCACTTCTGGCAGCTATGATGATGCAAAGAGATTGCGTTCTTCGGACATGAAAAGGCCTCGCATTTCCTGTACTTTCAATCTTTACTCCTTCGAAGCATCGAACTGCTTCAATTTTGCATCAATCCTCTCAATCTTCTTTCCTCAGGTTATATCACAACGTAGCGAGCTCTCGTTTGAAATCACTGACAGCTCTTATCCCCTCCCAACGCGTCCACCAGATCACCATGACGACTCTGCCCGATGGTACCACGAATGGCACCGATGCCTCTGAGCTGCTCACCATAGCCGACTGGAAAACTGCCCAAGTTGATGGAGATGGTCTTGAACGCCTCATTTCTCTGGTGAAAGCGCAGGAGGATGCCAATGGCACAACACAAGCTTGGATCTCGCTTGCCACAAGACAACAGATTGGAGATCAGTGGGCCCGCCTTCAAGCACTTGGTTCAGAAGCCACTTCGCTTCCCCTTTACGGCGTTCCCTTTGCCGCCAAGGATAATATTGACGCCGAGGGCTTCATCACCACTGCAGGCTGCCCTGCTTTTAGCTCAACCCCAGCACTGACAGATGCGCCCGTCATTGCGAATCTCAAAGCTGCTGGTGCCATCCTTATTGGTAAGACCAACCTTGACCAGTTTGCAACTGGTCTTGTCGGCACAAGATCACCATACGGTGCTGTACCCAATTCTTTCGACCCCAAGCGGGTCAGCGGAGGCTCCAGTTCAGGAAGTGGTGTCGTTGTTGCGAGGGGAGTTGTGCCCTTCTCCCTCGGTACAGACACTGCTGGTTCTGGGCGAGTGCCCGCCGGCTTGAACAACATCTTCGGCTTGAAACCGACACGAGGCGCTCTGAGCACTCGTGGCGTTATTCCGGCGTGTAAAACGCTTGATTGCGTTTCAATCTTCACACTCAACATTCAAGATGCGGAAACCGTCTTCTCAGTTGCAGAGGACTTTGATCATCTCGATGCATACTCTCGCTCAAGGCCAGACTCGAACACAACGCCTCCTTCTGCGGAGTTTGGTATGAACTATTGCCTTGTCCCTAAGCTAGCTATCTGCTCAGATCCGGATTGGTACGGTAGAGATGACCACTATCCAGCCTACGACAAGGCCCTACAGAAGGCTAGAGCATTGAACTGGAACATAGTTCCAGTCGACTTCAAGCTGCTCTTTCAGCTCGCACAGCTCTTGTACTCAGGGCCCTGGGTTGCCGAGCGGTATGAGGCTATTCGGGAGTTCATCGAGCGAGTGGCTTCTGAGGAGATGGATCCTGTCGTACGGAGCATAATCATCAAGGCCCAAACCCTCTCGGCAGTCGATGTCTTCAAAGGGGAGTATCTCCGGCAGGATTTGACACGGCAGATTCAGATCGCATTCAGGGAATTTGATGGTCTTCTTGTCCCCACCACACCGACATTCCCCACTATCGAACAACTGATTCAAAAGCCCATTGAGGAAAATTCGATGCTGGGTACATATACCAACTTTGTCAACTTCATGGATTGGTCTGCACTTTCAGTGCCCGCTGGTTTTAGACCAGATGGGCTCCCTTTCGGTATCACTCTCATCTCAAACCATTGGCAGGAACCTCAGTTGTTGCGATGGGCACGCCAATGGGTTGGCGCGGATGCTAGGCTTCTCGGTGCTTCTGGCGCCCAGCGTTTTGAACCGGCTGTTGCCGAGCCAGTCACTCCTGCTGGGTACTTTGCTCTCGCTGTCGTTGGTGCGCACCTGACAGGCTTTCCCCTGAACAAGGATCTTGTGTCGAGGGGTGCTCAGTTGGTGAAGACGACGACAACATCACCCAGCTACCGTTTCTTTGCTTTGAACTCGGGTTCGGGTCCCAAGAAGCCCGGCTTGCAGCGAGTCGCCTCTGAAGGCGCCCATGTTGAGGTTGAAGTATGGAATATGCCTCAACAAGCTCTTGCCAGCTTCATGGCCACAATTCCGCCCCCCTTGGCAATTGGATCCATCGAACTGTTAGACGGCAAATGGGTACATGGCTTCGTATGTGAGCCTCTAGGGTTAGCTGATGCTACCGACATTACGAGCTTCGGTGGATGGAGAGCCTACAGTCAGCATCTTGCTAATCAGTCGAAGGCTATCGTTAACGGCATGCGCCAGAAACCTATCAGCAATGTTCTTGTCGCCAATAGAGGAGAGATAGCTGTTCGAATCATCGAAACGGTCCACAAGATGGGCCTTCATGCAGTATCCATTTACTCTGAAACAGATGCTTCTGCTCCTCACGTCTTGCTAGCAGATGTGGCCGTGCAGTTGATCGGAAACTCGGTGTCAGCAACGTACCTCAACATCTCACAGATCATGGAGATTTGTAACTCCAACTCGGTTGACGCTGTCATTCCCGGCTATGGCTTTCTTTCGGAAAACGCCGAGTTTGCTGCCGCTGTCGAAGCGGCCGGCATGGTCTGGGTTGGACCTACACCGACTCAGATGTCTGATTTGGGCTTGAAGCATTGCGCTCGTGCAATTGCTACCGCAGCAGGGGTCGCAACTGTTCCAGGAAGCGATGGTCTGCTAACTTCGTTGAAGGATGCTCTCAAAGAGGCTGATCGTGTTGGCTTTCCCCTGATGTTGAAGAGTACCGCTGGCGGTGGAGGTATCGGGTTAAGCCACTGCATGGATGCCGAGGGCCTCAAGGAGACGTTCGAGGGTGTTCAACGACAGGCTACAAGCAATTTCGGGAATGGCGGTGTCTTCTTGGAGCGGTTTGTTCAACGTGCCCGTCATATCGAAGTCCAGGTCTTGGGAGATGGCAATGGTAGGGTCATTGCAGCTGGAGAACGCGATTGCTCCCTTCAACGCCGACACCAGAAAGTCATTGAAGAAAGTCCCGCTGGCATGGTTGCGGTCCAAGTGCGTGAACGTATCAAAGCGGCAGCTATAAGACTGGCTTCCTCTGTCAAATACCGAAACGTCGGTACTGTCGAGTTCATTTACGACATTGATACTCAAGAGTTCTACTTCTTGGAGGTCAATACCCGGCTACAGGTAGAGCATCCTGTGACTGAGACTGTGACCGGACTAGATTTGGTAGAATGTATGTTGAACATAGCCGATGGGAAAGCCGATCATCTATTTGGTGAAGCTTCCACGCCTATTAGCATCAATGGGGCTTCGATTGAGGTTCGACTGTATGCCGAGAATCCCCTTCAGAACTTTCGACCATGCGCTGGTCAAATCACGAAACTCGAATTCCCCTCCAGCCTGCGAGTCGACACTTGGGTTAGCGAAGGCACTACAGTCACAACCTCTTACGATCCCCTCCTTGCAAAGCTCATCGCACGAGGTACCAATCGTGCCGATGCTGTAAGAAATCTCTCCATAGGTCTGGATCAGACTTGCATCGAGGGTGTTCAGACGAACCTTGAGTATATTCGACAGGTGGTCACATCAGAAATGTTTGTGTCAGGATCCTACACAACTAAGACCCTAGACTCCTTCCAATCCGTCGCTTCATCTTTCGAGGTCCTTGAGCCGGGTAGCTTAACGACGATTCAGGATTACCCAGGGCGAACAGGGTGCTGGAGCGTCGGTATACCGCCCGGTGGTGCGATGGACAATTACTCCTTCCGCCTCGCCAATCGACTTGTCGGCAACAGTCCCAGTGCAGCCGGTCTAGAGTGTACTCTATGTGGACCGGCTCTCAAGTTTCATGGCGACACAGTCGTCGCAGTTGTTGGAGGCGTGGCACCAATCACCGTAGATGATGAGCCTGTACCTGCTAGTCAAGCATTTCAGATTCGAGCGGGGCAAGTCGTCAAAATTGGAATTGTCGAATACGGATATCGAGTCTACGTCGCGATCCGAGGGGGCATTAAGGTTCCTATCGTAATGGGGAGCCGTTCGACGTTTGAGCTCGGAAAGATGGGTGGACTATCCGGTCGCAAGCTGTTGCAGCACGACATCATCTCGTTTGAGCCTGCTATAGAAAACCCAACCGATGGACTTCTAATTACTGCACCAGTTCCTATTCCTCGTCAGCAAAAAGCACAGTGGACAGTCAGAGTTGTTCCTGGCCCTCACAGCGCACCAGATTTCTTCACTCTTGAGGGCTTCCAGTCACTTTTTTCGAGCGAATGGAAGGTTCATCACAACAGCAACCGTCTTGGCGTTCGTCTGACAGGTCCTCACCCAGACTGGGCACGTCTGACTGGAGGAGAGGCTGGACTGCATCCGTCCAACATTCACGACAGTCCTTACTCAGTCGGTAGCGTGAGCTTCACAGGCGATGAAGCTGTAGTGTTGGCTTGCGATGGTCCCAGTCTGGGAGGCTTTGTCGTGTTTTGCGTCATTGCATCAGCAGATATGTGGAAGATGGGCCAAGTCCGACCTGGAGACACTATTCGATTTGACCCGATCAGTGCTGAGGCTGCCATCAAGCTTGACAACCAGCTTGAACGGGCTATCGAGTACCTTGAGCCGTTGGGTGATCCTAACATGGAAGTGATAGGAAAGGATCATCTTGCCCAGCAGCTGGCTGACACCCCGGCTGTTGTTGGCATTGTTGAGCATGAAAGTCAAAGAATTACCGTGCGCCAAGCTGGTGATCGGGCCATGCTGCTGGAGTTTGGCGACGCGGTGGCATTCGACCTACGCCAAAGCTTTGGCATATTTGCGTTCTGTGAACATCATAGACAGAATCCTATCCCAGGGGTCGAAGAGCTGACGCCCGGTGTCTTTACTCTTCATATCATTTACAAAGCCGGGACAGCTCCAGGCGCGATGATGGAACGCTTGGTCAAGCACGTCGGATCCTACAGTCTACCAACGCAAGTGCCCTCGCGCAAATTTCAGTTGCCGCTTGCTTTTGACGATATTGTTTGTCGTACTGCCGTGGATCGATATGCTGCCACTATTCGAAAGGACGCACCATGGCTTCCCAGCAACGTTAAGTTTATAGAGGAACTTAACGGTATCAACAACGTTTCTTCCCTAATGCAAGACACAACATTCCTTGTTTTGGGTCTCGGAGATGTGTTCATGGGCTCACCTTGTAGTGTTCCTCTTGATCCTCGCCATCGCTTGTTCGGGACAAAGTATAATCCGTCTCGATCGTTCACGCCTCGTGGTGCAGTCGGTCTCGCCGGACAATATATGTGCATCTATGCTACAGATTCGCCTGGGGGCTATCAGCTCGTTGGTCGTACGGTAGATATATGGGACTCGAACCTTGTGCCTGTGGGACAGAGCCCGGTCGATTCGAATGGGGCTGTAAATCGTGAGGGTGTCAACCCATGGATGTTCCGCTTATTTGATCGCATCACTTTCTACCACCTTAGCGAAGCCGATCTCGACTCGAAAACGAAGGAAGAGCTGATCCGAGTAAGTGACGACGTACTAGATCTCGTTCAGTACGAAACTTGGCTCGACGAGAACGAAGAATCCATCGAAGCAACTGTCAGGCATCGGGCTCAGGCCATCGCTAGCGCGCCCTTTCTCGACGATCTCCGCAAGCCGTACGAAGATCTGTCTAATGGGGCTGAGAGCACTCTGCGTCTTCTCAAGGACGAGGTCGAAGGTGAACGCATCAAGGCGACGATGCCGGGTCGATGCTACAAGGTCCTTGTGAATGAGGGGGATGTAGTCAATAAGGGAGACGCGCTAGTAAGTTGGAATACTCTCATATATTTGCTCGAAGATGATGTTGCTGACCTTGAGACGCAGCTGTACATCGAATCGAGTAAGATGGAAGTAGAGATTCGCAGCCCGGAAAGTGGCAAATGCACTGCAGTTCTTGTCAAAGCTGGAGACCTTGTCAATGTAAATGATGACATGGTAGTCATTGAACGATCTGGGATGTGATCAAGGAGTGCTCATGCAGTCATTATTTTGTGGCGCATCGGTCAAGGAGTTTACGGTGCTCGCTAGAGGTCTGGCTTGGAAATGATCATGGAGATGAAGTGAAGTTGATATACGAGTTTATGATAATTCTGTCTCCAGAATTTTATACGATAATAAGTTACATCTTCCAACATTGCCCGCTTTTCCTCGCCCTCGACCTTTCGTATTCATCCAAAGGCATCCCTCCTCGCTGATCTATCGCCAAGATAAAGGAGGTGGTGAAATTGTCTCCGGCATTTTTACATATGACGGTGCCTTTCTTGGTGAATTGGTCGACTTGGGGCCTAATTCGAGGCCAGCCATTATAGACTTTATCACCATACTTTCGAAAACCTTTTCAGGCAGATATCGTTTGATCGACGTGATTCAACGATTTCTGAGCATGGCCGGTTCTCCTGTCTCTGCAGATGGTAGTGGTTTGCGACGTGGTGTCGCAGCTGGTTTTGGTTTGCTAATAAAAGTTGCCTTTGGAGCCCGCATTTTGCATATCAACGCCTGTGCTCATGATATTGACGTTGGCCAAAAACACTTGGACGTTCGATCGCGGAGTCTTCTTGGCTGGGTCGTTGGAATGGTTGCCGGGCCGTCAGAAACGTGTTGAGAGCCTACTTCACCTCGGCATCATGTCTATGATCTGAGAAGGGGTCGGACTGCAGCTCCTGGTAATCTGCCGCTGTGGGAGTACAGAGGGTATGGGCTTTCGTGGAGCGCTTTCTTAGCTATGATTAAAGAATTTGTCAGGATCTGCTAACGCGAGATGGTTCATCACAGCAAAAGAATGGAATCGAGGCGACGGTGAGCTTACAGTAGACTGCCTGTCCTTTTGTTCAACTAAGACGTAGTTTTGAAGCTTCGTTGGAGTTCTATCCTCACGGTTGCCAAGAAGGTCAACTCGATGAGAGCCACTCGTGTGCTGGGGCGGTATGCGGTGATCGGGCTGATGTTGATGGTGGTGTGAAGAAGAGGAACAGGAAGAGGAAGGGAGATGATTTATAGACGAAAGACCCATATGGTGAATGCCTGGAGTGATCCACAAAGATCCTACAGTATCTTGTTTGATGTAGGCAGTGATTGCAAGCACAACACGTACGTCAATACGGGCATAGGAATCACCTTGACGCTACGCAAGCTGGGAGTGGGGGGTGGATTGGACAGTACGTTTGCTGTGAAGCGAGAAGGCATCTCATTCACGGGCACGGGATCCTCAAGGAGTACGGGAAGCCTAGGCAAACGGGCCCTGCATGCATCACCCAGCGTTGACACTCGACCACAACTTCCAAATAGACCTCTATGTTTGTGCTTCTACGTGAATGATCCTCCCTCGAGACCTTCCGTTGTCGTTTGCTAGTACATCCGATGCCGACATTACTGCTTCCTCTTCGACCAGCCCTTCCAAGAGCTCACAAGCTCTCTCTGCGCCCCCAAGATCACTCAGCTCGCCGCCCAAGGTCGCTGCTCGCTCTCGGTAGGCTTCATCTCGAAGGATTCGCTGCGTAGCATCTCTGACTTGAGTGGCTGTCGGACTGTCGGTTTTCAGATCAATACCCGCCCCAGCCCATGCGACTCTGGCAGCAGTGTCTTTCTTATCCTCCGTCTGGCCTGCACAGATCAGAGGAACGTTGTGCGAGAGAGCTTGCGTGATGCTCCCGTATCCGCCATTAGTTATTAGAAGACAAAGCTGCGGAAGGAAGAGGTGATACGGTATCCACTTTGCGTAACGAACGTTCGGGCGACCCCCAACTTTTGCAAGAACATCGTCAGAGTGCGGTGTGGCGACAACGAGAAGAAGTTCGGAGTCGTCTGATAATGCCTGGATTGATGGGATGATCAACGATGTTGGATCCATCGCCAAGGTTCCCTGTGTGATTCCGACGACTTTGGGGTGCCTCACCACTTCACTCCACCACGAAGGTAGTTGATTCGCAGATGTTGCGATCGATGTGACTAGGGGTCCGACGTAACGTGTGTTGTGTCTGAGTGGCATCAGCCTCGCTTCCTGGCGAAATTCTAGTGAAGGCGAAGAGGCCTGGATGTGCATCAAAGGGCTGTAGGTAAAAGCCTCCACCGGTTCGCCAAATGGTAAGACATCTAAGCCGAGTGCTCTTCTCTGGGCGTCGAGCACTGGTCGTAAGTACAGCGGCAATATTACCCATTGGCTAACGAGATGCCGAACGTGATTCAACAAGTAGCCCGAGCCAAGTCGACGGTGGCCCATTCCCCGACGCTGCCTGAGGGGCTCCCCATCCCGAGGTATACATGGGGATTACTCCCAGCGTTGCATATACTGGTATTTCGCCAAGCTCATACAGCGCCCTCGCACCATGGGGCAAGACATCCACCAACAAGACTTCGGCCGAAAAGTCACGGAGCATACGCCGATAGTCGCTCACTTGAGCGATCAACCGCGAATCAAGCCGGCTGTAGTCGCCATCTAGAAGTCCGGTCTCATTCTCAGCCAGGAGAGGTGCGTCCACGACAGCGATGGCCTCTGTTGCCGCGAAGACTGCGCCTGTCGTGCGGACACGGGCCTCGTTGTCGGCGCTTGTCAACCATACCACTTCGTGGCCACGCTGGACGAGAGCTTGAGCTACAGCTTTCATGGGGTATGCGTGGCCGGCTGGGAAGTGGGAGTGGAGGAGGATCTTCATGATGGGCGAGCGGTGGACGAGTCGATGCAGTACGGCCTACGTACTATCCGGGCTGAGAGCTGACCTGTAGTACTAAGACTGGGATTCAAAGGGAGAATCGTAGAAGCCGGTTTTTACACACCGAGTACCTCATCGCAATCAACGTCGACTCTCTTCTCTGTAGGGATAGGCCAACCCCAAATCGCAAAGGGCAGTGCCTAGTATGGGGGAGAGAAGTTCGTGTCTTTGGGAAGGTTCCACCATTGATATACATACTTTTGTCATGTCTGAGCATCGAATAATCGTACACGGGAAGTGGATCACCGCTTCAACTGGTTCCGTGGTCTAACGGTTATGACTGCGGATTCTGATTCCGCCAGCGAGGGTTCGACTCCCTCCGGAACCTTCTCTTTTGCCTTTTCCGGTGATTATCATTGTTCCTCAGCTCATGCCATCAAGGATATCGTGGTGTTTTATTTTATCTTTGTTTTGTTTTTCGTGTCTATTTTTTAGGGTCGATTGAACCTGGTCTAGGATGGGCGACATGCCCTTCTATAAGCGTAGCAATTGAGAGAGGCTGAAGAAGCAATTGCTAAGAAGTTTGATGACGTTTAGAATCCGAGCTGGTTACGTGTGGCCAGTTCAGCTTGGTGAAATTCTTGATCATGAGACTTAATTCCTTGATTATGTCAAACTATTTCAAGACTGCGCTCGCACCTCCATATTCCAAACCGGTTCAACGATTTATCTGCTCAAGCCCCATGTGTCGAAATTCTTGCCTGCTTGATCACCGTTTATTTGCATTATACCTAGACTAGCAGATATTGTAATCCCGAGAACAGAAACGTAAAAAGCTAGTCACGTCAACCACAACTCCCAAGGTGCGCCCTACGCGATTATAGGTATCCGTTGAGCAGACAAAAAATAGTTTCAAGACTAAGACAGGCTCAACGTAAGAATCACCACCAAAGGCAAAAGAAAACTCCCCGAGGTGGGCTCGAACCACCAACCTCTCGATTTCTCCTGTTGTTAACAGTCGAACGCGCTAGCCAATTGCGCCATCGGGGATGTCCTGCTATTGAAAGTCTTTCTGCAAATGAACACTATCAAGTCTGTTTCATCAAGTTCGGCTCAAATGCGGAGAACGGCATTGCTCTCCACTCTTTCGCCGTGGGATCTCCGGCGGAACGGCCGACTCCGGCAATTTGGTCAAACACGGCCGGAGAAGCTTGCTGCCAGACTAAATACATTCAAGAAGCTAAGCTTAGACAGTGTAGTATACCTGAAAGATGTAGAGCTGAGAAGTGGCAAAGCGCGAGCAGTACCCTTAGATATTATGTGTTAAGGCGACGGAGATTGTGCTACTGGAGTACAGAATTCGAGGGTTCCAATAAGAGAGAGAAGACCCTGCAGGACCCCGACACCTGGTCGTCATTTGACGCACACCTTGGGCATGCATATATATACGTGAACAAGGGTCAGCTCGCATACAACTCTTAACACCTTACATGCAAGCTGTGAAAGCAGAACGATCCATGAACAGAATGTTAATCTGATAACAGGGCAACACAGAATATGCTAGAAATACAGACTCATGGATCTAGAATAGATGATAAGGACTTAAGGAGGATAAAACAGTCTCTTGTTTATTCATTGCTGAGTGATTAGTGCCGCGTCCTCGATTTCAGCTCCGAAGTCGGCTGCCTCAGGCCTCAAAGGCGGTTGCATCATCCCGCTACTTACTTCGCAAGATCCGAGAGAGCGGGCGTGCTTCGTCAGCATCACCAACTCGTTGCTTTCTATTTCTCCCTTTTCCCCCTTGGGCAGCTATCTGTTGAACTGTAAATTTCTCAAAGTGCCATTGACATCATATATTGTTAGGTCACCTTGCAGGACAACCGACCTGGTGGTCGCGACACAATCCCACGAAGCTCCCCCACCATCCCGAAGTCCGACTTCCTAACTACTCTAGTACCCACGCGACCACAACGATGCACTTGCCGAGTTGAAACACCACCATGATCCCTCGATTCCTGCCTCGCGCACCGCTGGCATGTCCTCGGTGCAGCTTGGCACAGACGTACTCGCGCCCTTTATGGGCTAAACAGCAGCCAAGTGTCACGATCCACCCGTTTCGGACCTCGGCTGCCCCTCGTCGCGAACATCCTCCTGCGCCTGGCGTCGGCAGCGCGCTGTCCAAGGCGAAAGCTGTAAAGTCAGAAGTGGTCGCGACTACTAAGAAGCCTTCGTCGAGTAAAGATGATCCTCTTAAGCTTCCCGACAAGTCTGTCTCTGAGCAGCGCAGGGCCGATTGGGCGATCATGAAAGAGATGTCGCGGTATCTCTGGCCCAAGGATAATATGGGAACGAAGTTACGAGTCAGCTTTGCCGTCTTTCTCCTGATTGGCGCCAAGGTTCTCAACGTACAAGTTCCCTTCTATTTCAAGAGTATCGTGGATTCTATGAACGTAGACGTTGCTGCGCTCGGGGGAACCGCAACAACGGTTGCTGGCGCTATGATTGTGGCCTACGGCGCAACGCGGATCGGCGCAACACTCTTCCAGGAACTTCGAAATGCTGTGTTTGCCACGGTTGCGCAGAAGGCTATTCGCAAGGTCGCGAGCAATGTCTTTGAACATCTGCTGCGCCTCGACTCGACATTTCATCTATCGAAGCAGACCGGTGGCTTGACGCGCGCGATCGACCGAGGTACTAAGGGTATCAGCTATGTCTTGACTAGCATGGTCTTACACATTATACCAACTGCTATGGAAATCAGCCTGGTATGCGGCATTCTAACTTATCAGTATGGTGCCAAGTTTGCCGCCATGACGGTGCTGACCATGGTGAGCTACGCTGCGTTTACCATCTGGACCACGGCGTGGCGGACAAAGTTTCGGCGACAAGCCAATGCTGCCGACAACAAGGCATCGACAGTTGCGGTTGACTCTTTGATCAACTATGAAGCCGTCAAGTACTTCAACAACGAGAAATTTGAGGCCATGCGATACGACAAGGCGCTGCAGCAGTACGAGAAGAACTCGATCAAGGTCGCAACTTCCCTGGCTCTCCTCAACACCGGACAGAATATCATATTCTCCAGCGCTTTGACAGGCATGATGTATCTAGCCGCTAATGGTGTTGCTTCTGGCTCTCTCACCGTCGGCGACTTGGTCATGGTAAACCAGCTGGTCTTCCAGCTCTCCGTGCCCCTCAACTTCCTCGGCTCCGTCTACCGCGAGCTCCGACAATCCCTGCTGGATATGGAAACTCTCTTCAGCCTGCAAAAAGTGAACGCCACGATTCAGGAAAAGCCTGGCGCAAAGGCGTTGGCTCTTCCTAAGGGTGGTGAGATCAAGTTTGAGAATGTCAACTTTGGATACCATCCCGAGCGTCCTATCCTGAAGAACTTGACGTTGACGATTCCAGCTGGCAAGAAAGTCGCCATTGTTGGGCCAAGTGGATGTGGGAAATCGACGTTATTGCGACTGTTGTTCCGCTCTTACGACGTACAGAGTGGCCGCGTTCTCATTGATGACCAAGACATCCGAGACGTTCAGCTAGAGTCTCTACGACGATCCATCGGTGTCGTTCCTCAGGATACGCCTCTTTTCAACGATACGGTGGAGCATAACATCCGCTACGGCTCCATCAACGCATCGCATGAAGAAGTCATTGCTGCTGCGCAGCGAGCTCGCGTTCATCACATCATTGAGCAATTCCCCGATAAATACGAGACCAAGGTCGGCGAACGCGGTCTCATGATATCGGGAGGAGAGAAGCAGCGACTCGCTGTCAGTCGATTGCTTCTCAAGGACCCTCCGCTATTATTCTTCGACGAGGCAACTAGCGCCTTGGATACTCATACTGAGCAAGCCTTGATGAACAACATCAACGGGATCTTGAGAGAAAAAGGACGCACGAGCGTATTTGTTGCGCATCGTCTGAGGACAATATTCGATTCGGACCTCATCATCGTGCTGAAGGATGGACATGTGGCTGAGTCCGGCACCCATCGTGAGCTCATCGACCGCGATGGAGTGTATGCCGAGCTGTGGAGTGGTAAGTTTAGCCTTTGGAAAGGTGGCACCCGTTTTCTTCCTCTTTCTTTCTAACATACTCTACAGCCCAGGAAACGAGTTTCCAAGACGATGGAACAACGAAGGAAGAGAGCCGAGAGGAAGTAGAAGAGGAGGTTGAGAATCAACAGACGAATGATGGTGTTCGTCGTTAAGCACTGGAAGCGGACAGAAAGCCTTGTTTTACGAGATTTAAGAGAACACAATTTTGAAGCCACCATATGATATCACTCGATGATGCAAATTGCCGGGAAACACCGAGCAGGAGCCTATTGATGGCGACTGGTTCATCACCATCGGGTACAGGGGAATTGTCCATGCCAAACTGAACAATGCGTAAGAGGCTTGAGAAAGCGCCAACGATCGATGCTGAAGACAGCGGCTCCAGAGAGCTCAGACAGACAGCTTGGGGGATGGCAGGAGTCGAAGAATAGAGGCAAGCGGTTCACTTGACTATGTAGATAGTAGGCTGTCAAAGTGGCCGAGGTGAAATGCGTACCACATCTGAATAGGTACCATATCACCTCACATGAATGTATATCAAGCCCAAACCTCGAAGTGTCCTACCTAGTAAATAATCATATATCGATTACTGTTTCTCGCCAATCATGTCGTGTTGGGCCTTGAGTATTACCTGATTTGTAGGTCCAGATTCATAAAAGCAGCAGTCACAACGGTCTTTTCCTATCTCGAACACACGTATGAGATACCCAGAGAACTTGATGCAAGAGTCGGCAGCCTTTTCAACACCGGCAAAGCGGACGACCCACAGCTCACGATCTAAGGTGTTGACGCTCTCTACGCAGCTCGAGAGACTACACGAGAAAGCAATTCCCCGATGGCGCAATTGGCTAGCGCGTTCGACTGTTACGACAGGAGAAATCGAGAGGTTGGTGGTTCGAGCCCACCTCGGGGAGTTTCCTTTTGCTTTTTGTGGTTTCATCTTCTTGTGAACTGGACAGGTGTTGGTGGTGGTGGAGACGGTGCATTTTCGCGTTTTCCCGTGGTGAATGGAACATGATAGATCCGTGGAACTGACCTCGAACTTGGTGACATGTCTGTCTTCTTGAATTAGTTGTTATCGTTTGATTAGTTACATGTGATGTCAGACCGATGGGGAACGTGAAGATGGTGTTTTCTGGATTATGTTGCCGTTTATTTATTTTATTTTTCCATAACGATATGCGCAATTGAACGTTGTTGTCCTTCTCCCCAACACAATTGTTGCGATTGTGTAAAAGGCTTAACCTGAAGGATAAGCTTTCATTGTGTCATGGTATAAATGTCGAGAACTCTGGAAAGAATACCGAGAATTACCAACTAGAAGTATGAAATATCTGATTATCATTATCCCGCTACTAAGTGCTGCCGAGTTGAGTTTGGAAAATGAAATGGCTGCTGAAAATTGCTAAAGTGCAGGGTGAGTGAGCTCCAGCAAGATATCCGCAAGCTCGTAACTGACGGTTAGGACCAAAGGCATTGCTTCCTATATATATATCCGACTCAAATTAACTAACGACATCTCGATTTTATTGACAACCCATCAATGTATGTAATTAGCACATGGAATTAACCGTAGACATGCCGTCCTCTGTTTTTGCCCAGTTATAGTAGTTAGTCGATTCAGGCATATTCACCCGCAGAGTCGGTCTGTGTCACATTCCATTCAAGAACACCAATAACGAAGCCTCCAAACATCAAAAAACATCCCCGATGGCGCAATTGGCTAGCGCGTTCGACTGTTAACAACAGGAGAAATCGAGAGGTTGGTGGTTCGAGCCCACCTCGGGGAGTTTATCTTTTGCACTTTCTAGTAGCATCTTACCGTGGTACTGTTTCATCATTTTTGGCCAATGCGGAGAATAAGGCCGCAGTAATTGCATAAGCTATGTAGCTTGGGCATTTTTCGTGATTTCTTTTTTAACAAATCAGCTGTCTATGAGTATGAAATACCTCCATGCTATTGACATCCGCGTCCATCTTGCTCTGCCGGTCTGTCTATGATAATATTCAGAGCCCATACACATCATTCAGCCCTCTGCTCCAATCTCAAACGCACCAAGTCTGTTCGTATTGTCACTACAGTATGCGTACAGGGGCTTAAAAATAGTGCATGAGTGCCACTACTGTCACCTGTGACATAGCGCCTGGGCCTCCACTTTAAACCGCCATTCTCAATCTCATCAGCGCGTGGCCTCAAAAGGAGAGCCAGCCAGCGAAACCCAAACTTTCCATAAAAAAACAAACAAAAAACATCAACAGCATAATAGTAAGAGCTTGTCTTCGACATGGGACGCTTCTCCGAACCACTCTTAGCATTGGCGACGGAGCTCCCGGTCGAATTACCAAAATTCGTGGCAGCACACTCCGACGTCATCTTGGCAATCCTCGCTATCCTCTTCACCACTAGATTCATCACCACCTTCTCCTATAACGCCACAACGAAGAACCCGCCCCTTGCACCTTACTGGGTGCCATACCTGTGCCATTTCCCTCGGATCTTCTACAATGCCCGGTCGGCTCTGGCGAAGCTTCGCAACCGGTATCCCGCAGGGGCCTTCTCAATTCGCCTCACGAGCAGCGTTCACAGCTTTATATTCAAGCCCGCGCTCATAGATGCGTTGGCTCAGCAGCCGGAATCGGTTGCCAGCACTCAGCCCTTCGTGAGACATCTCATGGTCTCCTGCTTTAACCTGTCCAAGAAAGACCTCGAGGCCTACGATAAAGCGGCAACTGAGGTTCGGGAGAAAACCCAAGAGCTACTCGACGGAACAGGCCTGGCTGCTTTAGTGGACAGGCACACCCGCAAGCTGAGTGACCATGTATCCGGTCTCGTCTCCTTCAACTCATGGCCCGTCGACCAGAGCGAATGGGAACGGATGGCCAACGCGCATGTGATAGAAAAGGATCCTTCGGGCGAGAGCACCATGGAAGCCGATCTGGTGGATCTGACGCGGAACTTTGTGGCCAACACTGCGATCCAATCCGTCTTTGGCGACAACCTCATCGACAACGTGCCCAACTTGTTGGAGCATCTCTGGGCTTTTGATGATGGGTTCGAGGCATTGGCGATGAACCTACCCTTTTGGATAACCTCGCCCGGAAGCCAACGCTCAAAGAGGGCGATGAAGAAGCTTCATTCAGCCATGTGGGACTACAACGAGGCTTGGGAGAAGGAGTTGACAGGCGAAGATCCAGGTCCGACGTGGTCGGATCTCGAGAACGCGTCTGATCTTGTCAAGGCTAGGATCGAAATCTTCCGGAAGCACGGCCTGTCAGCCAGCGCCCGCGCTGCCTTTGACGTTGCGCTTCTCTGGTCTCTCCACGCTGGGTCCTCGCCTCTTGTCTCGTGGGCGCTGTACGAGCTCTACCAGGACCCCGTTCTCCTCGCGCAGGTTCGAGAGGAGATTGCCCCCCACGTCAACATCACTCAGCCCAAGAACGAGTTTGGCCTTGCCGTGTGGGTGCCACCTGAGATCGAGAACATTGACTTGGACGCCCTACTCACAAAGTGTCCTCTGTTGAAGGCTGCTTATACCGAGACGACTAGGGTTTACGGTAACGCGTGGTCTGCGAAGTGGCTTAATGAGGATGTGGAGCTTAAAGAGGACGGCAAGACCACGTGTGTGTTGCAGAAGGGCGCCTTTGTCCATGTCGTGTCTGACCTGCACAACACGAATCGGAAGGTTTTCTCGGAGCCGGAAGATTGGCAGATTGAGCGCTTCACCATCGAAAGTTCGGACGACAGCGGAGACGCTGCTGACCTCGTTCAATCAGTCGGTAGGTCACAACCAAGAGAGCCCCTCAGATCATGGTACTAACACCCCTCCCGCAGATGGAAGCAGCGCCGTGTGTCAGCACACGGAGCTCTCGAGGAGGAAGGCCATCCTGTACTTGGCGATCATACTGTCAATGTATGAGTTTGGACCCCCTGCGAAGACGACCTGGAATAAGCCTGTGCTCTCCAAAGGTCCTGCGTCAACGAGAGGCTTCGAGCCGATTAGGACCTGCATCAGGCGTAGAGCGCTGGCGAAGAATGAAGCGGAGGCTAAGTAGAGCCTACCAGCTATTGTACGATAGGGGAGGATTGCTATTGGAGATACGATCTTTTTTCCCGAGGCGTTGCGAACCCTTGGATATTTACAAGGTGCTGTATCCATAACCATGGGGAGAGTCTACCTTCAAGCATGAGGGAGTTGGAGTCAACATAGGTCTTACCACGAAGCCGGGACACAAGTTCGGTAGAGCCTTTTGCGTCTGTTCAACCTGCCGATATCCCTCCCCAGATACCCAAATATAAAAAGTGAGATCAACTTGACCAGGAGGCTCACTGCAATATCACAACTACAGCGTAGGCGGACGTCCATCTTGATACCCAAGAAGAAGTCAACCCCCAACATGCAAAAAGAACGAACCTCAACGACGAACTCCCCCGGGAAGGCTCGAACTTCCGATCTCCCGATTGTCTATCTGAATAACAGTCGGACGCTTTAGCCAACTAAGCCACAGGGGATCGAGCTCAATCGTTTCTGATTGGTTGGGTGGCCTGGGAGCAAATGTTGAAAATGAAGGTATCGTGAGCGATTTGGAAGATGCGTCGTGGGTCAGATGCGGAGTTGTCGTGGGTTTTCCTGAGCGGAAGTGGATACCGTGAGGTAACTGGTGAGACAATGCACTTCGTTTTATGGCAGCTCATGGTTTTGTGACGAATTGTAAGTACATCATCTACTCCGTACAGAAACCAAGATGGCATCTCGTGCCAAAACAAGTAGGAACCGTGGTCTTTTTCTGACGTAGCCATAGCACGACCAATTGAAGCAATCGGAGGTTCAAAAAGCAAAAGGAAACTCCCCGAGGTGGGCTCGAACCACCAACCTCTCGATTTCTCCTGTTGTTAACAGTCGAACGCGCTAGCCAATTGCGCCATCGGGGAATTGCTTTGTTGATGTCGGATACTAGCTTACCATGCCCTATTATCCTGACAGCTGACGCTGAAATACGAAGTTGTTTACTCTCCATCACACTTAGTGAAGTCTTCCTCGGCTGGAGCTTTGCTTCATCGAGATTGCAAAGTACGTAGCAGAAGACGAGGGTATTACGACTGCCTTGCATTTTAACTGACCTTGTACAGATCGAATGTATCTCTGAATGTAAAGCTTGAAAATGGCGGCTAATTGCCTTCTCCTCTGGCGTGGGCTGATCTGTAGGAATGCGCAAATCCACAAAGCAATCGTTTAGCTGCTTCAACTTGGGAAGAAACACAGCCTTGGTGGAGAAGGTTTCTAGAAGCCGGACTGCGGAGATGATTGGGATAACTTACAGCAACGAGTCGGCTATTTCCTGATTCGGTCGAAGGTGGCTACCGTACTGTACTGGTGTAAGTGGGCGATCGGATCCAGCCGCAGTCGATCTGACCGAGGCAGTGCACGTCACGTTCATCAGCTCAATGTCAAAAGTTTACGATCATGGTGACCCTTACTCTTCGGGCCCAAAGGCGCCATATTGCTCGGGACGTCGGTCTGCCTAGTCCAAGCTCTAGCAACTCTGCGTGCTTGTCATTGTAGAGGGGCGCAAGGAAGAAGTCGCCCGCACTACACTACACTATAGTACAGTACAGTACTGTACTGACCATGGACCGACTTCACCGTAGTAGTCTAGTGACGGTGAAGAAGCCTTCGGTGATTGCGTCGATCGGATGCCACCTCTTCCGAAGGAGACAACTTGGCGGTGCCGTCTAAACCGAGAATCGTCGGTACGTACCCATCCTCCACCTTCGCTGGGCGTCATCCACACGCGGGGCTAGAGGCTGTGCTGCAAGGCTATAGGGCGAATTGGACCCACTGTGGCTACACTTTCTGTCTTATCATGTGGCCGGCATACTACAGTACGTAGTAGAAGCTTGCTTGTCTGACACTTCCACAGTACCACCAAATGTTACTACTCTAGTCTACTGTACAGAGTGAAGGAATTGGTGGTTGATTCGCCAACCACATGCTGCCGAGCCGAGGGCTCTCAGCTAGAAGAGAGGATGCTGCCTACTCCAGCGCTTGGCTTCGACGTCAGGAGACTTGGCGTCGAATAACTTAACAGTCGGATGATTATATAGTAGTCGCACTCCCCCATCCGTAGCATCGTCATCAGTCACCAGAGCATCATCTCCCAGGTTCCTCTTCAGAGCAGTTAATCCAAGATTTAGTTCTTCGTTCGATTTGAGAACAGGAAGCGCAGGCAAGCCACCCCGCATCACAAGACTCGCATCGACAACAACAACACTCTACCACCGCCCACATGTCGTCCTCAACCGACCCCGTCCTCAACGGCGATAGCTCCTCCAAGGCCCCGGATATCGGCGGCGGAGGCTTCCAGCCACAGCACAAGATGACCGTCCAGCCGCCCAAGAAGGAAGACCTCCAGAAGAGCTACGCCAGAACTGTCGATGGCGAAGCCAACCCCAAGGGCTGGTACGGAGGCATGAGTACGTTGCGACACCCCGCATCCTACCAACCCGTGATTCCACCCCCCAGCATGCGCTGACCCAAGACGCTACAGTCAATGCTTTCGGCCGAGTCGTCGGGACCGTGGGCGCTATTCCCTGCTGCATCATCTGCCCCAACCCCTACAAGAGCGTCCAGCAGGGCAACGTCGGCCTCGTCACCAAGTTTGGTCGTTTCTACAAGGCCGTCGACCCTGGTCTGGTAAAGGTCAACCCCCTCAGCGAGCGTCTCATCCAGATCGACGTCAAGATCCAGACCACCGAGGTCCCTGAGCAGATCTGCATGACAAAGGACAACGTCAACCTGCGCCTCACCTCTGTCATCTACTACCACATCGTCTCCCCCCACAAGGCCGCTTTTGGCATCAACAATGTTCGGCAGGCGCTCGTTGAGCGGACACAGACTACCCTGCGCCATGTTGTCGGTGCTCGCGTGCTGCAGGATGTCATCGAGCGTCGTGAGGAGATCGCCCAGTCTATCGGCGAAATCATCGAGGACGTCGCTGCTGGTTGGGGCGTTGCCGTGGAGAGCATGCTCATCAAGGATATCATCTTCAGCCAGGAGCTTCAGGAGGCTCTCTCTATGGCTGCTCAGAGCAAGCGCATTGGTGAGAGTAAGATTATCGCAGCCAAGGCCGAGGTATGTCAACAAGAAAACCCCCCTTTCTCCAACTAACTTTCCCGCTCCGTAACCCACCACTGACTGAAAAATTCCAGGTCGAATCCGCCAAGCTCATGCGTCAAGCCGCCGATATCCTCAGCTCCGCACCAGCGATGCAGATCCGCTACCTCGAAGCCATGCAAGCCATGGCCAAGTCTGCCAATAGCAAGGTCATCTTCCTCCCCGGCGCCAACCAGAACATGAGCATGGGCAATGCCGTCACTGCCGCCATGCACCATGACAAGACTGGCGAGTCTTCCACTGCCGGGCAGAACCAGGTCGGAGACTTTGGAGGCCAAGAGGGTTTCCGCCAGGCCATGGATGCTCGCATCGTGGAGAATTTCTAGAGATGTGATCGATTTGAACTCGAAACGGAAATCGCGCGCTAACATTTATAGTCCCTTGACGGGCTACCTCTTTGATGCTCGCAAAGTCGTTCAAGACGATATTTGCAGACGCCTTATCGTTGAGCACTTTGTACAATATCTTACGTTTTTATGAGTGGGATTATCGGGAGGTGGATATTCTGCTTTTACTTGTAACTTCTTCATGCGATGCTTTAGGGTTGACCATGACCTGCGTCCCATCAATCTTAGCTATGATACCAATTTACAACTCACATTATTGCACCTCTTCTATACTGTGTCTTTGGAGGCCCGCAAGAATCACAATAACTCCTCCTACTACGATGATATCCTTGACCTGGTCTATTTGGTATAGGTAGAGAAGTTCTGTGAAAACAACAGCCGCACTACATAGATGGGGATCCTTGACGGATAAGTCTAGCAAGCGCACTGAACATATTGATCGAAACTTGACGTGCAGTACATCACGCGCGTGGATGAGATAATAATTATGAAGCTTTTTGAACAGTGACAACCATATCGGCTTCTTTTGGATCCCGTCTACTAGCTCCTCAAAGTTACATGCCAACCACTTCCTCTGTCACTCAAGAAGGAGCAACTCTAGATCCACACGTAAAAACCACAAGAGATAGCGAGAGCCAAAAAGCCAAACAAAGTTTTAAATGAGATTAAGCAAAAACCATCCACGCCTAATATGCCCCTCCACCCAAACGCCAGCCGGCCAGGAAAGGATCAAGTAAAAAGGAAGGCTTTTTCTTTTTCTGCTTTCGAGGAGGGCAACAGGAATGTCCTATCAAGTTGGACAAGGAAACAATGCCAAAAGAAGCTGCCCATACCCAGGAAAGTCTCAGGATATCATATATCTACACATTCGGGGGAACCGCTTATTCCAAATCGTTGATAGCGTTCATCGTTTGGCCCGGGCCGGTCCTTCAGAAGTGTTGCTCCGATGGGTACGAAGCGATTAAAGTACGTGAGTGCAGCGACTGCATCCCAAACACTCATCGCAGCATCTCATCAGTGCCCTTTGGAGAGCTTGCGCGCTTTCTTCCGCGGACCCTCCTAAGCACCCGTGGAGTGACGCTTCTTCTTCTTCTGCTTCTTGTCCTTCTTGGTCTCGGCCTCATCCTCAGAGTCGTCGTGCTTACGCTTCTTCTTGCTGGACTCATCTGACTTGGTGGGCGTAGAGGCATCTCCGGACTTGCGAAGCTTCTTCAACTCCTTCTTGCTGAAGACCTTGGGGGTACCGTCGGCGTTGAGCTCAACGTCACCGCGCTCGTACTTGCGCTTGAACTTCTTGACGGAAATGCCAGCCTCCTCAGCAAGGCGCTCAAAGTCGGCCTCGGACAGCTTCTTACCCTTCTTGGCAGGGGTAGCAGCAGCCTCGTCCTCGCTGTCATCATCAGACTCAGCATCCTTCATTTCCTCATCGTTGACCTCCTCGACGAGCTTCTTGGACTTCTTGCTCTTCTTGGCAGACCCAGTGCCGTTAGTCTCATCCGTGACACCATCGACATCGACGTTGTATCGCTTGGTCTCCTTCAGGACAAACTGACCAGCACCGACAATCTCACCAGCGGGGGTGACATTGGCACCCTTGGGGAGAAGAGGCTTGCCCTCCAGCTTGCGAAGGTGGTTCTCGAGCTTGATGCGGTTGCTGAGGCCAAGAATGGCGCGTTCCTCCTCCTCATCTTCGTCATCCTGTTCGCCAAGAGAGTCGACACGGACACCTAGAGCGGCCTTGGCGGCCAGCATACGGGCGATCTTACCCTTGTTGCGGCCAGTGGCCTGACCAATGAGGGAAGAGTGGTAGATGAGACCGTACTTGGGAGTGTCGTGCTTGGTCTTGAGGGCACGGAACAGAGCCTTCTCAGCACCGAGAATCTGGATAGTGGAACCGGGAGCCTTGGCAAGGTTGATGAGGGAGCCGGCGTGGGCGATGAGGCGAGCACCAACAAGGTAGCCGATGAGGGCAGTCAAGTTGGGGGCGATGGCACGCATACGGCTCTCGAGGTACGATGAGAGCTGGGCTCGGTAGTTGGTGTAGACGATGACCTGGTCGGCCAAGAGCTTGATGTTTTCGAGATCCTCATCGGTGATCTCAGTACCCATAGAAATCTCGGCGGCAGCCTTGACAGCGGTCTCGATCTCCTCGGGCAGGATCTCGGACAGGTCAGAGTCGGCAATGTTGGTTCGCATACCGACGGAAACAACGACGCGAGCGTAGGCCAGGTTGTCGTTGAGAATCTTGGCCATCTCGGGGAAGTGCCAGCCGTACCACTCCTTAGTTCGCATAGCGTAAACGTTGAGCTCCTTGTCAAGATCATCCAGCAACTTGACGGCCTGAATAATCATGGAGTCGACCTTGTCGGCAGAGAACTTGAGCTTGTGACGCGACATAGAGTGCGAGAGACCCAAGGACATGCGGTCGATGTTCTCGGTAAGGAGACCGGGAATGAGCTCGGACATGTTGCCACGAATGCCACGGAAGAGCTCCATGGTGTTCGAGCCAGAGATGGGGGTGAGGTTGAGATCAGCCAAGTTGGAGATGGCAGTGCCCAACTTGAGATCGGCGACGGCGATGGAAGCCTTCTTCTCGGCCTTGAGATCGTCGAGGAGTGAAGTGAGCAACTCGGGGACCTTGCCTTCCTTGAGACCGGCGGCCTCCTCGAGAGCGGTGGCGGCGCTGTCAAACTTGACAAACTTCTTCAACTTGAGCCTGAACATCGTGTTAGCCGGCTTTAAGAAGAACGATGCCTCGTAATCTCAAGAGTCTTCGGTCGCGTCGCCCGCTCGATCGATCGCTCTCTTGATTGCCAGCATCGCATTGGGTGCAGAGAAAAAAAAACTCACATCTCCACAAGCTTCTCAGGGCGTCCCAACTCAGCAGCAAGATCCTCGTTCTTGAGCATCTTCTTGTCGGTAGCCTTGAACAGGCCATAGCTGCTCAATTGTTAGCATCGTGCCTGATGAAGAAGGATTTCATCGCGCAGCGACGTGTAAAATTCAAGGCGACGTACCCTGCCGGCGTCTCGGCAAGCACAAAAAGCGACATGATGACTGTAATGTATTCCTTCCCAAGTCACTCGCTGTTGTCGATTGGCGTCGTTACTTCCTCGCGAGGCACAATTCCGTTCGGTGCACACTGAAAGGAAAGTGCGAGTCGGATTTGGCGATGGAAATTTTTCAGTTGAAGCTCTGCAAGGCTCCACTCGATTTTTTTCTGGACTTTGGCAGGCACAGAAAGTGGGATGCAAGCGCTTCGGAGGCCGGCGTAAAGTACTTCCGCTGCCACCTGAAAACTTTAAGCCACAGTGCATGGAAGTCAAAGCCACAAGGTTTGCGGTGGTACATAACTACCACCCGGCCACTCACGTGGAAGCGTCGTCGACGTCCAGCTTGCTTCAACCGCTAGGGAACATTAACCGTAGGCGTCATCTTTTCTGACGATTCTCCTCCGCCGATCTATCCCCATCAGCGATTACCATCTCGACCTTCTTTCCGATAGACGTACAGAACTCTTTTCGACGTGAAACAGACAACATTCAGGATGGAGGGTCTCTTCTACAACGTCAGCAATGGGTGGGTATTTCGTCATGAGCAGGAAGCTTGCTACGTCGTAGCTTGGCGCTGACCGTGGACAACAGCTACATCGAAGGCATCGTGCGAGGATATCGCAACGGCTTGCTTACCAGTCCCGCTTACAACAACTTGACTCAGTGCGAGACAATCGATGGTGAGCTCTGCGCTTAAACGGACCGCGACTTCATACTAAACCAGTGCAGATCTCAAGCTCCAACTTGGCCCTGCCTACGGCGACTTCCTCTCCTCTCTCCCTCCCAACCCTTCTACGTCGAGTCTTGCGGCGAAGACGACAGAAAAGCTCATCTCTGAGTTCCGATACGTCCGCGCGAATTCTGTGGGATCTTTGGCGACCTTTATGGACTACATCACCCACGGCTACATGATCGACAACGTCGCACTTCTCATCACCGGCACCCTACATGAGCGTGATACCCGAGAGCTTCTTGAGCGATGCCACCCTCTTGGCTGGTTCGAGACCATGCCCGTTCTTTGCGTTGCCACCAATATCGAGGAGCTTTACAACACCGTCCTGATCGAGACTCCTCTTGCCTCATACTTCAAGGGGAGCCTTAGCCACCAAGACCTTGACGAGCTCAACATTGAGATTGTCCGAAATACCCTTTACAAGAACTACCTCGAGGAGTTCTACAATTTCGTCAACACCCACCCTGAACTGGCTGGCACGCCTACATCTGATGTCATGTCAGAAATCCTCGAATTTGAGGCTGACCGCCGGGCCATCAACATTACCCTTAATTCTTTCGGCACCGAGTTGACCAAGGTGGACCGTAAGAAGCTCTACCCCAACTTTGGTAAGCTTTACCCGGAGGGCACGCTTATGCTTTCGCGAGCAGACGACCCCGAAGGCGTGCGTCTTGCAGTTGATGGTGTACAAGACTTCAAGGCTTTCTTTGATGCCATCTCGGTGGGAGGCGGCGGCCCCTCTGGTCCTGGAAACATGGGCGGTGGTTCATCTGACGGGAAGACATTAGAGGACATGTTTTACCAGAAGGAGATGCAGATTTCCAAGAATGCGTTTACCCGACAGTTCACGCATGCTATTGTCTACGCATGGGTGAAGCTTAGGGAGCAGGTACGTTTGCCCTCTTTCTACAAGTTGACAACTCTTTCACTAAGACTGACTTGTTTCTTCAGGAAATCCGCAACATTACATGGATTGCTGAGTGCATAGCGCAGAACCAGAAGGAGCGCATTGGAAACTACATCAGTGTCTTTTGATCATTTCATACCCTAATCTCCGAGCACTCGACTAAGCACTCTGTTTTTTCCCCAGCACGATTTTGTATGTATTCTAGCAATTGTCAGTTTGTAACGACACGGAAAGGGTCCGACTTTGGCGCATAAACGGACATTGACAGGAAGAGTTTGAAAATAGAGAAGCACCAGGCGGCAAAAAATATTTCCTCGCTTTCGTCTGTGATCCGGTGGCAGTTGTATTGTACATAGAAAAAAACACGTATTCTACACAGTCTCGACACCTCATCCAACCCCCTTTATAGCTCAATCTGGCCACTCCATGTCGCGGGAGTGAGACCCAGCTTCTCAATCATATTCGTCCAACGCTCGCTTCCCCTCTCCTTGCGCTGCATGTAGTTGAGCAGCTTTTGCCGACGGTGCAGCAGTAACCGCAGGTTACGCTTGTTGTGCACATCCTTGTAGCCACGGTTGACCTGCAGAGCCTGGTTCAGGGCGTGAATCTTGGTCGTCAAGATGGCAATCTGAACTTCGGAGCTACCCGTATCCGGGCCAGCGCGGCTAGGCATAGGAACCGTGTTGGGGTTGATAGATTGAGGGCGAGGCTTCAGGAACTTGTCTGTCTTGTGTCGGCCAAACTCGTCGATGATGCGTCGTACGTTGGCGTGGAAACGATCTCGGGCGCTGGCGTTCTCCATAGATGTGATGCGTCGCAGGGCCTCGACGGCCTTCTGGTGGTGCTGCTCATGCTGGCGCTTCTTTTCCTCCTCAGATCCAGGCTCCATCTGCGACTCGAGGATACCAACGACGGGCTTGGTCAGAGAATAGGCGTGCTTGACAGCGTCATCGAGCTCGGATTCGCTGAGAAAGTAGTTGCGCAACTCAGGCGACGTAGGAAGCTTCTGCACCTCTGCTTCGGTAGTGGAAGCCTGGGAAGCTGTTTCCTTCTGGCCGGCCGAGGCCAGGGATTCGATAAAGGGCGTCGGACGACCTTTGATAGGATCGCCGTATGCCTCGTCGCGCTCGCGCTGCAGCTCCTGTCGACGCTCGACATTGGCTGCCTTGCGCTGCTGTGCTTGAGCCCATCGGTAGGGGTCCTGCTTCGCGTTTCGCTTCTTTTCGCGTACGGAGAGATTGGCTGTCTGGGTAATGGGTAGGAAGTTGGGAGTTGCAGGTCTCGCGGCCGGTCGAAGGCTGACTGTTGAGGACGCTGTTAGCATTGGCACTCGTGAATTGACCCAGTCGAAATAGTGTCATACGATTCAACGACCCTAGGCGCGGCAGCGCCTGTAATCTGGGTGGCATGACTATAGTAGCAACCCGCCGGAGGACTGATATACAGGAGTCTGATGGATGATGTTCCAACGCCTCAAAATTTCCCATGCGGCTCAATGGACAAGCAGCCAGCAGCCAAAGAGCCTAACCAATCACCGCGCAGCAGCCCACTTTGCTACTGGAGCATCCCCAGAAAGGCCTAGTCAATCCAGTCACGTGCATTGTCAAAGTGCGTTCCGCTCTCGAGCCCGCACTAGTCCTAAACAGAGCTAGTCTACATCAGGGCTGCTCCCACCACACACACTTTTGGGAAATTCACCCAGAGTACTCGCGAACTTTTTTGGCGACCTCTCCTCTTATCCCGATCATCACGACCAGCTTCTTCCGCCTCAACCCTCCTTTTCAACCGCCAAGGAAGAATTCCAATCGTCGTCAAGATGGCTCCCTCCAACCTGCCCTCCATCTTCAATGCCACCAGCCAGGACATCGAGATGCTCCTGGCTGCTCAGGCCCACCTCGGCAGCAAGAACCTCCAGGTGCACATGGAGTCTTACCTCTGGAAGACCCGTCAGGATGGTGTCAACGTGCTCAACGTCGGCAAGACCTGGTATGTGAATCGGAAATCTTCTGGGGAATTTTCTGGGGAGAGAGATCTTTGCGATCGTTTCGCAGCTTAGGCGCGAAAGTCGCGGGGAAGATGACCTACTCTACTACAACTCCACGAAAGATGGCGGAACTCGCACAACAGCTGGCTAACTCATCACCAGGGAGAAGATTGTTCTCGCCGCCCGCATCATCGCCGCCATCGACAACCCCGCCGATGTCTGTGTCATCTCTGCCCGTCCCTACGGTCAGCGTGCCGTCCTCAAGTTCGCCGCCCACACCGGTGCCTCTCCCATTGCCGGTCGCTTCACCCCCGGTAGCTTCACCAACTACATCACCCGCTCTTTCAAGGAGCCTCGCCTGATTGTCGTCACCGACCCCCGCACCGACGCCCAGGCTATCAAGGAGGCCAGCTACGTCAACATCCCCGTCATTGCCCTCTGCGACACCGACTCCCCCACCGAGTACGTTGACGTTGCCATCCCTACCAACAACAAGGGTCGCCACGCCATCGGTTGCGTTTGGTGGATGCTCGCCCGTGAGGTCCTCCGCCTCCGTGGTACCATCTACAACCGCGAGACCCCCTGGGACACCATGGTCGATCTCTACTTCTGTACGTTTGACGTGCCCCTATGACAATCTGTAATAGCCCCCAGATGCTAACACTACACAGACCGCGACCCCGAGGCCGAGGCCGAGGACAAGGTCGAGGAGGAGAAGCTCCCCGGTGTCGACGAGGAGGGTCCCGCCGCCATCGAGTCCGGCTTCCAGCAGACTGGTGCCGACTGGGAGGCTCCCGCCCCTGGCTTCGCTGGTGCTTCCGCTGGTGCTGCCGCCGCTACCACCACCACCGGCTGGGACGGCGCTGCCGGCGAGGAGTGGGGTGCCTCTGGCAACACCGAGTGGGCCGCCGCTGCCGAGCCCGCCAAGGAGGCCCAGTGGTAAAGAATCCACTCTACCACTGCGAGCGCGAATGGAGAGTCTGGTGTCGTCAGCCAGGAGCATCCTCTCGAGGGGTTTTCCTGGTAAAATATTGGCGGGTTGGTTCATCATCGGCGGTTGCGGCGTTGCTACACCTAGGCTTGCTGACGATTAACATCATCGTATTGGGACGGAGGTTCAAACTTGTCGGTGCTAATGAGGGAAAGATACTCGCCTCCTACGTCTGGTCGCTTCTTCTACCTTACGCCCTTGTCTCCTCGTTCTTGAGCGCCCATACCTCACTTTGTAATCTAGCCCTTTCAAAAAGTTCTTTTTTTTGTCCCACACACTTGGTGCTCCAAAGTGGGCTTTGATTCGACAGAGAGGAAACATATTATGGGTGACTTTAGGAGATTCATGTTCATGGCGTAAAGAGAAGACAAACGATCAGAGTACGGGGGAGAGGGAAAGCCCTGTGCCAACAAGGGGGGTGGACTTAATCGTTATCCCGCTTCTCGTTCTCAACATATAAAAAAGATCAAAGTGCTCTGATTCGGATGTCTATCGTACAAGTGATTTCGCAAGGTTCTTTCTTGAACGGTGTTTGGTCGGTCTTTGCTAGTCTTACTGCGCCATTTCCGTAGTATCTACTCATGGCACAACAGATCAACTATCACGGAAAAAGGTGAAGATGCTGCATGTAAAATCGAGAAAATTTCTAAACGGTAAAAAGTGGTATCAAATGCAGGGTCAAGGCCCTCCTGTCCTAAACAATCCCGGGCACACCTTCTCTTCCCTTCCCCGGGTCCATACCAACCAGATCCATACGCCGTGACGACAACGCTCTTACACTGCTCGCTTCATACACTTTCTTCATCCTGGTATAACAAAACTTAACAGTCCCAAATTCTAATCCAAACCATATCCTTCGCTATCTGATTCGCGCACTCTTGCGAAAATGAGATGATGAAATCATGCTAAAGAACAGTCCAAGACTGCGCTATGCCATGAGGAGGTATTGTATGCACGAATTCGAGAAAGAACTAATGCAAGAGATTAAGCAAGGAAAATGAAATCTAACTTCCCAACTCCCCGCTCGTTCTCGAATACTGCCATTATGAGAAATCAAGAAGGCCCCGTGCGTCGGTATTGCTGCTTATTCTTCGATTACTATAGGTTTGGTGTATGCGAAGCGGGTAGTGATTCGATCATGTCTTCCGCTGTATATGTTGAGAGCTTATGTACAGAGGTGCAAGTCAAAGCCCATGTATATTTTGCGTCGCCGATAATGGCTGATGGTGGAGAAACTGCAAAAGAACGCTGTTGTTTGGGTGTTCATAAGATCGTTTATGTGTGTGGTCGAGGGAGGATGGCATCGACAGAGGTAAGTTGTTCAGTTCTGGCAACAGTTGTCGAGTTTGCCCGATATAATACTATCAACGTAAGAACGGGCCGAGCCTTGTGTGTGAGAAGATCATTATTGAAGGCTCTCAGATTGTCGTCGGATCTCCTCGTCGCTGAGAGCCCTCATCCATAGGCACCGTTCTGTGATGCCCTCGATAGGCTGGAAGTCATAGCGCGTACTCGCTTCGAGAAGTCGCAGTAGGGTCTTTACGACCGTGGCAGCAATGCGACACCGCTCAAAGTTGATCAGCGGCGGCGTAGTTGGTGACCCGGCAATCTCAGAAGGCCTCTGTGCGTTGTATAGGAGGTCGTGTGTGTAGATGCCGACGAAAGGGATGCAGCCTGCGTCGGTACCAACCTCCATTTCCGCTCGTAAATTGTAAAAATTGCGAGTCGGAGTGACCAAGGCTTCCAGGTCACGGAAAGTCTTGAGGTCCTGAGGATGTAACAAGTCCCATGTCTTGGAGAGCCGAGCTACCTCGTTGCTGGAGAGCGCAACTGTGAGTTGTGCCAACGTTGTAAAGTTGCGATAGCGTCGGCAGTGTGCAGCAATATGGATGAACTTGGTTATGCAACGTACACGCTCGTCGATATTTTGCGTTAACACAATCTCGGAGATGACCCATTTGACCATAAGATTGAATCGAGCGATGACTACCTCAACGCCATGAGCCTCAGAATTTCGCAGAAATTCAACCCATGATCTAGAGTCGTTGCTTGTTGCGTCCTTCCAATCCATGTCAATCAATTCCTTCCAATCGATCTCATTCAAGGCATCCTTCTCGATTAAGGTGAACTGCTGAGCCAGGATATCTGAGTCGAATGCCAATATGAACGGCAGATGGACAGAAGATTGGTTGGGCGTTTCAGCCTTGGGCTTGGGCACCGAGCGAAGAGCTTCATGTGTTGCAGCTTGATCGTTATAACTACCAACCGAGCGCATATCTGCGATAGACGGTGTAGCCTCTGGTGACGGAAGCAAGTGCTTCGGAATCCAGACTTGATGTTCTTGCAACTGATGCTCTTGCAAAGAAGGCTCTCTGAAAGCATTGGGCGGTAACATTTCAAGAGCCTGTACAAGTGTTATGGGAGGAGAAGGAGGATTTCTCTTTGGCGCGGGTGCGAATGTGTCAAGAGGATTCGTTGGCAAGTCGAGGCGATGCGCAGGTACGTAATCGTCATCGTCTTCAAAGTCAAGGTATGTGGGATCATTGTTTGAGAGCTCCGAAGAAAGATCGCTATCATCGTTGAGGAAGGACTGATTTTCGACCTCTTCCTCCGGAGCAGTCTGGCCGGGTCGAATCTTTTCCATGCTCTCAGTCTTTATGATGAAGTCATAAGAGTCATTGCGAGAATCGTCTTCATCCTGTATAAACCTGTTTGTGGGTCGCTTGGGCGTTGCTTCATCGTCTGACGCTTCGAGCACAGACATGTTCGTCCAGCCTTGATTGGAAGCTAGAGAGCAGTCCTTGTTGGTGGGCGCGTAATCAACAGCAAGCGAGTCCCCAGAAGCTTCGGAGAGGAATGATATTACCTCATGCCTCTGACGTGGCGGTGCGAGAGAGTCTCCTTGCCTTTCCGAGATGAGCTCTAACTCATCACAAACAGGGTTCTGGATGTAGTTTTCGCCAAAAGCGACGCTTTGTTGACTAGGCCCCTGTTTCGGATCGCCAACTGCGATCCTAATTGTTTCGGAACTGAGGGGCTCGTCGTGTTCCGGCGAGTTCATGGTCTGTGGCGGCATTGACAATTTCGAAGGTCTCCTCTCAAATTTGCCTTCAAGCTTGAGGAGAGCAGATTCAATGCCGTTCTCATCCTCATTATCAGGAATCTGCGCAAGCTTCTGTGCCTCGATTTCGAAGGGAGGACGCGTGGGAGGTTTAGATGAATGCGTGCTGAACATGGATAGCTTGGATTGAGCGGGCATATCAGCAAGCTGACCCAACGAGAACACTTCTCCACGTTGCTGTGACTGATTGAAGGATTCCGTGTCTTCCTTTCCGTATGATCCGTATGAATCCACCACAGGATTGTACACAAATGAGCTGCGAATTGATTCAGAATATGTAGTCAAGCTTCCCAACGACCTGGATCTCCTCAGAATGGCAGGATCCAGATCTCCCACATTGGTAACCGCTTTCAAATCCCCCCCTGGCCGGCGGCGAAGAACACGAAGGGGTTGCGGAACAGGATCAGACTCAGCCACCGAAATACCTGAACAAGTAGTGGCATCGAAACTTCGAGCTGTCGAACGACGAAATGTATCACTGCTAAAGGAGTTGCGTCGTCGAAGAACTATCGAAGCCAACGATTGCTGTGTGCGGGTTGATTTGTTGCGCCTGTGACCATGGAACGAGACTGGTGGGTATTGGCGGGGGCTACGATGTGAGACTAACATGGATCCATGAGTCCGGCTTTCGAATGCTCGAGAGCTATGCCTCGGCGCAAGAGCGTCTAGATCAGGTATGAACGGAGGCAGGGCATCCTCGTCAATCGATGGCCTCATAACGTGCTGGTTGCGGAGATATGACGAACGTCTTGGCGTATCAGGCTCATTTGACGGAGCTGGGGGGGTAGTTGGCGGCGTAGGGTTTGCACCATTAGACCCGAAAGTGTCTGCAAAGGCCCCAATAGAAAATTGATTGCTATCGGGATGTCGGGGAAGGCCGGTGTTATCGAACGATGTTGTGTCATCGACGATGACTATCGACTTGCTGCCAGTGGTAATGGCCATGTCGCTTTCTGGTCGGATCTCGCTGTTCCGAGGAACACCAGCGGTAGCGCTTGCATCTAGGTGAGCAGTTGAGTAGTCGACCATTGCGAGATTAGATGAAGATGGGACTGAGGTATTGATAGCCAATCCGCGACGCTCTGCATCCAAAGCTGCTTCGTCACGAATGGCCTTGTTGAAGTCTTGCGCCGCGGCCGCCCCGAGGAGATCGATCCGAACTGGAGGTCGAGGGCTCTCGTTTTGTTGTCGACTTTGGGGCACAATAGCCGTGCCTGGTATTCGGTTCGTTGTGGTACCACGGTATCCGAGGTTTCGGACATTATCTTGACTACTTTGTGAAGGGTGGCCCCTTGTACTAAGTGCTCGGCGCACGCTTCCAAGTAGTTTCTTCATCCCATGACCTGACATGGCTCCAGCAGACGCCCGATCCTTGATCATCTCTTGGCTCTCTGGATGTAGCGCCGAGTTGTATTTGTGCACAGCAGTAATATCATCCGTATCAACATCAACAAAAGCTTGGCCAGGTGGTAGCAGGTTACCTCGGACAAGACTGCCAGCATACGGAGCCGTCATCTGGAAATCTTGATCCCTGAATGATCCCTTGAACGACCCCTTATCAGAGTGATGTTCTCTAAGTGAATCAGACATGCTATTGTTACGCTTATGTGCTGTCGGATTAGGACGAACTCGCTTGCCGACCAAGGCGCGAGGTGTTGTAGCAACTGGCCCTGTCTGATTGTAGACGGAGCTGGGAGCCACAGGGTGAGCCGTGAGTGGGTTAGTTTGGTGAGGATAACTATGCTTCGTCAACTTGTTCGGAAACGAGCAAGACACAACGTCTAAGCTAGTCGTGCTGATCGGCGACAAGGCCTCGGTTTGTTCTTCATTTGACCCGTTTGCGAGTTGACCTTCGGGCGTGTGAGGTCGATGATCAAAAACGATGGAATCGCCTACATGCCCGGCGCGTGATATATCGGCGATGAAACTCGTTCGCTCGGCGGCACTCTTCATTTGCGGTATAATAACCTCCAGTTGAGGAAGGTCTTCATCTTTCCCAACCCAATAGCTAGGGTCGAGACTCGGGTCTCTATGACCTGCAATACCGCCTGGCGTGACGGGAATGCTGGGGCCGAGAGAGTCGTCAAATTCAGGACCGTCCCAGTAGAGCGCGCAAACTCTACGCCAGCATTTCTTGAGCTCAGTAAGAATCTTAAGCTGAACTTTACGTGATCGAGCGCACTGAGATATCTCATCCACGAAATCGTTGAGAAGTTCGCAAAACATCACCCTCAGGTTGTAGTCGACAACAAAGTCGTCCAAAAAGTAGTTGAGAATCCAATGCCGTAAAGCAACAAAGGTCCTGACGCGAACCACCATGCCCGTCTCATCTTCGCGGTCCAGAGCCCATCTTAGTCTTGCTACTAACATTCGCAACAAGTCGCCAGGTTCAAGGAAAGCGCGAAAGGTAAGAAAGAAGTCAGATATTAGTTCGTAATCCAAGAAGCTGGGAGATGTGATTTCGGCAACAAGCCGAGGGGCTGTGGCGGCGGTAACGGAACCGGTCGAAGGCGAGTATCTGACAAGAGCTCGGTCGTCGCAAGCGGGTTTGAATGTTAGATCATCAAACATTTCTGGCGCAATCTTGAAATTTGCCATATACGGAGGCACAGATCGCTGGATTCGAGAACTCAACAAACTGCGGCGCGTGCTTGCCTGAGATCGAGAGAGACGCATAGCTGGCACAGCTAAGGAGCTTGGCCTCCTCGGCCCTCCCAAATCTGTATGAGAACTGTTGAGAACACCCTGCTGTGGTCGATACAAAAAGGACGTGTTACTCAAACGCGGATCGTCGGTTGGAGCATAAGAGGAGCCGCGAATAATAGGAACTCCCCGAGTGTTGAAGCGAGGGGTTCCTATACGCCACGAGGGAATGTTGACATCGAGTTGTGGAGTATCGTTGGGGTCAAGATCCTCGGTGGTCCGGGGTCGTTGTTCTTCTCGTGGCTTAGAAATCACGATTTTGAAGAGACCGGATTTTACCTCTTGGCCCACGGCGGTATTCTCCCGAACTGTACTGTCGGATAAAGCGCGTCTATGCTTGATGGGTCGAGTAGGGTTCGGTGTTTCCGTAAAGTAGTTTTGGCTATCCAAGAAAGGTGACGCTTCTGGCGTTGGAGACCACTGGCTGATGTGTAATTCACTGCTTTGATCTTCGATCGCCTTATTGTTGGCTAGAGCGCCCAGGCCCGCCGTGCTTGGTGGGGTAACGGGAAAGACGAAAGGAGGCTGGGGACATCGTTGCAAAGATGGACGCACAGTTGGCCTAACAGGGAGAAGTCAGCATCAACTCAGATGATTGTTGACAGATACTTTGTTGACGAAGCCGTGCCCAGTTGGGCCAGGATGTGGCCCGATCTGAGACCTTTCCCTTGAGACCCCCACCATGGTCAATGCCGTAAGACAGGCGCAAATAACCTAGCGGCAGGGCGGGAGAGGCTGGCACAAAGCATTCCAGTCAACCCAAGTCTGGCTATAACTTTACCTACCGTAAGTATATACGACCGTTATTGCCCACGTTGGCAACGGCAAATTGGCGACCTTCGCGGCCGGCAGATGCACCGTCTGGTGCGATTTCGAACTTTTGAACGTGGCTGACAGAATCAGTATCGTGCTCTCTTGCTATACGGCTAGTTGAAGATCTGGCTTTAGGAGACCGACGATCGGTAGGCGATGTCCAATTGCGCGATGAGCTTGGAGCATGTCGAGTCGTGTTAGACCTGCCCGGCCTGTTGTGTGCTGGTGCATGGCGCCGCGAGACGTTTTCAGAAGGAAGAGCCGGAGTGGCAGCGGATTCAGTCCCGGAGCCGAGGATATTTCTCTTCGAAGACCAATCCTTGAGCAATGCGTGCGACGATGAGGATGCTGGAGGCGGCGCGCTGAGGCCAGACGCTGGTGGCAGCGGGTCGAACGAGGACTCTGGAGTCGCCATGACCGCGGCCGTTGACTGGCTCGTACGCGACAGACCAATTGTCACGAGACTGGAGAGCGGACGGTGCTCAGGATGTGAGGAGCTGGATGAGGCATCAGATCAGCAATCGTGAAGGTTATGGAGTCTCAAACCAAGCGGGCGGGAGAGGTGACTGGGAGGAGTGACGCAAGGAGACCACCAGGTCGGCGCGCGCGGTGGAGAGGAACGCCATCGCAGACTTGCGACCCCTGACGAGACGACCAAGAGAGCAAGTACGTAAATTAAGTGAATGCTTGCCTGGTCAGGGCGCTTTTGATTGCGCCGCGCGAACCACCAACCAACAAGGCGGGTCTCACAGAGCCAGATGGTAAGGAACCAGACGAGATGAAAAGACCTGACGGAAATTGAAGAACTTACGTGGTGACTCCATAAAGCGGTGGAACGGGACAACTGGGGGGTTTTTTTTTTTTTCTTTCTCGTTTACTCCAGACCCGACATGAGGTTGGTGAAGGAGAGACGCTGGATGTGTTGTGGTTGCGGTCTTTGTCGATGTTGTTGATCTTGGTGTTGTGGTTGGCGGTTTCGAAAAGAACCAGCTGTTATGGATGAATGATGCTGGGGAAATAACAGGGCTGCAAGGACCGACTGCCACGGGGGGACGGCAGGAAGCGATAGAGTAAGGCGAATCAAATTTCCAGAGATCTTGAGAGCGTGCAGGCACAACAGAGTCAAGGCAGGGGCAACCCAGGACGGGAAATCAACCCAGCAAGGCAAGCGCGGCCACGGGCCACGGTAACGACGCGCACGGAAGATAGACCAACGACACCCGGAACAGCTACATACGTAGGAGCCGACGGTAACAAGACTTGAACCCCCTCAAGACTGCAAAGCAAGAGAAAACCAAGTTTCAAATACGCAGCAGAAAAGAAGGAGCAAAAGCCTAAATCAGAAGGGCACATACATACGAGAGACAGATAGCCCTGTAAGAGAGAAAGGAGCAATGTCGTCAGGGGGGGGGGGGGGGACCTGACGAGCAACGGATTATCATGGTACTAACCAGGGATGGACCTGGTACCGTTAGACCAGTCTCGGTGGGGGCGAACTTGCACCAGCTTGGATGACTAGGAACCGGGACTGCACGTCGAATCGCGTCCATAGCAGCCCAAGTCCCAGCTAACGGAACAAAACGTGGCTGGGGTCCGTCTATGCGCTCTCCCTTCTCCTGACACGGAGTACCCGAGGATCCGAGACCAGGCAAAGGTCGGAGATAGGATGAGAAGTACAGAGTTCAACAACAAACTTGACGTACGTGACAGCTGACAGCTGACAGCTGATAGACGATCAATGCGTGGCCTGGGGAACGGAGAGGAAAAAGTAAAGAAACCATACAGTTTGTCATCGTTCCATTCAACCTGAGAAAGCTCTCACAAAAAAAGAAGAAGAAAAAGACCTAAAAAGGGAGACCGAAAATTGACACCACCCAGCCCGCGTTACCAGTCGCTTGGGACAGCCGATCTTCCGGGTGCGCATCTAAATGTCATTAATTATCCCCCCTCTACACACTGTAATGGAAAGGTGAGATTGGAATTGTACAGTACACTACGTATGAAAAAAGACCTCTCCATCGCGTCATCGCGCTGTTACAATTCTCTCGGCGTCCAACAATGCCCCGTAATCCGTACCAACGCACCGCGCCGGGGAACGCACCCGGCGAATCAACGGTCCATGATCCTCCTCCTCGCTTCCTCAACCGAACCCAGCTAGACGGACAGTCCATCAATTCGCGAAAATCCGTCAAGAACCCCTTGTAGGCCTCCACAGCGCTCTGCCAACTGCACCTAATAACAGACGGTACGTAATTATCGTCATTGGGGAGGAGGGTTCTCTGTCTCTCTCTCTCTCTCCTCTCTCCCTTGGTACGTACTGGGGAGAGAGAGAGAGAGAGGGAGAGAAGGACAGGGAAACGCCCAGCTTAACCTGACACAGACACCAGACGGAGTTTCAAACGGGCATGGCTTGTCTTCCGCATTCCATCTCCCTTCCAAATTCCAAATTCCATACACAAAACACACGCTCAAAGTCAAGCTCCACGATCGGTCCCGCTTCACACCCGAAAACCTCCTCAACGCAACCTCTCCAACGCCAGGTCAAGTTCCGTTTCGCCAACTTCTCGCACGTTGGTTGATGCCCGATTCTGTCGCAACCTGCATAACATTATCCCGTTGATCACATTCTCCTGCACGCTGCTACACGCATTTTCCCGCCTGACCACCTCCTTCGCCATGACATGTGCGATTATCCTTGGCGAGTCATTCCTACGCTTGTGTTCGTCCGCTCTCCTGCGTCCGACGTCTATGTACCCAACCTTCCTCGAACCGCCCGTACGCGCTCACAGTTGTGGTTTACAAGGTGGCTTGGGTTCATGACTTGCTCTGATCCTCGCCTTGGAGTCATGTCTCCGAGCATCGAGCGTTTCCACACCTACTGTAGCCATCCATCTAAGGCGCCGTGTCAAAAAATCCGACTAAGGATTTCGTGCGATCCACACCATCCTCACCACCCGCACCATCGAAGGTCCAGAACCCCCAGCCGGACTTCCCCTCTCTGCCGATCTGGAAAGCTTCCTCGGCCATCCAAAAAGCTGTCAAGATCCAAAACGGCCCGGAGACCTTGGTCCACGTGGCTTACCCGACGACGTATTAGACCAGATAACGTTTCCGCAGAGGTTTATTATTATTATTATTACTATTATTATTATTTTTTTCCCAGTAAGACGTGATACCCAAATTCATAGGTCTGCATACCTTAACTTAGGATCGCAAATATGCTATTCTATCAATTTCTATCAGTAAGTAATTAAGATGTACCAGCTATCTAAAACTCTTGGCTTGGTGGCTTTAACCCTGGTCATTGTTTTCTTAGTCATGCGGTAGTAGGGCTATGCTTCGAACTTGGAGACGAACTCGTCCGGCATCACCGATGTCAAGCTCTGATGTCAGACCTTGTTGTCGCAAATCACACTCCGTCAAGTGTTTGAATCAATAACCTTTGCTAATTCTCTAGTCTATTCAGCGACTACTGAGAACATCTATGTGAGCCTCTACAGTCTATGTACGGTACCTGGTAGTTACATCTCCATATCCTGCATCTGCCCCCGCAATAGCATATCGCCCCCATTCAATTCCTGAATCTTCTCCACCACCAAGTCCGTAAACGTCTCTACGATATTTGACTCGGGTCCACCCGCGCGGGACTCAAAGATGCAGTCCAGCACCGTCTTGACACCAAGGCCCACGCGCTCAGAGCCCGTCTGCTGCTGGATGATGCCCAGCGCCTGCTCAATGTCGCTCGACTTGAAAACATGCGACTCATCCAGAACGTTTGCCAGCTCGCGCAAGTTGGAAATCGCGGGAACGGCGACCTTCTTTGCGAAATCCATGTCGATTTCAAGCTGCTTGAGTACGGAGAGCTTCGAAGAAGTTACAAAGACCAGCAGCCGGCGGTTCTGGGAATGTGTTAGTTTGAGCCGATACAAAAAAACAAACAAAAAAACGAGACATTGAAGATTGGGTCTTACCTTGGGAGGCCTCGATACGAGCAGCGTCGTCAGAGCTTCCAACATCACATTTGAGAAGCGAGGTCCAATGGGGTTATACCCGATCAACCGCTCAAAGTCATCCAGAATCAAGATACTGGCTGGTGATTTGTACGCATCCGCAAATGCCTTGTGCACGTAGTCCTTCTTGGCGAAGTCATCGCGGTATCCGACCAGATCTGCAGGCGTAATTATCTTGATGAATGGGAAATCAGACTTCATGGCAATGTGTGCTGCCAAAGCCGTCTTACCCGACGACTTGGGGCCATAGAAGAGTACCGAGGTGCTGAACTTGTTGGGGTCCTCCTTGATCATACCAACAACACGCATCATCTCGTTGATGGTGCTGTTGATATGAGGCGCGTAGGGAATGACACCCAAGCGAACAGCCTCCTCGAGCTCTGACTCCGATACACCATAGGCGGGACGGACCTCGGTCAAACCATTTAGGAAGTCCTCACGCTTCACCTTCATGCTGGCGACGTCCGATTTGACAGCGGCCAACTGGCCCACCTCTGTGTGACGCGAGAAGGCGAAGGAGGCAGCGGCCTTGACGAGACCGTTGAGCTCGGCTCCAGAAAAGTTCTTGGTAAGGCCAGCGAGTTCCTCCATATCGACATCAGGGTCGAGGATGTCATTTTCCCTCATCTTGGAAGTGTGAATCTTGAGAATCTCAAGACGACCCTCCTCATCAGGTAGAGAAATCTCCAGATGAACCTCAAGACGGCCAGGACGCAACAACGCATCATCGATCATATCTTTTCGGTTCGTCATACCGATCAGTAGGATGTTGTTGAGTTGGTCGACACCATCAAGCTTCGAAAGAAGCTGGTTCACCACGCTATCACCAACTCCTGTGCCACCTCCAGCTCCCGAGCCTCGCTGCTTGCAGACGGCATCGAGCTCGTCGAAAATAATAATGTGCAGGCCACTCTCGTCGCCCTTTTCCTTGTACTCCTTCTCGGCCTCCGCGAAAAGCTTTCGGATGTTCTCCTCAGACTGACCAACGTACTTGTTGAGCACTTCGGGGCCGTTGATAACCTTGGGAGGTCGGGCATTGAGCATCTTTCCGATCTGTCGCGCGATAAGAGTCTTTCCAGTTCCAGGAGGACCATATAGCAGCATTCCCTTTACGTGAGGAATACCAATCTTAGCAACCAGACCCGCGGGGAAAACTCGAGACGCGAAGGCTCGACGGAAAATGGTAGAGAATTCGTCGCCCAGACCACCAATACCCATATCCTCAAACTTGAAGTCGGGCGCGAGAATGGCGTTGGCGTTGGGCTTGTTCAAGGATGGCTTGAGGTTGAGCTCGCCCTTTCCATCACGATGAAAGAGCACCCGGGTCTGGCTCGTCAAGATACCTCGCGCATTGGGCTCCCTGAACTTCTGTCCGCCCGCCTCACTGGACATCATGGCGAGATCGACCAAGCTGACGGTTTTGACCACAATAAGCAGAGGGATGTTTCGGACATCCATGAGGATTCGCTGTCCGGGAGCAAGCACTTGATTCTGAAAGTTATCGATGAAAATCTTGCAGAGCTCATCCTCGTCGTATGGAACCTCGGTTTTTTTATTAGGCGAGGCAGAGGCAAAGCCAATCTCGAGGTCCAGCGATCCCAAATACACTTTGCCCCCGTGCGCAAACGGGTCGTATACCTCTCCGGATAGTTGATCTCTCATGGCAATACCGGCCCATGATCGTTGGGGATCAGACAGACTGATGCATCCTCGTGGGAATCCAGGAATAGGAGTGGCGGACACGACATATTCTCCAACCGGTTGACCGCCTCGAAGGAGAATGTAGAGATCGGAGCCATCGCGGTTCGGGGGAAAGTCTTCGGGAGCAACGGCGCAACTGCATCATGAGTATCAGTAAAGATTAGAAGTCGACGGGGGAAGAAGGTCGAAGAGCATACAGGTTACCATAAATAAGCTTTGCTTGAAGCGACTTGTCGTCTATCTTCTCAATTCGTAGAGGGACTTGCCTCCTACCAGCGGAGCTGCTACTCGGGGGCTTCTCACCATGGCTCGGTCGGGAGGATTGCATCCTGGGGTCGATCTGTCGAGGTGCGCCGTAGCCTTGCTGCTGGGAGGGATCTCCTCGTGCTGGCAAGTCCTGTCGCTGGCCGGGAGGTGGTGGTTGTCGGTTTGAGCCGCCAAAGCCGAGCCCGCCGAAAGGGGCGCGTGACATTGTGAGAGATGGTGAGCGCGGTGAGTTGTACGGGCTCGATGATGTCAAAGAAATCGGATTGAGTGGTCGCCAGTCGTCTTTTAGAGAAAGTTGTATGTTGACAGGGACAGGTTGTCAACCTGGAGCTTCTAGCGCTGACGAGGGGCGGACATACGTAGTTAGCCATAGCAGCGCCTGACCCCTAAGCAAGCGTCGTACCCTCTAGTACCTCAAACAGCTTAGTGCCTATGTCATACTTTCTGTGTTGGGGAAAGCCCCGCATTCGCAGGCAGAGGCCCACAGGACAGCTTAAGACCCTTGGTTATCGTGGACCGGATTCCAGAACCATGACAGCTTCATCAGATCAAGTCCCACGATTCTGAGGGATTCTCTGGGAAAATGCCTCTGTAAGTATACCAAAAGATTTCGCCCGGAACTGAGCTAATAGTACTAGCCATTTGCTCGGTAAAAAGTCTTGGAATGTCTACAATGCCGACAACATTGCCCGCGTCCGCAAAGATGAAGCCGCTGCCCAGGCTGTAGAGGAGGCCGAGGAGCAGCGCATGCAAGAAATCGATGCCCAGCGCCGACTAGCCATCTTACGCGGCGAAGAGCCTCCAAGATTAGAGGAGCCTGAAATCACGACAACAGCAGACGAAACGCCAGCTCATGCTCCGCGCGACGCCGCCAGCAGCCTGCAGCGCAAGCGAAAGCGCCCCGGCGAAGATGACACAGATTTCGAGTTACGAGTAGCGAAGGAGAAGAGTGATCTCAGTGTAGCAAAAATCGAACCAGAGCGCAAGCCTTCCAGCGCAGCGCCGATAATCGACCATGCCGGGCACATTGATCTGTTTGGCGACGAGAAGCTACGAGCCCACGCCGAAAAGAATGAGGAAAGGGAAGCAGAAGTAAAAAAGAAAAAGAAAAACTACGAGGATCAATACACGATGCGCTTCGAAAATGCTGCTGGGAAGGATGGTCTCAGTCGACCGTGGTATTCTCAGGCTGAGGCTTCACCAGCTGCGCCGGCACTCAAAGACGTATGGGGAAACGAAGATCTCAAGCGCAAGGAGAGGGACACACGGCGTATCGTCGCGAGTGACCCTCTGGCAATGATGAAACAGGGCGCTTCCAAAGTCCGGGAGTTGAAGAAAGAACGCCAACGGTTCCAGGACGAACAGGCCGAAGACATCAAGATGCTCATTCGGGAGGAGAGGCGCGAGGCGAGACGTCGGGGAAGAGATGGCGTAAGGGAGCATGTTGGCGAATCTTCGAGGCACTCGCGGCACAGGCGGCATTCGAGAGAGAGAAGGCATGGCGAGCGGGATCGGGATCAGCGGAGAGACGGTAGAAGAAGGCATGAAGACGACCTTGAATGTGAGTCCAGACAAGGACGGCGGCATGATGATCGCAATCGAGCGGATTCGAAGGGTAGGAGGAGGAGTTGGCGCAGTGAGGAAGACGGGAGACGGTCGCGTCGTGACTCGCGGTCTCCTGGACGAGATCAAGACAGACATCGCAGACGTCGCTCTTCAGATTGCATTCACAAATAGCTATTTAGATACCCGTTATCACGTACTTATTCGTTCAAGCGTATCAAGCCCAGAAGCACTCCAATCAACTATGACAATTATTCCAACAATTTACACCAAGCCGATCACCCAAAACACAAAGGTAGACAGACAGATCTCAAGCCACCTCACGCCTCTGTCCACGGCAGCCGAATCTCAATAGGCCTCATATCCTTCTCAACCTTATCCACAAGTTCCTTCGCCAACAACTTACCGAGCGCCTCCCTCACCCTCACATAAGTCTCATCACTAAGCCCTTCCTTCCGATCGCAGTACACATCCAGACCCTCCGCCGTAACCAAAGTCGGCGCAAACCACGTGACAGCCCAACGCTCGACGACCCCGTCAGCCGTCTTCGCCTCGCCCCATCCCAGTACCTCCCAGTGACTGCCCGCGAAGAAGAGCATCCCTCTACCTTTCCAGTCCCAGCTGCTCGTGTCGGCATTGCCAGTGGTCGACAGCGTGTCAATCCCCTCGACGGTCCTGCGCACGCCGGTCTTGGAGGAAGGTTCGTACTCGACCAGATCTTCTAGACGCGGGAGGCCGGCCGAGTTTGCGGGTAGATGTTTGTACGTGATGCGGACGTTGCGGGCGGAGCGCCACATGGAGAGAGTGGAGTGGGTGACGCTCCAGGTTCTCGTAAGCCATTCGAGAGATGGTGGCTGAGAGGGTTGAGAGGCTGGTGATTTTGAGAATGCATATTTCGAGGGGATGTTGAGGACGATGGGCTCTTGGTCGTTTGCCATGGTGACCATGACAGAGATGAATCGTAGTTGCTGATGTAGATGTAAAAAAATAAAAAATAAAAAAGGGGGATGGAGATGTCTACGAAGATGAGAACCGCAGGCGGATAGAGCCGTGTTTAAGATAGATACGTTAAATCAGTGGTTGGGGTCGAGCCTCGGGTAGCTTCACCTCCGTGCGCGTGAGCTTAATAGCTTAAGTTAGCGCGATGCTTGGATGGTGAAGCAAGCTGATAAGCTGAAAAGCTGAAAAGCTGAAAAGCTGAAAAGCTGAAAAGCTGACAGGCTGAAAGGCTGTCTAGCCGTTTGCTGCTAAACTGCTAGGCTGGCTTAGTAGTCGATTGAAGTAGAAGAGGTGAAACGATGCTTACGACGCCTTGCGAACTTCAAACATGGGCTTAAACTTTAATATGAGCGATGCATACGATAAGAATCAGGGATTCCTTCAAAACTAAATTATCTGAATTCCAAGTGAAATTGATCTGGTTCGAAAGGTTCGATGTCTTTGTTTCAAGATACATTCGCGTCTGAGAGATGGTGTCAGTCGAGAACACCATACCACCAATCCACTGTGGCTTGTCTTCCCTGCCACTCACAAAACCCATCAGCCACAATTGAGATTCTCACACCGTAGACCTCTCATCCAACTTCACTTCAACTCATCCTCATATCTTCTTCACTCACTCCCTCTCAGCACCATCAACTCACTTCCATCGTCGCCCTCCTCAATCACAAGTAGCACATCCCTCACGCTCCATTAATACGATTAACCTAGCTCACAAACCCACACTCGCTGACCCTTCCAAAAGCAAGAGTTTTTATTTTCATTTTCTAAACAGAGACGAAGGGGGAAAATGGAACCTACTCAGGACGATGAAGCCCTCATGGCCCAACTCGGTTTCGCCTCCTTTGGCGCACAAGACCGTCCTCAAAAGAAACGTCGCTACAATCCTCGCGCAGATGCCGCCGTCGAGCCCAACTCCGGCACGGGTGCCAACTCGACAGCTCTAGGCCAACCTCAAAATTCAACGAGACCTGCCCCCGTAGGCGAAAACACCGACGAGATCGTCCTCTCCGACGACGAGGAAATCAAGCCCGCGGCTCTTAGCGCCGCCCAAGAGGCTCCCTCGGAGATCCCAGCGCAAGTTCTTCCTGCGAGTCTGCCACAGCGTCCCGCCGTATCTGCTGTACCAACCGCTCGGGCTCATACCCCTGGAGCGCATCGACCCGGTCAAGCGCCACGCGGTGATCAAGCAAGCAAGCATGGCGACACGTGGTACGTGGGCTATTACGACCCTATGTCAAATGAAAATCCCTGGGAACGTCTCGAGAAGGCCTGTGGTCTTGAGCCCCATGGCTCATGGCTACCGCGTGGTCATGGCTATGGTGCTGCTGACGCGGCTACGGCACAGGCTTGAATGGGTTGATGTAACGGAGTTGAGCACCTCGAATCTTCTCCAAATCTCCAACATTGAATCACTGATATCCGGGGCAACTTCTACGATATCGCTTTATATTCATCCAGTCTTGGTGTAGCACCATGTCCTGCCACGTGAATCATCACGTGGTCATTCGACAGGGTCCTCCGACTTCCTACGACGACACTCAGAGACATCCAGCACCTTTGCAGTATCTTAGCGCGGACTCACATGATGGAATATGTCACGATTATCCCTGAGATGGGTTTGGGGGGGTGGTCAGAGACATCATGGGGTGTGATTCTGGATCCTACGTGTCTGGCTTAGCCCCGGTCTCGCAAAATCGATCTCAACGTTCAATACTTCCATTTCGAGAAAAGGATTGCTATGAGTCCGTCAACGCCAAGTCCCTATAAAGCCTCAGTATGGTGCCTTCCAGCTACATCAGCCGACTACGATACACTATCTGTTTTGCCAATATTATCTTTCATGCAGCACCCAGAACAGTCCCCCCTGCAGCGTTGAAACCTAGGTAAGAGGCCCTGGAGCCCTGATCTCGCAGTCTCTTACCTGCTGCATTCAAACATGTTCCAGCTCGCCTGGAAACTTTAACACACTCCCTTGTCCACACACACTCCCTTGTCCACACACACCCCCCCTGGACTGGAGGGCGAATTTAGAGACCTCGGCTGCTCCCGCTTCCCCTCCTCAACAAATGCCCCTGCAGGCCCCAGCACCGACCCTGCCGCCGCTTCTGCTGCTCACTGTTCCCCACACAAGTTAGGGAGGAGGTGTAGTTTTAGCAACCGTCCCCGGTCCTCCAGGTCGTCCAGTCATAATGCCATAGCGTGGTGAAACTACCCTCAACTTCTACCCAGCCTTGTTACTCTCCCCACTCATCGCCAGGGTTTATCATTGCTAACGGACTGCGGAGAAATGCGCTCTCGCATTGCGAAGCGCAATTCGTCAAAAGAGCGAGATACCGCGCGTAGGAGCGGGACGCACCGCTGCCACATTTTAGTTCCCGCTCCCTCGACTCGCACTCGCATGAACTCCTCCTCCTTGCATGCCCGCCAAGGAGGGGGTGTGAAGACACCATGAAGAAAAGAGCTAAAAATAATGAGAGAGCCCCGATACGGGCCTGGTTCCTGGCGAAATCCGGTTCCTGCATGAGATTACTAGGCATGCTGGCACGAAAGAAAAAAAATGAATAACAAGAGAAATAGAGCGCTTGCTTTGCGATGCCGATTATCGTAAAAGTATCACGCGGCTGTTGTGTGATCTCAAAAATCCCTTAGTTTTCGGGAGATGGGTATCGCGCACGAGCCTTGCTGTATTCTTTTGCGTGCTTGCGAGAAGCCTTGCTCTTTAACGAACTGGCAAAAGTTAGCTTCTAGTTTACTGTCTCGAGCGCGAACGCGCTCTACGAGTCCATAGCTTACCTGACTTTCTTTTGTGTCCACTCAAGGTCACTGCGGACTTCGTGGGCATCACGCATACCCTCCTGGAAACGCTCGCGCGTCTTAGCTAAACGAGCCTGTGCCTTCTTTTGTAGCTCAAGAAGCTCGCGGTGTTTGGCATTGAGTTTTCCAGATCTGCTTGCTTATTAGTCTGGTTCCATTCTAGATGAGGAGGAGCGTGATTGCAAGGCTGTGTCTCCGTCTAAGACAGACTCTGTACTTACGCTTGAGCTTGCACTGCCATGGTGCGATCTAGAGGGATGGGATCAAACGAGTTTGCCCAGCGGTCCTGCATGTACTCCTGGAAGTCGACGCCGCTGGCGGAAGCAGCACTATCGTAGTCGCTGTAACCGCCTACGTAGCCGGAGGAGGTCGTCGAGTAGCCTCCATTGCTATAAGAGGCTATGCCAGAGGCAGAGCTCACCGACTCATCGCACTCGGGAGGCGAAACAGAGTATTGACTGTATGTGGGGTAGTGGTTGCCCTTGGATGGAACGGGCATGGGCATGGAGTAGGCGACGGCAGGGTAGTGGGTAGACATGATGAAGAACCAATTGAATTGAACCTATGGGTCTCCGGAGTGATGGAGAGCCGGCTGTTGTAGGGAGATATGAGAAGGTTATGTGCAGGCACTGGTGTGTTGTTGGTATGCCTCAAGGCCGAGTCACGTCGAGGTAAGTTGTGAATGAGGAGCAAGGACAACAAAACGTGAAGACTAGTTCAGGCAATCCAATTCTCTCGAGACGATTGTAAAAGTGATGAGGAAGGAAGAAGAACGAGGAGACTATTTCTCACTCGAGCTGAGCCCTTTTATACTCGTCCAGAGACCCTCCCCGGTCAAACTGGATGAGCCGAAGGATAACTCATCTCGACATTATTCGTCCGGTCGAGGGTGGCCCCGCTCACGGACTGTGCGATGGAACTCAGTAGATGATGGCATGGCGGAAGAAGCCAGCGGCTAGGCGAGACGATCAAGAACGACTATAAAAGTGTGGGCCATTGGTGTTGACTTGGAGGGTGACGAGGGCTTAGATGGGCTACGACCGGCGTCTCGGAAGGTGGGCAGACGGGGCTTCTAAGAACCCTGAATAAGGAAACGCATTAAGGACATGGAACGACGATTGAGAGTCGGACCAACCAAAGGAGGCAAGTTGAGAGCATGGAAGTAAGCCAAGGTGGAGGAGGGTGAGGTTAGAGAAAGCGTTTGTTCAAGCGGACTGAGAGCCGAACAGTGTGGCAGTGATTTTGCATCAGCCATGTACGATGTGAAATAGTAGGTTTGGCTTGGGGGGTAGAAATGTGTACAAGCCTCGCCGTTGGGAAAGGACAGCTGCATGCATCAGGAAAAGGCCAGCTTCGAAATTCAAACGACCCACGGCTAGGGTGAGCCGTGTTGTAATCTCCAAAACCTTAGAGGGTGTGTGCATTGCGCGAACGCAAAGGGCGAAACTAGATGGGAGAGAAAGTCGAGACTTGAGCAGGCAAGAAAAAAAAGTGACAGTACAGATGGGAGCATAACCAGGAGCCAAAGGGGGCAAATAAGTAAGTTAAAGTATAAAAACCGAGCACATGATGGGGAATCCTAGTCTGGGAGTAGAAGCGGGCCGGGGAAATGCCAGGGCTCAGCAATTGATAAAGAAAAGGCCTGAGGTAATGAGAAGTGCGGTTGAGATGCCATGCATATCCGGGCTCATCGACGAGCCAGGGGTGGCTGCGCTAAGAGCTGGCTGGCCCCGAATATCTGGGATGACATGGAAACCCATCGGGCAAATATCCAAGCTTTTAGCTTAAGGGCTAGACCACGGCGTACTTTTCGGCATTGCAAATCCAGATGGAAGAAGGATTGACGATCTGGAGAAGTAGGATTGGTAGATATGTTATGTCGAAGGCTACCAGTCTCGTATGTCTGATGAATGTCAGATTAGAACCAATCTTCAGAGAACGAACCGAGGTACGTACGGCAGAGAGCCATTGTGGCACGAATTGAAAAGGGAATGGAACAAGGCAGTAAGTTCTGCCGGGTCGGATTGTTATTAGCAGAGGCATGGCATGAATTCCGAGGGTGAACATCATCACTGCCCCTCTGGTCTGGTCCATGGGACATGTTCCCATATTAGCACGTTGAATTCGAAGCACCCCTTTGATGCTAGGATGATGCTCTTGGCATGCCACGAGCTGGAGAATCAGAGAAGGTTCAAAAGTCAAGATCCCGTCAGTAGACAAAGCCAACTTCTGATGCCCAGGTAGTGAGTACAAAGGCAACTGCGGAGCATGTCAGTGAACCTCGAGAAAACAGTCTGCAACCTACTACCGGAGTTGCACCGACGGGATGGCGACTTTCAACAAGCGCACTGACACCAAGACACCACACTGACTACTGTAGAGTAGTCGACTAGGAGAGTTGGCGTTGAAAACAGCTGTCAGCCTTTCCGATCTTCGACAGTACTCAATGCCACACGCCCCCTCCAAGCCCCACTGCCTGCTACTTCCCCGTAAACGCCTTCGAAAACGATCATAGAATCGTGATACCATCATACCGTTGAAGCCGGGGTGTGGAGTGCAGGAAAAAGAATCACGAAGCGAACGAGTCGAGGCAGAAGGCAAGATTGGCTCTGGCAGGGAGGGTACGTTGGTGTGGGAGGGGGGGCGTTCTAGCGCTGTTAGGGCGGGGGCGCCCAAATGTGGGCGTGGCCGCGGGCGTGGGCGTGAGCAAAGCACCGATTGCAGGGCGCGGGCTGATCGGGCAGAAGTGCAGCAAGCAGGAGTCGGGCGATGCTTGGATTTGGATTTGGATTTGTCGGTCTGCGATGATGGCCGTGTAAGGCAGAGGCAAGGCAAGGCAAGGCAAGGCGTATATGTGGTGATGCGTTGTCAGAATATCTGCCAGACGATGGAAATCATCCCGAAGAGAACCTGCTCCAATCGTAGATGCGAGGCGACCACCCTCAGAGAGCGGATGGCAGGTGCGGAAGGAGCGTCGCACCAGGGCCATCGGACGGGAGCAAGAAGGTACGGCAACAGAGCTCGAGTCGTGCCTGCCCTGCCTGCCACATGCGGCTTCGGGTCCAGGAAGGAGCAGGGAAGCGAAGGGGGGTCTGTCGGTAGCAGCTGCGATTGAGCTGCGAGTTGCGTGTTTTGGCAGGCTATCTCTGATGCCAGTCATTTAATAGGGCTGAGCGAGAAGGCACTGACTGCTAATCAATGGTAAGTAAGGACTCTTCTGTATTGATCGGTGTCTAATAGCTCGGCTATCATGATCAGAAAGAAGACCCATCTCCCAATGCCCGCCGTCTGAGACCCGTTTCCCGTTTAACGCATCATGCCGTGAAGCTACAGCGGACGGTCTAAACCGTTACTGCTGTTGTGCCATCGACTCTAGAGAGTAGAGTAGTCTAGAGTAGATACAGACTCATCCTCCGTCCACTCACGCATCCCTCCTTCACCAGATCCGGGTAGCACTCGAACGGTAAGCCAGGGTTACATCAGCTTGGGCTGTCGCGCTGCTTATCCTAGTCACATGTTATCAGACAATTGCATCTTGCATATCGTCCCGGGCCTGATGGTAATCAGGCTAGAATGGGAGCATGTTGGGTTCTGGGAGGGATGTGATTGGACTGAGAAGCTCCTGATGGGATCATTTTCCCTCATTGAGTGAGCTCTTTGGTCTTATGTGCAATCGTTACTAGTCGTGCATGGCACCATGTACTGTAGCTACTCGATACTTGCAACGTCTACAGGCGCTTTCATTGCTGTCACTGTCATACCTGCACCTCCACCGGTTGGGCTGCGCCCACTTACACTACTGCGGCTCTACCAGAGCCCGGAGGCTTGGGTTTGCTTTGGCTGACCTCTGTAAAGAGTACGGTAAGGACAGGGAGCAGAGAAGGGTACGTGAGTCTTTGTAAAGGGCAATTACCGAGGGTGTGCTGTTGCTGTGAAGATCAATCGTAAGCTACAAGAGGAGCCGGTATTCGATCGAATAAGTGTTTCCAGGTAAGTTGGGAGAGAGATCAGCTTGGAACAATGCACGAAGAAGATAGATTGACATGTCACTAGGAGGTGAGGAAAAGAAACCAGAAACGCTACACTGTGAGATCTTGTGAGTCTCGGCAAGTAGTTTTGTCATTCTCAGACGTCAGACCGACTTATCGGGTGGTAGTCCGGGTTCCCCTAGTCCAAAGCAGTCATCATCTTGAATGCCATCTTATCCTCCTTCAAAGCCGCCCTCCCGAGCAGAGCTTATCAAATATACCATAGCTGGGTAGAACTCGATCATGGTACAAACCATCAGGCTCGCAGAGAGGGCTTGACGTCTTTCGTCTCCCCCACGACTTCAATATAATGCTTCCAAGGACGTCCTGACACCTATCATGTCCCCTTCTGAGAGCACCTCTCTGATACCATGTGTCATGATTGAGAGGTCAGAGAATAGCAAGTAGTGTCAAAACGAGGCTGTCTCATGTTAGACATTGCTCAACGCTACCAGCAGACAACGCTTCTGCGGGATGCCGTTACCCACGAGGTACTACAGCTCTCTGTTCCCAAGATCCCATTCTAATACACGAGCCGGTAGGAGCCTCGGGACCTTGAACGGATGCCCGCATAGAGCATGGATCTGACATGGTGGCCACTCGTCAGTGTGTAATCAGCATAGAGCGCGGGCTCGTCTCCTCAAACAGTCCTACTCAGGATCATCCCAGCTTGAAGTGCGCGCCATCTCTCCTAATTTTAGCCAAACTAGCACCTTGGAGTCTCCAAAACAATGACCAATAACTTATAGACTCCGACCTCTTCAGCAAGAAGAAAGAAAAAAGAGAAACCTGTAGCGTCTTACAGGAGTGTGACGTAGGTCGAGTGTTGTGAATCCGATGCTGATATTACAATGTCACGCAATGCCGGGCCACCCGCCATTGATGATGATGATGGGATCCCGACACATGCGTTGTGATTAAATTTGATGCAAGATCACATTTGCGATCGAGGAAATCGTGTCGTGGCCAAAAACAAAGCAAAGCATCTCAAAGATAGTATCTATCGAGGCGAGCAACCGTCGCATCTTACTTGCATTAGGCCGAGATACTAGACACCCGATGACAGAAATATGTCACTAGAAGTGTTACATCAATCACTAGATGGAGTCGAAGTTGGTCCAGGTTAACATACATATATTAAGTCATGAACTTGAAACTCGAATGCAATGGTTCTCTCAAAGGACGATATTGAAACCCCCCAAGTTCTAAGCTACCATATGCCTCCTATCCTCCTCTTCCTCTTCTTCCCCAACTCTACATCTGTCAATTCTATGCGGTCATCCATCTACTGACTTGTTCAAAAAAAGATTTATCCAGTCACACTACCTCACAGAACATCTGCCCGTCGTGTAATCGCCCGTTCCAACGGCTACCCGCTGCCAAACGTATTTCCTAAACCTATCGTACCCCTATCCTCATCCGCTCTCGGAGACAAGACCGCCCGCGCCCGCGAAATACCCTGCCTAATGACTGACTGACTGACTGACTGACTGACTGAATAGCTAGCCAACCTGCGCGCACACGCACACCCCTTCGTCGGCGCCTCCCGCACCGGGATTCCCATCGCCCAATCTGCCGTGTAAGTTCGGCCATTTGACAACTCCGAGCCGCCACCGCAGACCGCGAACGTCCAAATCAGCTAGACGCAGGGAGCATCACCGACGCAGTACCACTTCAGGCTATCTCGCTGTGTCGCCGACGTGCGTGGGTTGAAGGATGGATCGCCAGGTTTGGCCTGTCTCCTCCCCATTGTGGTTCCCCAAGGATACGGTTCGCGAGATTCCTCATCCCCAATGTGTTCTTTTGAATTTGCGTACTTCGCTTAGCTGTACTTGCGCAACTTTATACGGAAGGCGGCTGTGTCATGCAAAGTAGACTCCGATGGCAAACAGCTGGGCCATGCAACGTACATCAGGCAGAGTCTCAGCACAACGGCAACCCAAAAATCACCCGAGATATCCTTGTGCATCCGCTGCCACCGCGCCGGATTCCCCTTCCCGTGACACGTTCGAAGGTTTCCCTGAATGTCTCGTCTGCCTCTTGCCGATGCCGTTCATTTTGTCTCTCTCTTTTTCCCGATGCGTGGGCCCGTAAGGCAACGTCTTCGTGGTGTCTTGCATTTCTGTGTATGCAGGACGGATGCTGGCATGCGAACAGATGCAACGTCATCAATAGTCAATCAAACAATAAGGCTAGGTGATAAGATGGGTAACTTCACGTCGCATGAGAGGCGGAGGGAAACCGTGTCGTGTTGAGGTAGAGAGCGGTATCTCACGTTCTAATCTCCCTAGTAAACTCCCCGAAAGTCGTTGTCTACCCTCTACCCATGCCGAAACAAAGCCCACCTTTTCTCTCCTCTATAACAAGCCCGTCTATGGAAGCCGAGTTAACTCCCAGAGGCACCCTGTACGTCGTGTTACATTTTGGATGCATGTCCATCATACCCGTAAGCCCGTATCCGTCATTAAGTTCAGTCTGTTTCCCTCATTCAATGCTGTTTTAAGATCAAGCTTTCAAGCTTTCGCCAAATGTCAAACCAGCACATCCAACATCGTAGGGTGCAGTAAAGTAAAGTGTTAAAAATACAAATGCGAATGCAATAGAATGTTAGGAAGAGAGTAGAAAAGTGGTGAGATGAAGAGCAAGACCCGCCCACGCTGCAAGGAACGCCTGAGCATATCGTCCGACTTCGAGGTGCATTCTCTGCACGCCACAGGAGAACATGTCGTGCATAGCTATGCCTAACGGCTATACAATATCTCAAATCGGCACAGCTACCGTTGGCGCGTAAAGCGACGCACTGCATCCTCAGGTAAAGACCTTAAGGAAGCTCCACATACCAATACCGCTGAGCACTGGGATAGTCAGATTGTCGTCCCAGCCAAAGATGTCCACAACCTCACTAGCTGAGGCAACAAAGCCGGACCACAGGCTCATGGCACCTAATGCCAATGCTCCAGTGATGCTAGCCTTCTCCTGGGAGGTACCAATGGCATCGCATACGGTCTGAGGCAGGGACAATATTCCCTTGAACATGAAACCTTCGTCTCCGGGGAAGGGTCCGATAGTTGGGACCAACCAGCCGTAGAAAAAGTAGGACGTCCCAATTCCGATGAGGAACGCGGCCGTGGAACCGGCAAGCGACTTTCCACGACGCAGACGAGGCGTGTAGCGACCCCAAAGGCGACCAAATGTGCTAGCCGCCGTATCGCACCAGCTCAGAAGGAGTACGCTCATGATTCCCACATCCTTGGGGAAGCTGTACAGAACGAGCCACGCACCGAGGAGGTAGAAGATGACGCCATTCCATCCCGAGTACTCGCTCTCGCGCATCAGTGCGCCGAGCACCTTGACGTACACGCGGTTGAAGGAAGCATAGCGGTGGCGCAGCCAATCTACCGTGGTGATGGGTACGAGGCCAGACATGAGCCAGGGCGTGACGGAGCTGGGTTGCGTGCCCGTGACGTATAGCCAAACGACAAAGAAGCCGATCGAAACGTGGAGGACCTTCCGAGGAACTTCATGTTTGTGCACAAAGGTGCGCCAGTGGCGATGGATGGGGATGAGGCCGAGTGGGCTGGGGCTCCTACTGAAGTCGCGCCAGCTCCAACCTGACGGCGCAGAGGGTTGCGGCGGCGCGAGATGGCCATTTGCGACAGCTGGCTTTCCATTTGAGGCGGTCGTCTCGTCCTTGGCGAGCACCTTGCTGTCTTTTTGATTGGGTCCACCCGTCTTTACCGCAGCGCTTGTGCGCCTCGACGTGAGGCGCGATACTGTTCGAGAATCGATGGGCGAGCGGCTTCGAGTACGAGCGCGGCGCAGCTCCGGGTTGTCGGACTCACTCTCCTCGGAGCGCTCTTCGAGCGGTTGAGGTGTCGGCGTCCGTCTTCGAACTGCAGAACGTGTGACGGGACCGGCGTAGTCGCGGCCCTCCTGTTCCGAGGGGGTAGGACTCGGGGAGATGACGCGAGGTGTCGCAGGAACGCTGCTTCTTGTCGCGCGCTGGGACATGGTGGACGAAGAATAAGAGAAGGGCGGGAGAGCTGGATACGCGATGGCACCGGTAACGATGCGCGTCAGGCACACAAAAGACGAGGGCCAGAAGCTGAGTGCAGCGGTCGAGCGAAGATGGTGGTCACGGCGCGATGAACGTAGGGCTGCGCACGGAGCTGAGGAGGAGCCGGGCGAGAAGAAGGAAGAGAAGATATTCCAGGAATAAGGTACGCGGTGGTCAGAATAATGACAGCGCCGGCACTCAGACTCACCCAAGGGGTCGTGGCGGCCTTGGCAGCTGTTGTGGTGGTGACGTTGTGATGGTGGTGTTGTTGGCAGTGTTGGATTTAACGTTGCTGATCCCTCTTTTGGCAGGTTTTGCAGGTCCTGCAAGTTTTCCAAGCCCTGGTTCAGATGCAGACTAGCCGGATGGCTCGGGGAAGGACTCTGGTCTTGGGCGTCTTGGGCGATTTGGCTCGGGCTGTCTATCGGATCCAGATTGAAGTTTGACAAGGATGCAGCGGAGGTTTGGTCCCCCGCCGCATGATGAAGACGGAGATGAATCTTGTACTTCGGCGCCGGGGCTCTCACACATCCGGCAAGCTTGTGATTGTGCAAGGTTGATGGGTCCCGAGACGTATGGCAAATGAGATGGGTTGAAGGATGAGGGAAAAGAGACAAGAGTCGCGTGACAACCGCTGCTGCTAGGTACTCTGTACAACGAGCGTCTGGGTATCTCTCGTGTCTGGTACGTTAAGTTAACGTCCTTTGTGTGGGGGCCTTGAATTGGCGTCACGTATAGTAGACCAGACCGTCTCACGCTGACAGGTTGGATAGTCGAGATTTCTTGTCAGCTTTCCGGGGTCAGACCAGAAGAACAGACAAAAACCCGAGTCTTGCGGGCCAGGCGATTCAAGGTCGGTACGTAGCACGTGTGGCGTCTTCTGAGCCGAGTCATTCGCAGCATGTGACTGAAATGACGAAAAGTGTGGGGAACGAGCACACTTACGGAAACACCCGCAGCCCAAGTTCTAACGGCCAGCTCACAACCTTAAAAGGCAGGCAGTACTGTACTTTGTACATGATGCATTTGTAACCCTCTACTCTAGACTAGTCCGTAACGTCATCGATTCAACATGTACGGGAGCGTTTTCTCTAGCGATGTTGAGTAGATAATCAATGGATTCAAGAATGATGATAAACCGCAGGTCGTGTCTGGCAGCTTAAGTGTTTCTGGTCGTCCCACTCTCACATGTCAAATCAGCAAGGTACTGCAGCAGTTACCGGCTTCCTAGGTGTCGAGTCACCGCCAGACTCCAGTTCAAATTTCCGAACAGATACCCACCAGTAGTTATTCCATGGAAATCCATCAAAAGTAGCAAAAACCGCTCATGGGTACAGGATACCTCGAGGCACCCATCTGAGTCCTTCATACGGATAACGAGTTACAGTGCATGGCTTATACCTCAGCCACATCCCACTCTTCACTGCGCCACAGATAAGCACCCCTCACGTGAAGATAAGATAAAAATTTCGAGAAATGTTTCTGAGCGATGCGACGAAGGATTTCATGAGGACCCCTCCGGCAGCCTGCCAACTCGGACATTTCAATTTGGTTAGGATTTTTATTGGGAAGTAGCTTTTCCTGAAACCTACCATGGCTCCCGGAAAGGTGGAAAAGAAGAAGAATCCCAGAGCTTGGGATTCTCTCACGCCTCCGCTGGCGGAATGGATCCTTGATGCCGTCTCAACGATGGGTTTCGCTCAGATGACGCCCGTACAAGCGGCTACGATACCGCATTTTGTCGGTAACAAGGACGTCGTGGTTGAGGTACTTGCGCTCTACAGCACTTTTTATTTTACAAGATCGTTGGAAATACTAACCTCACCTAGGCCGTCACCGGTAGCGGCAAGACTCTTACGTTCCTCATCCCGCTCGTCCAAAAACTGCTTCGCCTCAGCGAGCCGACAAAGAAGCACCACGTCGCAGCCATCATCGTTTCCCCGACTCGCGAACTGGCCGCCCAGATTCACACCGTCCTGCTCTCTCTCCTCCAGTTCCACCCCCCCTCTGCCGAGATCCTACCGTTCCTTCAAGGCGACGAGAAACGCCCCGCGACCTCGACTTCGGCCATCGTGCCCCAGCTACTTGTTGGTGGCACTACCACGACTGCGCAGGATCTGAGCTACTTCATGCGACACAGTCCGAATGTGCTCATCTCTTCGCCCGGACGTCTGGTAGAGCTGCTAGGCTCTCCGTACGTGCATTGTCCACAGTCGTCATTTGAAGTACTGGTCATGGACGAGGCCGATCGACTCCTCGATCTGGGGTTCAAGCCCGATCTTCAGAATATCTTATCACACCTGCCGAAGCAGCGACGTACGGGACTGTTCAGCGCCAGCGTCAGCGAAGCCGTCGGCGAGATCATCCGCGTAGGGTTGCGAAATCCTGTCAAGATTGAGGTCAAGGTGAAGATGAAGGACGGCAACATCCTGGAGGATAGGAGGACGCCCGCGAGTCTGCAGATGAGCTATCTGGTGCAGCCCGCTAGCCAAAAACTACCGGCCGTCGCGCAACTCATGGAGCGACTTCCTGTCAGGCCACAGAGGAGCATCATCTTCTTGTCTACCTGCGCCGCCGTCGATTACTTCCAGCACATCTTACCTGAGCTCTTACCGGCAGGTTTTGCGCTGGTACCCCTACACGGGAAACACCAAGCCAAGGTGCGGGAGAAGAACTTCAACCGCTTCCTAAATTCGGTCTCGCCAACGATACTGTTGACGACTGATCTGGCGGCACGCGGTTTGGATATCCCGCAAGTCGACCTTGTCGTACAAGTCGATGCTCCCTCAGATCCCAAGGTTTTTATTCACCGCAGTGGCCGAGCCGGACGTGCCGGACGAAAGGGATTGGCCGTGGTGATGCTGCATCCTGGCCGAGAGGAAGATTACGTCAAGTTTCTAGAGATCCGAAAGACACCCATCTCACCGCTAGTGAAGCCTGAGATCAAGGTGTCAGAGGATGATGCGACTGAGGCTGCGCAGAAGATCCGCGACTTGGTCAGGCAGGACAGGGCATTATTTGACAAGGCACAGAAGGCGTTTGTGAGCTGGGCTCGAAGCTACGGCGCGCATCATGCGACTTCCATCTTCCGGGTCACGGATCTCGACTGGGCGGATCTCGGCCACGCGTGGGGCCTCCTCCGTCTACCTCGGATGCCCGAGCTGAAGACCTGGACGGGCGACAAGATGCTCGGTCAAGAGATCGACTGGGACAACTTCGCCTACAAAGACAAGGCGCGAGAGGAAGCGCGCAAGGTCGCCCTCGAAGCGGAAAGGTCGGGAACATCTGACAAGGCCGACAAGGCCGACCAAGCTGCTAAGCGGAAGCGGAAGAACAACGAGGCCTGGAGCGCCAAGCATGAGAAGGAGGATGAGCGAGTAGAGCGGAGGGAGAAGAGGCGCAAGAAGAAGGAGGCAGAGAAGATGACGACGATGACAGATGCGGAGAGGGCGGAGAAGATGGAGCTGAACGCGCTGATCGAAGAAGTGCGGGAGCAGAATAAGGCCAAGGCTGAAGCGGCGAGGAAGGCTGCTAAGGAGGGTAAGGAAGATGAGTTTGAGGGGTTCGCCGATTAGACTTGACTTGTAGAAGAAGTAGAAGAAGAGGAGGAGGATATACCCAATTGAGGAGTACACTTTAATCAATCATCGCCTTCTGACCTGGCCTCGCTAGATGGTCAACGTGAGCTTGCTTGTTTGCGCTTGTTGCGTTCTACTCTACCCTGGGCTATTATATCTATCCATCTACAGTAGAGGGAATATAGTCTATTCTAGTCTAGTCTAGTCTAGTCCAGTCTAGTCTAGAGTAGTCCTCAAACTACCAAGGATTTGCAGGGCCGACAAGGATGGATAGATGGAATTAATCGGGAATAATAGTAAAGAGATGTAAAGTTTAGCGTTGACGTCGTATCATAAGCACGGAGCAACCTAATTAGTACTGTACTGTAGCACTGTAGATTGGAAAAGTCCGCGTACAGCTCTCCTCTCAAATCTCACGAGCCCGGCTAGAGTAGACTAGGGTTAGCGCTTCACGCTACGTTGCTCCAAGATTCTGACAGCGGCAAGTGGAAGCCACGCTCCCTCGTCTCTTAGGCAGCTCAGCTCAGCTCAGCTCAGCTCAGCTCAGCTTCAGGCAAGACCTCGTCTCTGCTACTACTACTACTGCTACTACTACTGCTGCTACTGCTACTACTGCTACTACTGCTACTACTACTACTACTACTACTACTACTGCTACTACTGCTACTACTGCTACTACTACTGCTACTCCTACTACCACCACCACCAGACCATCCAGCGTACGCCGGCTCGGACAAGCAACCTGCAGCCCGCACGCAATGGACCGGACCTTCATCATCCGCTGATCTGGTGTACGTACTGAACGAGGTCCCTGCTTTGAAACGGAGATTTCTCCGTCGGGACTCGGAGCTGAATCCGAGGTCGCTCAACTTCCAACTTGCTGGATCCGAAAACTCGCTCGACACCCTCGGACCCTCTTGCCAGGAACCAAACATCCCCGACCATGCCCATGCGGAAATCTGGCGGCTCCGGCTCCGGCTCCGGTGACGGTTCTGCCTCCAGCCCTGGATCCAAGGCCATTACGAAGCTGCGCCGCGCCCATCGCAAGTCACGCAACGGGTGCTGGGAATGTAAGCGACGGCACATCAAGTGCGATGAAGGCCGGCCGTCGTGTAGCAATTGCGTCGTCAGCGAGCGAGAATGCGCGTATCCTGCGCCACCGAATACCCCAGCAGTATCTATCGGCGCGCAGTCACCCGCGGACGCGACCCCTACCAACCTGACGCCGACAGCACCGGCCTCGCCTGGCATCGCCCCTTCGCCCGCGGCGTGGAGTCTCCCCGAGCAACCTCCGCGCTATGCCCATAATACCAGCCAGCTTCAGAGCCCGGCTGAGAGCAGTTCCAGCTCCGGCGCTATCCCATCTCTCCGAGTTCCCATACCACCGCCTCTGCCACGAGGCTCCAGCGGTCCTCCCCCTACTTCGACGTTAGACCTTCCAGCCCTGACGGCATCGTGGACCAGCTTGTATCCAGAGACCCTCGTCCAGTCTCTTTGGGCTGCAAAGCATCTCGTCTTTCTCCACCACGCCGAGAAATCCCTTGGCTTTTCCGAGTCCTTCGACACCATCATCCTCGACATCGCCACTTCCAGGGCTCAAGACGCTCCTTATGTCATGGATCAGGTTCTCGCCCTCGCCGCTGATCACCTTGCCACCGAGTTCCCCGAGTCTGCCGCCGCTCATCACCGATCAGCCACGGAGCTTCAGACTCGTGCCCTCATGCGCTTTAACCGGGACGTCCAGCATGATTCTGGAACAAATCATGACGAAGAGACCGTCGTTCCTCGTTTTCTCTTTGCCGCGATTCTGAGCTTACATCTGCATTACGATATGCTGGCCCACTATCGCAGTAGCTTTCACGTCTTCATCGATCGCTTCGTCGCGTGCTCTTACCTTCATCGGGGTGTACGCGCCGTCATCCAGACTGAGTTTGACACCATGCTCAACTCAGAGCTCCGACCTTTTCTGATAAGTTTTCACAACGCAGAGGAGGCGGGCTACCAAGGAGGCGAGTGCACTTCGCTGAGGAGGCTCCTCGACGACTCTGACCTGGGCCCCACAACTGTCGAGGGGTGTAGGAGCGCGACCGATACTCTTCAGTGGGCTTTCAACGTCCATCACTGCTTGAACGCCGGCAACAGCATCCAGGCGGCCACTGCATTTGCCGTGACACTTGCGCCAGAGTACATCGAAGCCGTAACAAAGCATCAGCCCGAGGCACTGATTGTGCTCGCGTACTATGGTGTCTTGCTGCATCGATGCCGTACGTCGTGGATTATTGCAGACGGGGGCGCTTTTCTAGTTCGGCTCATTGCTGATCACCTTGGAAGCTTTTGGCAAGAGGCTTTACGATGGCCTTTGGAGCAGGTCAATGATCACGCAACGCCAAACTCCGGTTGAGTGTCCGGATTGAAGTTCGATAGACGACACCAAACCGAACATGACTCTGCGTCTCCTTACCATTTACTCCAAACTACCTTGTACGAGACAGGCGGCCGACAAAGTACTACTGGCTTCGTCCGAAGAAGTGGCCGCTCTTGAGGCGAGCTTCGACCAAGAAGAGATGAGAGTCGTCTACTATAAGATAACTCCCCAGTCAACTCGCCACCTTCCTCAAATCCTCAAGTCTGTACCACTTATCTAATATCTGCCTCGACTAGAGTTGATATGACGGGCTAGGCTGGCACATTGGATAGCCTTGAAGATTACCCGAAAACGAGCAGGCATTAACTTCGGCGCCGAGTCACGGAAGAAGATGGGCCAGGGGCATCTTTACATATGGCGGATTAGTTCGACGAGGAGCTGGCCAACGCTGTGACAACCGCTACTGGCCTTTATCTGCACCTGACACACCAGTGATACACGTGGAAATGAAGGGCAGATGCGGTACGCGAATCGGTTCAGCTGCGTGATGAGCGCCCAGCACCAATATTTCTAATTAAGAGAATTCAAGGTAGGGAACGAGAAAAGGAAGTTCGCAGCTTAGGGGAGCGACCAGGCTGAATATACAGACCAGCCTATGGATAAAGCAGTGTTTACATACTATAGATGATGATAAGCCATAGTGAGCTGATCTACTCAGATAGAACGTGACCACTCATGGTGCGTTCAAAAGAAATATAATAATAGACTAGTATCAAGGTAGAGCATTACTGGTATTAGTTCCCATATCTAGTTGTAAATAATGCCCAGCTTTCATCACGCAGTCACTTGTCTCTGGATTTCACCAGCGACGAATACCGTCCCCTCCACCAACTCGCACGTCAAGAGAGCACACGGGATGCTTCCACAGAGCAGCAGCATATAACAAAACACTCACAGTCATCACCGTACTGCTCAAGAAAGAATTGCACTTAGTTCACTGATTTCCTCTTTTCTTATTTTCTAAAAAAACGAAATCTATCATAGAGGTGATTTGAACCTGCAGCATCTTCTTGCCTCGTCTCCTCTGACGCCGTAGTACTTGGCAAGTTAAAGCCTAAGATTCAACAGAGCCGGGAAGAGGGTTCACAGCAGAGAAGCCCAGAGTTCCGTGTCGGTCCACCCTGCTCTGTCCAGACAAGGTTATATGAAAATCCTGGGATAATGCGGATTTCTTTTTCTTCCGACAGGTAAAGAAACGCGCCCTCAAAGCGCTGCCGCTCTATGGGGGCTTGGTATCACTACAACAACGAAATCGAGTGGAGGGCAAGCCGTCGAGTAGTCACGAGGAGTGACGACCTTTTGGACAACCTTGGCGGCGGCACTCAGAGTCCATAGAACTCCCAGCCGTCACCCGGCGACTTGGCCAGTGCAGAGTCGCTCTCCACATCCCGCCGAGGCGCAAATTCAGCTCGAAGCTCTTCTTTAAGTCATAGCTCCTCATCCTCCAGCTCCGAGGGCTTAAGCAGACCGCCAACCTTCTGTCTTCGTTCCATGTCAGCCGTCTTGGCGTCGTTCTCCTGCTGCTCCTTCTCTACGATGAAGAGTTCTGCATTGTCGCCTGAAAATTCCTTGAGCGAAACAAGGAAATCACGCAAGTTCAGACGGAACTTGTCGTACTGGGTATTGAGCAAGAACAGCCCCTCCACAAAAGAAGTGATTTGTGCTCTGTCCATCTAGTTAGCCTCTCATAGAGCATCACGAATTTTGGAGAAGAACTTACACTTGAAGGTTAGGGAAGGCGTTCTGTAACAGGCTCGCCACAAAGTTGGCTAGGAATGTCCGGTTGTCGGTACCCGCAGGTGCCTGTTCGTCAGAGTAAATGGGTCCCTGGATCTTAGGTTGGGTGCCATCGGCGGGAGAAATGTAGTAGAAGAGCTTCATCAAAAGCATAGACTGGCTCTTGAAGCCAGCCTTGTGGTCGTTGTCGGTGACAACAAAGAACACATCCTGTAAGATGGTGATAAAAAAGCGCTGGAAGAAAGCGTTGGCAGTTAGGACATCCGTCTTCTCGGCAATATTCGTGATAAGCTCAAGGCACATGTTCAGACCGGCGGCTTCGACATCTCGGTTGTCATGCTTGAATGCCCATGAGCAAGAGTCAATGACAAACTTGAACTGGTTGTTATCCAGCTTGAGCAGGGCGGGGAAGCAGTGAAGGTTGATGGCTCGCAAGAGGTTGAAGAACTCAACTCGGTGCTCGGGGAACTCGGAGAAGTCTTTATTGATCATCTCAAGCGTGCACTCGAAGACATTTTGCATGATGATAGGGACCTGGTCCTCCATCAGAGCCTACCAAAGTATTAGTTTTCCGTCCGTAAATGTCACTTGGTATAGGGGGGAACTTACAGATAGCTTTGTGATGATGGTAGACATGGCCTTGAGAACCTCGGCATCTCGGGCACCGGGGACATTGCGGTTATAGTCCACCAGGACAGAATCCAACAAAGGTGGAACCATCTGGGCGCGCACGGCCTGAAGATCCTCGGCCTTATCGACGTAGACCTCGATGAGCTTGAGAATCTCCTTCTTTACGGTACGCAGGCCTCGGACCTTGGGCATCTTGGTCGCGAGTTCGCCATCCCGAGCAACAGCCTCCGAAATTAGAGTACTTGTCGCGTTGTACATCTGCAGCATGTCGTTGAAGATACGGCCAATCTGGGGGTAGAAGTAGGTTCCAACAGATGAGCAAGCCGAGACATTGGTCTTCATGATGTTGCCAATGACCTTGATTGTGTCCGAGTCCTGTAGGATGGTTGGGTTCATCATAGCCTGCTTGATGATCTCATCCCAGGCCGCGTTGGGGATGGCCATGAGATCCGCAAGCAGCCGTTCTTGCTGGTGCTTGTTGCCCTGCGCAGCCACCATGTAACCGCAAGCCTCGTAAAACGTGTGGACCTGCTGAGGCGTCAAATCGCAAGTGATCTTGCCCATGTTGCGAACAATCTCCTCAATAAACGGTTCCTGCTCGCTTGGCTGAAGAGCGACGAAGTGTCGTCGGCACTGGCGGGCGATTTTGATGAACGTGTCGCAAGCCATGTCCTGGACACCTGTTTGGGATTAGCGACTGCGGCTTGAAACAAAGCCGTTGACTTGCGACTTACCTTCATGAGACTCATGCATGAACTCAAACAGCTTATTGACGACCGTCTTAAGGAACTTCCAGTGAGCCTTGAGGAAACGAGGGTACTGCCCAACAATGTACATGATGTTGCTGGCAACAACGGCCTTGTTATCCTTTCCACGCTTCATCTCAGTAAGACCTAGCAGATCCTTGATAACAGTGACAAGAAAGCGCTTTTCCGTCTCTTCGTTCATGGCTAGTGAGATGGACCCAATGGCCCAGCAGAGCACGTTGCAGTTGTGCCAAGACCACTCAGAACCATCGACCTGTCGTGCCAGCTTCTCCGTCATGATGTTCTCGGTGTCGACCACATCCAAATGTGTGAGATATACAAGGCATTCTCTTATCGTCTTGTAAAGTTGGACGGTGTCGCTCTCCTTGACGAACTCGCGAACAATCTCGCCTTCCTCGTTTTCGACAACCAAGACCTCTTCGGGGCGCACCATCTTCTCGATCATGACGACTCGCAAGTTGGAAAGAATCTCGTTGAACTTGTGTTTTCGGAGAGGGTAGTTCGTGAGGAGCGCGGGATTGGGAGCGCCGCTGCCCGACATGCCGCCGCCAACCATCAGGGGGTTGATGTCGGTGATGGGGAGCTGCTGCATCTCCTCGTAAAGCTCCTGGACCAGCTTCAACCAGTAATCAAGGCAAATCTTGAAGATCTCCCGGTCGTCGATCTGCGAAATTCGGATGAGGTAGTAGTGTCCGTGAATAAGGTAGTCTCGGTTCGGCAGGTTCTCGATGAGCTATGCCAGTGTTAGTAGGTCTGCTTGCAGGCAATAGTATCTCGATATTAGACCTACGTTCAAGTGCATGCCAAAGAAGTTGCAGAGGAAAAGCGCAAGATTCTGAATAAACTCCTGATCCCTCGTGTTACTGCTAGGATATGTCGACTTGAGGTCCAAAGTGACGGGGATGATGTTAGCAATTGTGCTCAAAACCTCAGTGAACATCTTGATAAGCTGCTCGTCGTAGGAGTTGGGCTGGCCAGGACCTCCCGTCTGCAGGCCTCCAATCTCAGTCAAGACTTGCAGCGTGATATTGCGGAACTCGGGGGTGGGAAGGAAGCGGGTTCGGAGAGTCTCGATGAGTGGCGTCTCGAAGATGTAACCGAGAGGAATCCAGTTGCAGAAGCGTAGGAGAGTCTCGAGGGTGGCCTTGATAAGACTGGGCTGGTTGGCGGTGTTGAGGACCTCCTGGCAGAGATTGAAGATCTGAGAGAACTCGGCGCACATGGTCTGTTTGAGGTTTCGCGTCTTGGTGGAGGTCATCTGCTCGGCAGAGTAGTCGAAAACCTCCTCGGACAGCAAACGCAGGATGATCATGTTGTTTTCGCAGATGGACAAGTTGGAGTGGCAAGCGGAGATGATTTCGTTGATGAAGGTGGGCCAGTTGTGAGGCCACTCCTGTTTGAGGATAGAGACGAGGACGAGGTTGAGCTTGTTGAGCAGAGTCTTGTGTTGTCGCAACAGCTCCTCAGAGGCAGAAGACTGGATGATGAATTGAACAATGAAATTTCGGATTCCTAGCAAGCGCATAAGAGGTAAGAAACAATGACTCGAAAGTCTGGACAGCTTCGAAATAACCTACCTTGGCACTGCTCCCGAGGGAGGACCTTCCACCTCGTCATGATAACATTATCGAGAACCTGGAGGCCCAGATCTAACTAGACGGTCAGCAAATACGCTCGGAGGTTCTGCTCGCGTCGACGATCGACGTGTCTGAAAAGTGGCAGAGGGGAAACGAGAGATGCGAGTAGGGCAGCACGCACACTTGGTCTGGGGGTATTGAGCTTCGGAGAGGATCTGGTCGACCATGAGCCAGGCATCGGGGTCTTCCTTGAACTATCACGGCAAGCCCAGTCAGTCGAGTGCATCAGTCAACAGCGCTGGGCATAGATTCAACGTACCTGGTTAAGCGCAGCCTGGGCAGCTTTTTGCTATCGTGAAGATCTGAATCAGCTCCAAATCCCAAGAGACTTCCCCCCGTCGTGCGGGGCGAACGCAAAGCAACAGGAAAAAAGAGACAAGGCGGGGAATGACGTACCTGGTCACCGCGCCCCTCGTAAAAGGAGCGGACCAAAATATCCAACTCTTCGATAGAAATGGCCATGCTGTGCAAAGACTGCCGAGAGGATCTGGAGAAGAGAGGGAAAGAGGGAGGTGGTGGAGGAGGAAAGGAGGAGGAGGAGATGTTGTCCGTGAGGCTGGCCGGAGTTTTGCGGCGGGCGAGGCGTGGGGGGGCGGTGGTTTCGATGGAGCAGCAGAAGAGAGCCTAGGAAGAGCCGCCTGGGGAGGGGAAAGATGGAGCGGTAGCAGGTATTCTCAGCGAGGTACTCCGTACGGAGAGCACAGAGCACTAATAAACCGTGGCGCAGCTACTGTACTGTGAAAGGGCTGGATTTACTTGCCGTCAAGGCGTCGAAGTTGACTCGGTAGATTACGAGTCGGCGAGGGAAAAAAAAAAAGAAAAAAAGAAAAAAAGAAAGAAAAAAGAGGGTACGTGTGTTCCCGTTGAGAGGGTGAGGGTGAGGGTGAGGGTGAGGGTGAGGTGAGATGAAAGAGAAGAGGTACGGTAAGAAGACGGATTCAAGGTGGTTGGTTCACTGGAAGCAACGCGAAGTCAATGACAGCCTGAGATGAAGGCACAATATGGAGCTCGGAGCGGGAGAGGCGGACACAGGACAGTGGACGGGGCGCCAGTGGAGCCCTGTGGCCCCCTCCGCCTGAGTGAACGGTCACTGGCTGGCGACATCACTTCAATTTACCTGATGAATGGCATTTCTGACACGGCTCTCATTCACGTTCGCAAGCAACAATGGCACAGCATGTACGCGCAAAGCCAAGCCATAAGTTGGTAGTAGCTGATGTGACGCCCAGGTACTGTAGACCAGTGGGACATTCATGAGAATGTGAAGCTGGGGCTCGAATCACCCTGCCTTCTGTTTACTGGCCGTGCATGTTGCTACGGATACGCGTCCCGCCGTCTTGTGAGCGAAGCTACGTTCTCGATGGAAGAAGGTACTAGATATCTCGTGGCTGGATAGCTGATGGTGAACTCGGTGAGGATGCGCGAGAACAAAAACAAAGAAAGAAGAAGAAAAGTGAAAAGAAGGGGGAAAAGGGCTGAACAGGCACACAGCAGCGATGACGAAGATGATGCAGGTATCAACGCCTACAAAGACAGGTACTACTCGCCCATACGGCTGTCTTGACACTGTGACGGACCTCCGGCCAGGTGACAGACCCATCCGCGGTGGTTCCACTTTCGCGCCGACTCGACGGGTTCTTGGAAAGCCCGGATTCTCATCATCCTGATTCAAAACGCATCCTTCACCCCAACTACAGCTTGGATCGTGATTTCTTGCCGAGGTCACAACTAGCTCTGGTGAATATCGGCGCCCTAGTTAGTTTGCTTGGTTCATGATATCTACCAACAATGGTTCTTACGTGGTGAACAGCAACGGTCGAGCTACCACGATCGCTCCGTCATGCCGATGCGTGACCCGCACAGCCGGTATACTACCCACATTATCCGCTAAACGGCACCCGATATCTCCGGGGGTCTCCTATCGAGATCTCTTTCCAGAACGGTTTGCGATTTCACCATGCCTCTTGCTTCTCGCACAAGTAAGATCTCGGTAGTCTATTCGGTCCTTGAAATCTTCGTCATATTATTCTCTCGCTCCGCTGCCTCTATCTAAGCCTTATAACCACACTCAAAGAGACTAGACTTGAGGGCATCAATGGCCTTGTCGATGTCGTTCCGCTTGGGATCGAGCGCGCTCACGCCCATATGTCCGAACCGGATGTACTTCGTCGCGATAGCCTTGTGAATGCCACCAGCGAACACGACACCCTTGCCAGCCAGCTTGGGCAGGACATCAGGAGGGGCGATCCCCTCGGGCAGGTAGATGGCCGTCATGGCGTGGGCCTGGTCTTCGGGCTTGGTGGCAACGATCTTGAGGCCGAGATCCGTGACCGCCTTCTTGACTTTGTCGGACACCTCGGTGTGCTTCTGGAAGCGCTCGGCAATAGGGTCGGCCAGGATCTGGTTGAGCGACGTCTCGAGGGCGTGGACGAGCTGAGGCGAGGGTGTGGCGAAGTAAGAGGGCTTCTTGGCCTCATAGTTCTGCATAACTGTACGGTGTCAGCGGCTCGGTTTCTTTGAGGAACGGTTACTTCAAGGGTACTCACTAGGGAGCCAGTTCTTGATAGAAGCAAAGTAGGAAGCCGGAGGCGTCTTGCGGTTCTTGACAGCCTCGATGGCGCGTCCACTGAAGAAGGAGATGGACAGACCAGCAGGGACACCGATGGCCTTCTGACTCGCCGTCACGACAGCGTCAAGACCCCACTCATCAAAGGCGATCTCCTCGCAAGCCACACTGCAGACACCATCAACCACGAGCAGCGTCTCAGGCGACACACGCCTCACAGTCTTGGCCAGCTCCTTAAGCTCGCTGAGCACACCAGTCGAGGTATCAACATGCGTAACCGTCAGGACCTTGTACTTCTTCTCCTTCAAGGCCTTCTCGATGGCAGACAGCTGAGGTCGGCCACCGATCTCCTCGGGGTCGAGCTTGGTAACGTCGGCACCGTAGGTGGTAAGGCAGTCGGCGAAGCCATCGCCAAAGTAGCCGGTGCTGAGAACGAGTGCGTTCTCGCCAGCCTCGACGAGGTTGGCAGCGACGAGATCCCAGCCCAGGGTGCCGGAGCCAGAGATGACGAAGGGCTGGGCAGAGGGGTCGGTGGATTGGAAGAGCTTGCGCAGGAGGGAGAGGGCGTTGCCAAAGGTGTTGACGAAAGCGGGACCGACGTGGCTCTCGCTGAGATCTGTTAGCGAGATGATCCGGCACGGTGCGCTTCACGAGTGGATCGCGTACCTGTAGTGGCTCATGGATTGGAGGACGGCGTCATCGAACTCGATGGGCCCGGGGATGAGCAGCGTAGAGTGAGGGGGCTGAGACGACATGGTGGATGACGGACGGGTCTGGCTTGACAAATCTGCGGAGGAAGACGCGGCGGTGGATGAGGAAGAAGCTGGAGAAGCTGGTCTCAGATGTCGGGACACGAGGGACAATCTACTCCCCGCAGCTTCAGCTGGCGATGGCACTGATAAGAAGCTCCGAGCCGTGGAGGCGGGGTTACTATCGGCGGGGACCTCCGGTCTGCGGGGTCCCAAGTTCCCCTCCATCTGACGACGTATTGGTCCCGACGACACTGAGGCTGGTTTGGTACTTGGAGGGCGTATGCCGCGTGACGAAGAGAACGCCGCCTTGTTCCCTCTGTTTGTAGAAGTAATCGTTCTGGACGCTGGGATTGGCGCTGTCGCGACACTCTCTGCTATGACTCCGACCCCTCTATTAGCTGATGCCCGTAGGCGTAGGACTCGTGCCGTTGCCAGCTTGGGGAAAATGTGGTGAATTGCAAATTGTCTTGAGAAGGTGTCCGAAATGCGGAGCGGACGCTGAGGAGAGCTTGCGAGCTGCAGTATGTCGAGAAATTGAAACTCCTTACAGGTGAGGTGCGCTGCAGTAGAGGAGTCGAATACCTAGCCTACAGTAGATCAGTTGAGGTTCAAGTCGAAGTATACAATCAGTTAAAGAATCGGGGACAAGTCGTCTCTCGAAACAAGAGGGGCGAGCCTTGACGCGTTAAACCGGAGGCTAGTCTCGACCGACCCCTGCGGATTCTCTCTTCCTGTCTTTGCCTCTCCAGTTGTTACCAGCGATGGTGGTTATCGCCCCGATAACGGTGGTTCCATACAACCCGTCGGTGAAGTCTCGGGATATTCTCGCCGTAACTAATCCATCCATCGAACCCCAAGAAGCAGAACTATTCATTTCGCAACTTCAACGATGCGTGACAACGACAACGACAACGAC
>QUZF01000026.1:250160-315408 GCA_003693555.1 Coccinonectria pachysandricola
ACGACAACGACAACGACAACGGCAGCAGCTCTTCGAATCTCACCTCCGGATACTCCGACTTATACCAAGGGACAAAGATGCCATCGTGGCTTCACGTGTCTCAGCGCTAGTGCCAGCCAATATCTACACTGGCGTCAATATTCCTCCAGATCGGCGTCAACTCAAGCGACACCGCGATAGAACTTCAACAGCTTGTCCGCTCCATCCTCCCACTGCACGTCATTCTGCAAATGGTGTCCCGCGCCCTCGACAAACTCCATCTCCACGCTGCCCTCATCGCCCGCCTCCCTCGCCGCTCTGCGATACCACGCCGCCGTCTGCCTCGTCACATCCGATGTCATCAGCTTGTCCTGCGTACCCGCCATCACGAGCACCTTGTTTCCGCTCCGAGCGTTGCTCTTTCCGACGTGCTTCAAGATGTCGTGTGCCGTAGCGAAGGGAGTCAACATGCTCATTGGCCAGAGGTAGCTCTCGTAGCGATTCAGACGCTGTTGGAAGGGAATGACAGATGAGAGGGAGAACTGGTCGCCGAAGAAGGCTCGTAGTGTCAGGGCAGGATGCGAGAGAGGCGAGTTGGGGTGCCAGCCGTGCAAGATCATACGGATGGTGAACCACGGGTCTAGCTTGGCCCAGTGTACGTAGACGCCCATTCTAACAACCCATCAGTCTAGCATTCGGTACATCATCTTCTTCAAGAGTAGGGTAAGATCAACTTACGACCCATAAGCAGGAACGGCATCCAACAACGACAACGCCCTGACATCAACTCTCCCCTCGCCCAACACACCCTGCACCAACCCTCCGCCACTCGAATGTCCTACAAGCACAACCTCCTGCCCCTCACGCTCCTGCACCCACTCAGTCGCCGCGACGAGATCATCTTGCAGCGCTCTTCGTGGCGTCGCAAATACCATGCGTAGATAGCTCGGATACCAGCTTTCGCCGTGGCCGCGGAGAGAGATGGCATAGCAGGGTATGCCGCGAGCGGAGAGGTAGCGCATGTACTCCGTCCATACCCATGCGCAGCCCATGCCACCGTGACAGAAGACGATGGGCGGCCCACTAGACTGCGAGGACTTCGAGGGTGAGGTCGAGGGTATGGCGGAGAGGAGCTCTAGTTTACCGGATGGTGTGTCGAGCCAGTGCCGCTCGAGGCCCTCTGGTGCTGGGCGAGGAGGGCCCGAAGGTCTGGTAAAGTAGAGCCACTTGTAGCTGAGGTTAAAGTCGAACATTTGCGTCCAAGTAAGTGATGGATTGATTATAGGTGTCGGATGTGATTTGAGGTGGAATTGTCTACCTCGCTTTGTAGGGTGTCTCGTCTACTTTATGTTGAGTGAGATCAGGAGTCTGCCATTCACTCAAGCCTCTCTTACGGCTAATGCAATGGGGTTGATCAAGAATGCAGAGCTATTTCAGCCATTATACTGGTCCGGTCTGGTCCGGTCTAGGTAGTATAGCATCGCATTCAGCCACCCTAAATGCATGTCACTAGGAGACATGTCAGACACGTAACGTTCCCGTGTAAGACAAGACGGACTTGATGAAGCTACTTTTTGAATCGTGCACTGCTATGCAACTAGGAAACCATTCAGAGTAACGTGTCAACCTGTTGGATGACTTCAGCTGAACATCCTTAAACAGCTCGACTTGGAGAAAACTGCCAGAGGCCGTAGTAATAGCAAATACTCAGACTATCCTGACCATGGTGACCACTAGAGCTGCCCTGATTGAATTCTCTGCACTATTTGAGTTTTATGGTAGGCGAACTTATTTATCTGAATACACTATTTAGATGCGTTTTGAAAAAAAGCCAGGTAAATATGACGAGAGCTGATAGATACTATTATAGATAGTGCGGTGCTTGACGAAGCTGTCCTGGCAGAAAAGGTACGTACTATGAGCCCACACAACACCGCCTTCCCCATTCGGCACCACGCAAGGCTCCCGAAATTCTTCAAGCAACAGCCTTCAAGCCTTAGCTTGCGACCCGAACCTCATCCACCACCCCAGCGAAGCCGACCAAGATGAGTTTCGTGCCAGTCAACCCGAGGCCTATGCTCAATGACCTGTACGTAAACCCGATCGCCTCTTATCCCCCCTCTCACAGCCGCTGTTGTTGTTCTCGCGTGTACTAACTCGAAGGCAGTGTCGACAAGGACATCGTCGTCCGTCTCAAGTGGGGCGAGACCGAGTACAAGGGCAGACTCGTCAGCATCGACAGCTACATGAACATCCAGCTGCGCGATACGGAGGAGTATATCGACCAAAAGATGACGGGAACTCTGGGTCAAGTCCTCATCCGGTAGGCGCTCTTCCTCTCACGCACTGCCGACGAATGCCCCCGAGCGGCAGAAGGGCGACGCGAAAACAAGAGCGCATCGCATGCTAATAGTACCGTCTGATTTAAAGGTGTAACAACGTCCTGTGGATCCGAGGCGCGAACCAAGGCGAGAACGGCGACGTCAAGATGGACGACTAAGCGTCATACGCGGAATCAGGAAACGGAGTGTAAAGACGGGCAGAGCGGAACGCGATAGATCCACGAGTCTACGAAAGAGGAAGGGGAAAAGATACCACTATGGCTTCTTGATTGCGATTAGAGAATGGGTACCCCGAGAGCTCGATAACAAGTCGGCAACTTCGGCGAGGAAACGTCGGCCGCCTACGAGCCAGGGGCCTGCGAGTGTCTTACGATCAGCCATGTCTACAAAGGTTGCACACGTTGCATACTGAGATGCTGGCGGACACTATTGCTTCATCACCATCATGAGTGAAGGAGGAGGAGGAGGGTGATGAAAAATTCAACTTTTGCTTTTCGTCTATAACCGTCTCTCACGCTCGCTCTACACATGTGCATGCTTTCTACTTCTTCATCTACATCAGACATGCGACCTCCCTGCTGCTGCACAGCTCCGATGATGCCACCTTGATACGCGATGTCGGGCTAACCCACGTCCACCCCTCGACGAGCCACTCGTACCAGACGCGCGAGTCGTCCGTCTGTCGCCACATGCTGACCTCGAGCTCGGTATCGGCGGGGAAGTAGAGGGGGTTCTAGAAATGTTAGTCGCGCCGCTTATCTTACTGAGTAATCCTACCAAGCAGCTTATCCCCGCGGGAGATTGCTGCCAGGTTGAGTAAACGTACCTTGAGAGGAAAGAATATGGGGAACCATGAGATCATGTCCTTGCTCTTCCGATCAATACGTTCCGGGTGCGTACTGATCTCCACCTTCTGCCCCTTCTGCCCGTCCAGCTGCGACTCATATAGTGTAGACTCGAAGTATCCCGCCAAACCGTGCATAACACCCCTAGTCCTGCACACAAATGTCAAGTGGCAGTGCCGCGAGTTGTGATCATTAGCACCAGCAGCACCGGCCATACTTCCACCGCCGCCGCCTACGACACCTCCGCTGCGTCGCGCCTCGACAGCCGCAAGCGTAGCCTCGGGTAGCGGATGGGAGAACTCCCATGCCTCCTGGAAACGCGGGTGGCCGGGAACACGTTGCGACACAAAGTCGAGAGCGAAGAGGCGCACGACCCAGGGAGTGCCGAAGGCGTGCGGGTCGGCGGGGAAGCGCTGGATGAGATCGGCGTGGATCTTGGGCGTGGAGATGGGGCTCATGTGCGCTGTGTAAGATTGCGGGATGGAGATGCCGTGGGTGGGAGCCAGGACATGCTGGATGCCGTCGAGGCACTCGGGGGAAAGCTCGTTGTCGCCGAAGGAACCGAGGAGCTCTGAGATGAGAATGTCGACCTTTCCGTAAACGGGGCCCGCGCCAGACGATTCAGAAACGATAGGGCCTTTCCAAGCGCGCATATCTGTCTTGACGACCTTGACCTTACCATTCCAGGCCACCTCGTTTTGTCGTAGGAGGTAGACGTAGGCATTGGGGTTCTTCTCAACCGCCCACATGTCGATCTGAACGTCGGCGTCGGCAGCAGCCTTGAGTGCGCGAGTTACGAGGGGTCCTCGACCAGAACCAGCAACGGCCACAACCACCTTACCCTCCATGGAGGTGGGTTTCTTGAGTTCCTTCCACTCGGATAGGGCCTCGAATACGGCGAGTTCATACTGATTGTATTTGACCGGGTCGCCCTCAAAAACTTCGTAAGTGGCAGACTCAAGATTATCGGAGAGCGGCTGTAGAGGGGACTGCAGCCAGTCTTGGAAGCTAGTCAAGGTCGGTCCCTCGAGAGCAGTGAAGGGAGGCTGTTGCAGCTCCAGCCAGCGAAGGTAGGAGATGTATGGGTTGACGCCATCCTTGGACTCTTTACCAGTATGGTTCTTGGCCTCGGCGAGAGTTGGGAAGTCATCTCGGTTGGAGAGAATGTCTGCGTTGCCCAGAAGAGATGGATCGTCTCCTTCGAACTTTGAAACGTCGGGGCCTGCATCGCAGAGGAGGAGCCAAGGCAGGTTCTTTAGGCGCATGTAGCAAGTGATGAGTTCCTGATGGTGCTTGGACAACGAGGGATAACCGCCCTTGTTAGGCTGGAAGGTAGCAGGGCTTAGAGTCAGGTAGTGTAAAGGTTCGGAAAACCATCGTTCCTGAAGGTCCTTTTCGGGCATCACCCGGGGTATTTGCAGAGCTGATGAAGTTAGCAGGGGCACGGAAGTTCAAGCCAAGCAGCATTACTTACCAACGTAGAGCCTCGGATTATAATTGCAGACGGTTCGAACATGATGCCAAGAGTCCCAGGTAGTGAAGATGTCAACCTCCTTGCTCTCCGTCTCGGTAGGCTGCTCAGACTGAAGAGAAGAGAGAATAGGTCGCTGTGCCTCCATGCCAGGCTCACGATACATGGGCATGTGAACTAAGAAAGCCACGCGACTGCCAATAGTGAGGGCTTCCTCCACAGCACGCGAATACTGCGCAAGTCCCCGATTGCCGCCGTCCTTGCTCGCATCTCTCGACGGTCCAGGGATGATGATGCTTCGCACGCCGCAGAAGTTGGCATAGTTGACCTCGAGGTTGAGGACCTGGCGCGAGATGCTCGAGACCACAGGGTCGGTCGAGCACAGATCGATCCAGGGGCTGATGCATGCCGTGTAAGTGTTTACGGCGGCACTGGGAAATAAAGCGGTGTCTTCGGGGGTCAGAGGTGGGATGATGGGGTCTGCGATGGCAGCCGTGAGGGTACTCGATGTCTTTTCACCGGCCTTGGACACGGTCTCGAGATGATTCTTGACAAGGTCAAAGATGCGCTTTCGAAAATGAGAGTTTGTAATGGGAGTCGTCACAAAGGAGATCTGGCAGGAGTCAGTAGGTCGATCCCATGAGAGGAGATTGAACGAGCCTCGACTTACACCATGGTTGAGCAGCTGGCCGTACTGCAAGTCAGTGAGAGGCGCATCGCGGTGGGAGTCGTGCTGGCCAATGTGGAAGCTAGGCTGCTGAGGACCAAAGTCTTCCATGCTGAATTCCTGATCCGTCAACCAAGTTCTCGTTGTAGACTTGTGGTGAAGGTGAAGAGGCTAGTCGATGAGCTGAGCCAGCGGAAGATTTCGAGGGTGGATCAGATTCACCCCGCTACAATGATGTGCAACGCGAGAGAGGTTCGAAAAAAGAGCTTATGATTGAAGATGAGAACTTGTGACTTGCACGATCCAAATGCGAAATCACGCTTCGGTCAGCTGGTTGAAGTGACTCCAAGAAAACTAATAGAAACTGCGATTTGACATCAGTCAGTTCTCTCGTCCAGGAAGAAGATCACTGAACCAAGTGACTTGATGAGGACCCTTGAAAACTGCACAGTGTGCGATTAGAGGTTGGGACCAACGCACCAAGTACCGGAATTGCAGGAGGCAGAAGTAAAGTCATATGGTATAAAAGACAGAGCTTGGAGCTGATCAACTCTTTCAAGGTATTCAATATCACTCACTTGTATCTTGGTCAATTTGCTCATCCACTCGGACTACGCAAATTCAGGCTGATTCTGAGCAGGTTGACAAATCGTCTCTTCAAGTAAACGTCTCCCGCAAACACTGTGCGACCTCCAGAAAAACAGTTCCTTATCGATAAGCCTGCCCGCCAGAATTTTTCCACATTAGCCATCACCACCCACGCCTCTCAGCCTTGCTCCTGCCTGCTACCTTACCTACTACCCATCGCAACCTCTTCTCCTTCCCGTTCTCCCCTCGGCTCTCCCATCGACGACATAGATCATGTCCGAATACCAGAGTTCGAAGCGAACCAGCGCCGAAGCCGACGGGTACTCCCGCAAAAAGGCAAAGAAGGAAGACGGCGCCGACGGCGAGAAGTACAACCCTTACCTCGCACACATGGACGACAACAGCAATGGTTACGGCGAGGAGCCGTCGCCAAACTCTGCCTTTGCGGGCTGGAAGCGTCAGCAGACGACGGCTGCGCAGGCTGCCAAGGCTGAAGACTTGGACGTGAATCCTTTTACTGGACGACCGCATTCGCAGCGTTACTTTTCCATCCTTCAGTCCAGGAGGGATTTGCCTGTTCACAAGCAACGGTACGTACATGTCCTTTGGTGGTTGCGAGTCGCGGAGGCAACGTCTAACTCTTGAAAAGCCAGGATTTCCTCGACAAGTACCACTCAAGCCAGATCCTCGTCTTCGTAGGTGAGACCGGTTCCGGTAAGACGACCCAGATCCCCCAATATGTCGTCTACGACGAGCTCCCGCACCTCAACCGCAAGCTCATCGCCTGTACGCAACCCCGTCGAGTCGCCGCCATGTCCGTTGCCCAGCGTGTTGCCGACGAGATGGATGTCACACTTGGCGAGGAAGTGGGCTACAGCATTCGTTTCGAGGACATGACGGGACCCAAAACGATGCTCAAGTACATGACGGACGGTATGCTCCTGCGCGAAGCCATGCACGATCACGAAATGTCGCGCTACAGCTGCATTATTCTTGACGAGGCCCACGAACGTACTCTGTCCACCGATATCCTTATGGCGCTGCTCAAGCAGATTTCCATGCGCCGTCCCGACCTCAAGATCATCATCATGTCCGCTACGCTGGATGCGCAAAAGTTCCAAAAGTACTTCAACGACGCTCCGCTACTCGCCGTCCCCGGTCGAACGCATCCCGTCGAGATCTTCTACACACCCGAGCCTGAGCGCGACTACGTCGAGGCCGCCATCCGTACCGTTCTCCAGATTCACGCTTCCGAGCCCGAAGGCGATGTCCTGCTCTTCCTCACTGGTGAAGACGAAATCGAAGACGCCTGTCGAAAGATCAGCCTGGAAGCCGACGAGCTCATCCGCGAGGTCGATGCCGGTCCTCTCGCTGTTTACCCGCTTTACGGTACCCTCCCCCCCCACCAGCAGCAGCGCATCTTCGACAAGGCGCCCGGCCCTCTACGCAAGGGCGGTCGACCTGGTCGCAAGGTCATCGTGGGAACCAACATTGCCGAAACGTCTTTGACCATTGACGGTATCGTATATGTCGTCGACCCCGGCTTCAGCAAGCAAAAGATCTACAATCCCCGTATCCGTGTCGAATCTCTCCTCGTTTCCCCCATCTCAAAGGCTTCAGCCCAGCAGCGAGCCGGTCGTGCTGGTCGTACCAAGCCCGGAAAGTGTTTCCGTCTGTACACGGAAAAGGCCTTCAAGAAGGAGCTTATCGAGCAGACGTACCCTGAGATTCTGCGTTCCAACCTTTCCAACACGGTTCTGGAGTTGAAGAAGCTCGGCGTCGAGGACCTTGTGCACTTCGATCTTATGGACCCTCCTGCCCCCGAGACCATGATGCGCGCTCTTGAGGAGCTCAACTACCTTGCCTGTCTCGACGACGACGGTGAGCTCACCACGCTGGGCAGCATGGCATCCGCATTCCCTCTCGATCCCGCTCTGGCCGTCATGCTCATCTCATCGCCTGAGTTCTACTGCTCCAACGAGATTCTCTCCATCACATCTCTTCTTTCTGTGCCTCAAATCTTCACTCGTCCTGCCAACAACCGTAAGCGCGCCGACGAGATGAAGGCCCAGTTCAGCCACCCCGATGGCGATCACCTTACTCTCCTCAACGCTTACCACGCTTTCAAGGGTCAGTCGACCTCCGATCCCAACAGTGTTAAGCAGTGGTGCCACGAGCACTTCCTCTCCTACCGACACCTTTCCAGCGCCGACAATGTCCGCGCTCAGCTCAAGCGCATCATGGACACGCACGGCCTCGAGCTTGTTTCTACGCCATTCGAGGATAAGAACTATTACAACAACATCCGTCGCGCCCTTCTTGCCGGTTTCTTCATGCAGGTTGCTATGAAGGAGAGCTCTGGCAAGCTTTACCGCACCGTCAAGGATGACCAGGCTGTCTTGATCCACCCTTCGACCGTCCTGCGCACCGAGTTCGACTGGGTACTCTACAACGAGTTTGTCTTGACGTCGAAGCAGTACATCCGAACGTGTACGGGTATTCGACCTGAGTGGTTATTGGTATGTTCCATCACAGTCCATTCCTTTCGTCCTATAAACACCGTCTAGCGAATGAGAGTATTTATTCTAACATCAATTTAGGAAATTGCTCCGACTTATTACGACCTCGACACGTTCGAGCAAGGCGACATCAAGCGCTCTCTAGCTCGAGCTGCCGAGAAGAAGCGCCGGAAGGAGGCCATGAAGGCTGGTCGATGAACGAGTCTTACAGCGAAACAATCTTCGAAAGTCGACAAGGTTAGCGCGTTGATCCATTCGTGGTTGAATATCCCATGGCTGGACAAGTAGCGGTCACGCTTCCGCAAATTAGACTAGAGAGCACTATGGAGGATATCAGCGGGAAACGATCTCCAATCGTTACCGTGTCTATCCGCAATGTCCGAGTTGGGAAGAAGTCGACTGGTGGAAAGGACTAGGTCTCATTACGCAAACCACGTCTGTCCTACACTTGACCCAACTTTGAATAGCTGCTCGAAGAGGATGGAAAATTTGTTTCAACTGTTCGGGCGTTGGTCAATGTTAGATCCATGGCGCCTTTGGTTACTGCTTTTTTTTTTTGTTGTCATTGCTGGCGCACTCATCTGGTGCGTGGGAGTTCGAAAAGTCTGATATTTGAACAGGCGCAAGGCTATCAGAGAATATAGAATCTAGAATCAACATGGTCAGATTACCTGCATTGGCTTTATCATGTATCATTACCTGCCGAGTCCGACGTGAACTTGTCAGATGCTTTGAACGAGTAGTAGTGCACAATATAGTTATTGGTGGCAACGACAACGGAACAATACGTAGTATGTATGGGTTACAGGGTTAAGACGATATGATTGACTAGGGCTGATCTCATTGACAAGGTTACCAACCACGTAACCACGGTGGTGGGAGGATCGCAAGGGAGAAGAAAAAGCCAATTTGCTCTGTAAGGCCATGAACTCTGCTCGTAACATCGGGTCTGGGAAGGGGGCAAAAGTGACAGGTTGGTGGATGGCTTGGAACATGCGAGATGGGCAGGGAAGAGTGACATTCTCGCTTCGATCCGATGGGAAACAAGACGAATTCTCCGAGGACTTTTTTGTTTTGAGTTCGCTTCCGCATGTGAAACATGACGAGATCTGTTCGACGAGCTTGTTGATGTAGACAGGGATTGTAGCTTAGATGGTATGTGGTTGATTCAGACATTCCTAAATCGAGGACCCGACGCCAACCCAGATCTGTCTCGCCGCTTCAAAGCTCTCGACCTCGACTTCGATCGTGTAGTGGACTAATATAGGTCTCAGGTAGGTGCTAAATCCTAGGTTAGATGCTGATACGTATGCATGCATCACGTCGTATTTGACGATGCTTCGGGTTAGCTCTGAGAATGAGCCCTAGACGGGTTGGATCTGCGGACTGCACAATGATATGACAAGTCTGCAGGCTAGTGAGGGAAGGGAATATCTTGGCCCAATCGTTTGGCCTCCCCATGTAATGCCGGCCTGTTTCGTAGTTATATGGCAAGAGAGTATTGAGCCTTGTCCGCAGCCTGCAATGATGTTGAGGAGTATGCCAAGGGTCCAGTCAAGATTGAGGAGACAGAGTAGGTATGCAACGCACGAATCAACACCTGTTACCCGGCTCTTGGGGTTGTGATGGTGATCTGATGGTCAAGGACAAGATCACATCCTCGTCATCTGTGAAGTCAACCTCCCTTCTCGGCATGTTCGGTCTATCCAAGGCCGCTTAAAAGAGGGGCCGCTGATCACTGTACAACCAGCAAGCCGATCCACCACTGATTTCAATGAACCTAGAGTGCGAAGTCCACAGCCAAGGAACTCGATAGTATACGCGCACAGGATAGTCAGATCATTGTCAGACGTATTCAGTGACGTGACGCCTCGACTGAAGCGCATGCGGAGGCAGAAGAGACTCCGTGATGGATCTGCCTAGGACGTCTTCTATGCCGAGGTCTTTATGAGAAGAGATGGAATTCGAGAACAGCATGACCGATCAAACTGTTTGTCGGATTGAATCTACAACCCACAGTCCCTTTGAACTATTCGACCATGTGTGGTGGGGCCCTGCAACCTCTCTGTGATCCTTTTTGCTTTTTCCATCGGGCGGCTTGCACATCAACCGCGTTAGCATGGACCTGTATCTCTAAGCATATCTTGAGCCGCAACATTTGATCTCCACTGCCACCTTGACGTAGATGAAGAGGGTGCATGTTTCAAGTAGAACCTACATGGCGCGACACGTGGGACGACGACAGCGATGGCAAACATCAAACGTGCCCGACGGCTGGCTAACCCCCCACGGTTGCGGCCGCCCATTGCTCCTGGAATCCGAATGTCGGCAGGCTCCAAAGCATCACGGACACACGGAGAATCGCGTGTTACCACACTGCACGGAGCCAACGCAGAGGGATATGTTGAGACCTCGTCTTAGCATAAAGCATGATCAGAGAGGTGTACTGTAGATTGCATACCGGCAAGCGATCCCGCTTCATGAAGCGTACTGTATCGCGGGCTGTGGACCGTCGGGCGAGGGTGTCGTACAACGTCGCAGCCACGAATGGAAGCGCCGTCGCGAGACAAGAAGAGAACATCCCCGAGCGAATGAACCGTCGGGCACTCTGTTTCCCCCAGAGAGTTGAAGGACGAAGCCCTGCTACCCGCCCGTCTCCGCGCCTCACGCCATTTCTGCCCGGACGCTAACACCTCTTCGAGCCTCCGTCCCACGGCCCCACAGCGAGAGATGTACAGTAGAGTAGCAAGACACCACGCCCCGTTGAGTACAGCAGTAAAGGAACATATTGTCTACCGCACCTATCCTGAAAGTTCCCTTACGGTGCTCAGATTAGGCGGACATAGGTCCGGCTCCGAACATGAGCCTAACCCTCAAACTGGCATGTCGTTGCCGCTCTGTGTGCCGCTCCGGATGCATTTCGCCAAACTCTCGACGACGCAATTCGGCCGTCTCGGCATCTTCCCTCACGCTCCTGTCGACATGGGACGTTTAGCTAGATTAGAGCTTAGTACTGTACGGATAGCGCTCCTCGCCCGGATGCATCGCAGGGGTACCCTGTCTGTCACTCCGTGGTCCCCCCCAACTGCATTGCTATCCCGGCGGGGGCCAATTGACCGGGGTAAAATCGGTCAATCCTTCTTTGAAATGTGGTATTGCGACGTCAACGGCCATTCACCATCTGGCGAAAGCTGTCCCGAGACGTCAGCAGTGTCCGATCGTATGTAAAGATTTCGGCACGCACCTCAATCATGCCAGCCCGCTCCCGCACTGAGTCCTGGCCGACCTGGGATCCTTGACATATCTGTTGGCCATCAGCTTTCTTCTCTACCACTAGCACTACAAGAACATCGTTCGACCCGTTCAAAGCCTCGAGCTGTCTTCTTCCTCTTCCCTATCAGCACACCAGGGCAGACTCACCTCGTACAAAGCCAAATATCCAAAACAAGAGCTTCTATCGACTTGCGAGTTCCGAATCACAAACAACATTGCTAGTTGCAACATTTCGCTCCATTCTGCTTCACACAACACGATGAGCGGTGCCGGCGGTTTCTACAAGTACCGATGCAAGTACTTTTATACTTATAATTGCCCCAACTGGGTGTGGGTAAACAATGCGCCATGCGCATCGTGCCTGGTGAGCTTGAAGCAGTTGAACCGAGTGTGGGAGATCTGAGTAGCTAACTGGAAGCCAGGCTGATGGTCGAGATAACGAAGAGTCCCTGCCGTCATTGGATCACCCACGAGACATCGTCGTTCCTCAAGTTCTCGACGGCATCCTACAATACACGTTAATGGAGCTCGTAGCTCCCTCAGAACCCGGCGACGACTGGACGTTGAGAGACAAGGCCAGCCGTCCGCCTCCATCAGTCCCTGTGACAAGTGTAATGCCTGGTATACCGGGGATTATGGCGTATCGCCGTTGATAGCGGCCTGCGAAAACGTCGCCAGCAGCACTGCTAGCGAGAAGTTGAAGTGTTCGGTAGAGACTCTCGACTGCAACGATACAACCCGAGAGCCGAAGGTTCTGTTGGAGTTTTGGGGAGATATTTTGAATCTACAAGTCGCGAAAACAGCGCCGACTTTTTCGCCAACGGGAACAGAATGTACAAAGTGGATTTTCTTGAACGGCGAGCGCACAAAGTTGCGGACGCGACGCTGGGCGCCATCGCGACATGGAGTTAGTGGCTGAAATGTTAGGGAAGCGCAAAGGAAATGCTATCCCAGGATATACCCCATACGCTGAATTTGGACTCTGAAGAACGAAACAGTTCTACAGTATGCAGGACTGTTATTATAGGCTTTTGTATGGTACCTTCGAAGGCGTGGGTTTACCACAGCCGGATCTGAGATGGTTCCAAATTCGGCTAGCATGGAGCTCGGTAAATTGATTTTGATGGCCTTTTGTAATCGTTCAAACAAGAGTTGAATGGGTCTCGAGGCGCCGTATGATAAGAGGTTCGCTGAGGTAAGATGACGGCGGGCTCCGTCCATGATGAAGAAAACCTTTTACGCGGAATTTGGTCAAAGAAACGCCCCCTAGATCTTGACACCGATGAGAGGAAGAAAGTACAACTACCAATTGCGAGACGTGGCATGCCTTTCCGCGGTAGCTTGCCTGGAAATCCTTGTTCGTCCACTTTCCTATTGTCTCGAGCCGTTTGATGACCGGGGTCATTGGCCCACTTGGTATGTTTCCTCCACCAAGACGCTCTTATTTGTCGTAGATCGACCAAGAGGGCTCGACCGAGATGAATTAGAGTCGGGGAAAAGAAAGAGAAAGAAAAGAAAAACCGGCATTACTTGCGCGTCTGCGTCTCTAGCTCGCATTAGCAACGTGCCTTGTCCCATGGCGGGCTTGTCTTGGAGAGGGCCGGTGCCGTGGTTCCCACGTACGCCACATTACATCCCTATGCCACTGACAGGGCTCAATGCTCCACCAGTTGACGCGATATCACTCAACCGCTCTGTACCTGGATAGCGTTGGTACAAACAGTTAAACGTTTATCTGCTGTATCCGTGGGCGCGTGGGGCCATCCACAATTGGGATAAATTGATGATGGGCCTTGTCCTTGAAGATTCGGCAAGTTCCGTCTTATATTCGTGGTACCTCGATACTGGTCTATGACCCAATGCAATGCAAGGCAAGGCACTGATAGAACGAGAGCCAAATGTCGACGATTGCGTGAAGCAGCCTTCGGGCTGTCGCTTAACAATACGATGCTTGAAAGCATGCCGAACAGGCACACAGAGCCTCACGGCAAACCATATTGAGAGCACAGAGTTGCGAAGGAGTTGGAGCATCGAAGGAAGACGAAGAAGAGATTGGAGAAGTTGTCTTTTTTGTGGGAAGCATAAATTGACCCAGAGAGCGAGGAGCACGATGGGCCAATGATACAGCGGGGGCGTGAACTCCCTTTATCTTTTCAACCTTCGCGACTGCCTTTTTAGAAACACAGGCATGGAGCCTAGCCGTCATTTGGAAAGAGAGCCACCTGTGCTAATGAAAGCATGACACTGATGACCAACAAATGAGATACGCGTTGATCTAGCAGCGAAAAGCTTACCCAGTTAAGGTAAATCGATCGTTGAAGGGAAGGGGGAAGTCCCGCAAGGGTCCCGGCTCGCTCAGTGGCCCCAAAACACCGAGTACTGTACATAAGCGTGAACAGTACAGACGACGTACAGTACGTACAGTACTGAGTGAGTGACTACTGGCAGGGATTCGTGCACCCTTACCGCATGTGTACTACGATACCTCGGATATATCGTATGCACACAACCCTATCCATAGGCCGTTGCGAAAGATATCAGCCCATTTTCAGCATGCCACAGTCACCAATGGCACGGTTTCTGGGCTAGACTACAGATTATCTCAGTCGGCTATTAAGAATAGAGAAGCCTCGGCAAGGCTGTGCGGGCTGCATGGTTGCGAGCATACATACTTCCTTCAATCTAAGGTTATTTTCTGACTGACTCGCGGATGGTTCGGAGACAGCGCTGCGTACCTGGTGCTGAAGATACCGTAAGGAAGCAAGTCTCTTCTGTCATCGAACTCGCCCCATCCTACTACGCTAGATGGAAGAACACGGGTACCATGGTCTTATGGTACTATTTTATTATGAGGAAAGCATACCTTGGAGTGTTGTGTTTAGCGTGTACGTCAGTTACCATCTCGCATAGGCTAGCCAGCAGATACCACCAAGCCATGCGACTCTTTCGCAAAGGCAAGCTCGGATGCCGTGTGGAATCCGGGCCGGCGCGGAAAGCTATCGTAGTGGAGACGGAGTGGGGGGGGCGGATATGATGATGATGCTTCGGACCCGATCGATTTTGAGGCTGTGCTAAAGTAAAGCAGCCAGAGCTTCCATGCGGAGTTGGTATGGATATGCTATACTATGTATGCATAGTATCAGTATTGATCTTGTATGCTAGTAGCATCGTACAATATGAACCTGTTATGCTTCTTGAATACAGCTTCAGTATCAGTGCAACCACTTTCCTGGTTTCCAAGTTTTTTTGCTTCCACAGTAAAGAGTGTTTCATAGGACATTCAAGTCTGCTGCATTCTTCATACGCGATTTGCGATTCATGGTCTTTAAAATGAAAATCACATATGCTAACAGCACACCAGAGAAACACTTGGTCCGAGGGAAGTCAGGAATCGTATTCAATGAAAGGCCAACAACCTGCGCCTACTCCATTCCATTCCAGGATGTGCGTCAAGACAAGATAAGCGTACAGAACGGTTGTTTTTCGCCCCCTGTTTCTCACTCCTACCGCCTCATCACAGAATCGCCAAGAGTCCGACGACCAGACTGACAAGCAGGGCAGCGCCACCAGGCACGGTACCAGCTGCAGCCAGGCTGTCGTCGTCCTTGCCAGCATTCCCACTGTCGCCCTCATCACTATCACCGATCCCAAAAGGCAGACCCTGCCACTCAAACGACACGTTTTGGCGAACGGAGCTGTTCAGGCAGCTGCCACCCTCGATATCCAAGTTTGTCAAATCATCCGGCGTGCGGAAGAACATGTAACGATCATCGGGGATGTCCTTGAACCCATCCGTGTTGTAGGGGAACTTGTTGCCGTCATCCGTAGCGCTGGTGTTGCGCAGGAAGATGCACTGTATCTGACCAGGATAAGCCTTGTACAGCGCAGGATAGGCCTTCATGACATCCGGGTTCGTCGTATCGGCCACGAGGATGAAGCGGCGGTCAGGGAAGGTTTGGAGGATCCGGTCGAGGAGGAATCGACGGATGGAGAGCGTGGCCTTGATGTCGGAGAAGTTCAGTGGACGCGTGTCGAACGAACCCAACGGATAGGTGTTGTAGATGAAGTCCATGTAGTTTCGCGTGACTTGCTCTGGCGTCGTGGTGAGGTAGTGGAAATGGACGTCGTCCAATGAGCTGGACCAGTTGGCGTAGATAGAAGGCATGTTGCTCCAAGCTTCGAATGGCTTAGCAAACGTGTTGAGCAGACCATCCTTGGGCCGGTAGATTTTGGTGACTCGAAGAATGTCATCAACATCAGACAAGATAGTGAGACCCTTGGGAGGAACGAGGTATGCCGTGGCATTGCCCATGTTATCCTTCCCATCAGTTTTCTCGGCATACATGTTGAGCAACTGAACACGCTTGGTCTCGTTGCCGGGAATCATGTAGCCGGTGTCATCGTCGGCGCTCACATTTCGAAGCTTCACGAAAACGTCGAAGTCTCCCAAAGTGGTAGTCTCGTATGGTAGCTTGATGCTCTGCGAACCTCCCCGCGCATCAATGGGTCCAGTACTAGGCTGTGAATCTTTACCGCCATTGGCCACGAACTGCATAGTGACATTCTGATCGCCTTGCTGAACGACAAAGATATTCTCGGTAACGTTGCGAGCCTGCGCCTTTCCTTCGTTATCAAGCTTGTCAACGCTCGTGTCTATGAGAAAGACATTGGCAAGGTCGTCGATCGTATCTTGATCGGCGTCTGGGATCTTGTACACGTTTCCGCGGGCTCGAACGTTCCAGCCATCGTCGGTCCAGTTCGCGTAGGCGCTGCGGATGTTAGCCAGTTGCTTCCAGGTTATCACAGTCACATAGCAGAACCAAGGGGCCATTTACGGTATGTTCAGGACCTGCGTCGGCTGCGCGCTTAGGTCGTCGTCGTCCTTCAAGCCCAGCGAAGACTTGACCTCGTCGCCGGTAGGAAAGCCGCTGGGAAAGTCAAGAATGCCCGAGTTGACAAGGGACTTGGCATCGCCCTTCACGTCGCTGACAATGCCATCGATATAAGTCCCGACATCATCCAGGATATTCCGTTGCACGAGATCCGAGGCCTCCGTGGGTTCGGGGGCTCGTACGGCTACAGCAACGAAGGTTGTGGGTTCAGCGATAGGCTGCGCGGGAGCGATGGCCAGGACGGCGGCCACGAGGCCCAGAAATGCGGCGCTGAGCATGGTATTGCTTACTGCTGTTGAGAGTCGTGGATGCAAATATGTCACACTACCCAGCAGCGCGCAGGTGGAAGGTAAGCCCAGAGATATAAGGACCGGTGAACCCCGACAAAAAGGAGACCACGCCCGAAACGAATGCGGCGCAGCTGCTTATTCTTAGTCTAACGCTCTACTAAAATGAAATCGAGTCTAGGAAAAGCTGGATGTTGATTGCAAGTTTCACCATTTCAGGTTTTCGTAATAGCCCTAGTCTTTGGCTTGGGTCACGCGTTGATGGATTGGTGACATCATATCGGCAGTCGGCACGCCGCCAGCTAAAATAAGGGGGCCTCCCGTTTCTAGCGTCCACATCTATCCGATCCTGCGATCGCCGCCATTGTAGTATTCCTGAAATTCCTAGCGGTTGGTTCTGTGAATCTTCCGAGATCCTGTTTCATATGTACCGTCGAACTATCGAACTATCGAACTATCGAACTATCGGCGCTTGGTGTTTCTAAAGAGCAAACGGAAGCATCAAGTGCATACAGTACATAGAAGTCAAACTGCAGCTGGGATATCGATGGTTGAAGCGTTTGACAAGCCAGTGTGACGTTGTAGATCACAATTCCGGGCTTCCGAACCAAGATCTAGACTTCAAAGCAGGAGACCTACCACAGCCCGTCAACGATGATTCGTTGCGAAATGTATCAATCAGGAACTGAGAAACTTACATTGTCTTGTTGCCGAACATCAACACCTTGCCTGCACACCAGCTCACTTTGCCACGTCAGTCAAGGTCTCCGCTCGGCACCCTTCCTGCCAAGCATGTTAGCCCCATTTCAAGTAATTCAAGAAGCAGGAAGACTTATCCCCTAAGCGGAGGGCTGTCCTCCACACCATTTCTGGCGGGAGGCCAGCCAGGACTGCCTACCCAACTGGCCTGTCCGGGGATCCAAAACCAACAACTCAATGCTGACGTGGGCCTTGTAATCCTACGACGGCGCCTGTAGCTGTGCTCCAAAGCAGCCCCAGACAAGCACGAAACTTTGACACCAACTCGAGATGGGTCCCGAAACTGTACAGAGCTGCAGCATAGACAACCGCTTTCGAATCACGAAGGAGCACAGCGTCTGAGACTGTTCGCAAGCTCTCAACTTTATCATGATTCGTAACCTTCATAGACGTCGCCGTTCCCGGAGTCGACATGACAGACTGCATCTTCTAAGCGCTCAGGTTGTGACAGGCGAGCTCTTTCTGTTTGGATACCGTTGCCAACATGGACTTGTTTTTGTTTCCTCTCCACGCATGGTGTAGAATCTGTAAGGAGGGCTTTACGGCGGACAAAAGACATCCCTAAAAACCGCACTATCATCTCTGGCCACCCTTTGCAGGGGAAGGTCGAGGAAGGTTGAGACTGGCGTCCACCCAAATCGTGGGACTGTGACCCACGACCGGAGGCTAATGCGTCTGGTCAGGCTAGACACGAACTGTGCCACATACCGGTAGCGGGTGCTGTGGTATGGTCTCGGCAGCGGTAGAACCAAGAGGCAGAATCGATATGAATATGCGGGCTCGTTACGCCGCATCTTGTGAAAGCAAAGGACCGGGAGCTATACCGAGGGCAAGGCGGTGTTCAATCGCTGTGTTTCTGTATGTATCCCAGCATCCCTGTTACGCCGGCTGGAATCAACCTGCTAGCGATTCCGACGGGACATGTCGGGAGAAGGAAGACGAAACGAGCGATTGACTGTTTGAGGCCACACGGAAGCTCCACTTCACTCCAGTAGAGGCATGGCGAACGAACAAGCCTTCTGACACAAGGTCGAGTATATTCCATCAGCAACCACACTCCCCAAGGTTGACCGCGTCCTCGAGACGGCCTACTTTTGACCAATGTACTGTTCCAGCGGATGGGGCTGACGAGCGTCCTCAGGCCAGAGGCTCTTACCATACCGACTCATGGCGCCCATCCTCTCACGCACCCTACAAGGGTGTCTGGAGTGTTCTCCTCACCTGTCCGTCGGCCAGGCACCTCAGGTCGGTCCTCCCACTTTTCAGCGGGCATGTCCCAAACCGTTAGTAGCAGGTTGACATAAAAGGCGGCTCGAACGACGAAGCGCAAAACTTGATGATGTGAAAATCGAACCAGATATTTAGCTTAGGGTTAAGTTCCGAAACTCGTTCCCCCCACGCCGCTGGACGGCCTCTCAGACAGGCTCGCGTGTCGACACAATGTTCCAAAACGGCAAAACGAGGTCCTGATACAGGCTCGATTGCGGCTCTTGTGTTTGGCCAGCTTTGAAGGGAGGTCTACGATAGACATTCCTTGCGGAAAACGAGAAGCGGAGGACTGTGGGGAAGGCGTCGCGGTTAGGTGGTGTTGTTCAGTTGAACAACGAAAGAGCTGCGCTTGCTGTTCCTGGACGTTTTCGAAGAGCTGGTCTGCATGATATCTCGAATTGGTTCCGGTATTGGTGAGTCTCCGGCGCTGAATGACAAAAGTTGAACGGGGAGCGATGTGGTTGAAGAAGTGAAGCATTTCATGGCTTGAGGCGAGGACGCGTGACCGTGTTAGTTGCGTGCAGTTGCGTGCAGTTGCGGTAGGTCTCCACTTTTCCCACCTCAAAACGCGTTCGCACGTGATGCTGTTCAATGTCTCATCATACAGTATTAGATACAGTGTTAATTACACATGAAGGTTCTCGAAAGTGAGAAGTGGATAGCAGATTATCAATTCAGCAATATCACGTTTGTAAACTTCGATGTGACAGCCCCATCAAAATGTCTGCTTCATCCTCATCTCAAGACTCTCAGCCTAAGATCATTGAACAAATCGTTGAAGCAGGGAAAAAAGCCTTCGATCCCAGCATCGAGGCAGCTAGCAGAGCTACCGGTGTTGAGGAGTACAACCAGCTTATTGACAGGTAACCCAAGATCATCTCACTTAATAGGCTCTACTAGAAGACAGTAGCTAAGATGTAGATAGGTCTGACACGTGGGCTCTTCTCCCCGCTCTCAATGCGCTCATCAAACCCAGTATCCTCCCCAACTGGCTACGGGAACCTCTACTGCAAACCCTTACTCATCTCCCACTGCGGCCCGATGGCGTGCGCAGTACTATGGAGTTTGTTTTCTCGGTGCATCCTAGCAGCAACAGCGGTAGTGGCGGCAAATCGAGTACCGAGGCCTCCGCGCCGCAGAAGCAGGGCGCTAACATCACACATGAAGCAGTCGCTGTTGCTACAAGATTGTTGTCATCAGTCCCTAAGAGCATGACTGCGGACGCATGGTTTGATGGGATCGCGGGGCAACTTCTGGAGTTGATGGACGGTAAGAACGGACTGGATCTAGCAAGGACGGCTGCGCAGGTTGTAGGGTATGGAATTTTGGGGAAGAAGCAGTATGGCGCGCCAGGTAAGCCCTCACTGATGATGTTCCAGACTGGCTCAAAGCTGACACGAAACCATAGGAACTGCTGGCTGGAATGCATTTGTACAACCACTCCTGGAGGACCTGAACCCGTCCCTAAGGAAGGAGAACAATAAAGGTTATAGTATCATGGAAGAGGAGGAAGATGAGATTGTGGACTTGAGCAGAGATCGAGTCCTTGTCAAATTCGGCAATCTCGGAGTATCATTACATCGACTTAGCGTTCTCATTCTCTCCAACCCATCACCCGGTCTTTGTAAGCGAGTACTCAGACCAGTGGTTCTGCAGTTGTGGACGCTTGCCTCCTGGACAAACCCCATCCCCAGTACGGAGCAAAACATCTTGAAGCCTGCCAACGACCTGCTAGAGGCCTATTTAAGGCTTTTTGGTTCAGCAGAGACTATCACGCCCATTATCCAGAACCTACGCTGCGCTGGCTCGCCGGAGAACTCAGAACGACCTTGGAGATACCAGTCAGTTGGCAAAGGGGAGATTGAAATCGTGGAATCGCGTGGGCTCGAGGCTACATCTGGCGAACTGGACTGGAGTGAATTAGAAAGCAAGTCCACTAAGTTGGTGCAGCTCGTGACGACATGTTGTTCAACAGAAGAAATCTCGTCCATCTTCTTGGGTCTTCTCAGGCGCTGGATTGAAACGTCAAGTAAGAAGGACGGCAACATCAAGCTCGAGATCTATGACCAGGATGAGATGCCACAGTCCCCAGTGCAAGATCTCATCGAGGTCACCGTCTTCCAGAAGCTCATGGACAAAGCACCGGAGAAGCTCATCGGACACTTTGATCAATTGCTCGAGCTCATATGTCAGGTATTAAAGGCCGATGCCCAATCACCTCTGGGAGATGATCTCCTGGCCGTGGTGCTCAGTCTGCTAAACTTGGTAATTACCGCACCAACGTTCCGAAAGTCGCACATTAAGCCTGATGAGCTGGAGATTGTGGAGAAATCTCTCGAGCGATTGGGCCAAGGGGATCGCGAGCAAGTATCTCCCACAGCACGAAATCTGGGTATCCTCTTCAAGTACCGTGATGAGGTAGAAAAGTTGGACGAACCAGGTTCCGCTCCCAGTACACGCCAGATTGAAGATCGAAGAACGTACAACTTGGCCATGAACTACATCACAGGAGGTGGAGATAACCCTCCTCCTGTCGTCTCCGAAGGTCTCAACTTACTCTCGGGGCTTATCTTGGCGGAGAGTCCGATTCTTGATATTCAAGCAGTTACTGTCTTGATGTCGAACCTTTTGAATGATAACGATGATTATATCAACTTGAGGGTGATCAAGGTCTTTGCACAGCTGGCTGATAAACACCCCAAGGCTGCAGTCCAGGAGTTGCTGGATCATTACCTAGATCCTCAGGACAAATCAACGACGGACGTCCGGCTACGCTTCGGAGAGGCCCTTCTTCAAGTGATTGAGAGGCTTGGGGAGACATTTGCAGGAGGTGTAGCACAACAAGTCGGCGAGACACTTCTCTCCATCGCCGGACGACGAGGGTATCGACCAAAAACCATGGCGAAGCAAGCTCGCGATGAGAAGCTGAAGAAGATGAAGAGGAAGGGGGTAGATGACGCGGCCCCTGGTGACCTCGAGGATGACGAGGAGGAGGACAAGGCCAACAACGATATCCTGGCTCAAATCCTCCAGGGGTGGGAAAGCAAGAGAGGCAGCGAAGACGTTCGAATACGGACGTCGGCACTCTCCATCTTCGGCACAGCACTGGAAACAAATATTGGAGGTATTGGACCAACGTTGGCGTCCACCAGCGTGGATTTAAGTGTTAGCATCCTAACGATGGAGCGGGAGCTGGAGCTGGGCATTCTCAGGCGAGCCGCCATCCTCAACGTGCTCAGCTTTGTACGAGCTCTAGACAAGGCCAAGGAAGAGGGCAGAAAATTAGGGTTTGGTCTTACAGACGAGAGTCGCGAGGACATTCTCACGACCCTTCGTTATTTGGCGGCAACCGACAATGATGGACTGGTGCAACAGCACGCCAACGATGTGATAGAAAGTTTGGAAAATTGGGGAGTGACTAGCATGCTACCGGAACAGACCCAGCCGGGCGGCCCAGAGCTGACGAGGCTCGCGGGTCTTCATGTTAATCCTGGCGGTGTCTTGGTTGACAGTTTGGGACAAGCTCGTCCAAGGATTGAGGAGATCGAATGAGCGATAGGGTGAGGTAGCAGTGGCCATTGCTTGATAATCTCGGTTAAGAAAGCTTACGGTTTACCCTGTTTCTCAACAACAACAGAGTGCACTTTCAAAAGGAGGGGGGGAGGGGAAAGGCACCATATCAAGGAGATATCATCAAAAAAACAGGGTGATTGGTAGAAAGGTTGATTTGAGGGCAATTGAAAGCTGGGGTATGAGACGGATATACACAAGGGTCAGTTACAAAGGCGGACGAGCTTTCGGAGCAGGTCAGTATATTAAGAGAGGCGAGCGAGAAGGTAGGTGATCGTGTTTCACTTTATATGACTAGTTTGTCGATCTGATTGCCATCTGAGTCGAAGTGCATGTTGACGGGTTGCTTAACTAGACCAGCGATTGCTATAGTTCAATTTGCCGCGGAGAAAATGCCGATGCGCCACGCAAGTCATATTGCGAGACCATGTCCATACATATGTGCCATCCTTCGCCCTTTTCCAGACCCCAGGCTTCGCGATTCCTCATCCAAACGACAACCCTGAATGGGGACCTGCGCCGCTGTCACCGCCATAGCGGCAGGGCAAGGTTGACATTGACACTGGGGATAATCAGTTAGCCGCGCGGGCACTTACCTCTTGTCCCCACGGAAGCGTTCACTCTTATCGTCTAGTCTGGTGGAGACGTTGTCATTATTCTGCGACAAGCACGGACACGGGGTGGCTAGGGATAGCTCTCTAGCGAGGCCGCCGTTGCCGGCGGTATGGGATTGTCAATCGGTTGCGATGAAGACATCGTCATACGCAGCACGGAGCACCGTCGATACACAGTAGAGGAGTTCAGAGCGAGGGCAAGCATAACGCGAGAATCGCAGGAGAGAGGCTATAGCTTGGGAGAAGCGAGTGTTTGGAGGGAGCAAGCAACGATAACCGACTACAACGCTCGAGGTAGCGGAGCATCATCGGCGGAGGAACATGGGGGCTAAGATGATGATAGACACGATATCCAGTCTTCAGCTGCCACCACAATCCGATGCGCAAGGCCGCCAAAGACTGGAAACTCGTTAGAACGGTCGGGACCGAACGCACGACCCAGCTCGGCGTCCCTGATGCTTCGTCTGCTTTCCAGGGGATCATGGTGTTCTGCACCGACCACGTATTGTGCAGTACTACTGTACGGTACTGATACCGATGTACAGTATGGATGTTGTGTTTACAGTCGCAAATCGCGAAGAGCCGTTGTCGACCCGCCATGGCGGAGCGGTAATCGTTCATTCATCCACAATGGATTGTCGAGTTTCTGGGGAACATGGAGGTATGATACTACGTACAGTAGCAGCTATCGAAGCAGGGTTGCGTACGAACTTGTACCTTGACTAAGACGATTTCCCCCGTCTTCCCTCTTCTTCCCTTTTCCTGTCTTTCATCTTCTTCTTTGAGTGGCGTGAGATGGAATCGAAACAGCGGCCCATAAACGCGGTAGTGGGCAGTGCAGCCGCCGCTTGCTGACGGAATACTGCACTGTGCCCCGGGCAATGAACTAGCGCTACAGCTCGCTGTCCGGCAACATCGGCCCCAGCGGATACGGGTCTGCCAACTCAACTGAACGTGCGAGCAACAACTGCCCTGCAGAGGATGGTGGGTACCGGGACAGCATGGCATGGTTATTCCTGAGATCATGGGCAATAGTTGACGTAAAGAACAAGTCGAGAACTATGCGCTGTCTTCGATCCAGGACGCCTACACCCGCATAGACTAAAAACAGACTCGTATCGTAGCAAATGTTCTAGAAAGAGCTTCCTTATCAGCCCATGTAGACAGACCTATTTCCGTCCTTCCGAAAATAACATACGAAGCGTGCGACAGATACGAGGGCCGACCGACATACATACCAAGTTAACTAGTAGTATGACGCCGAGGAAGACCTGCATTAGTAACAACCTCGTGTTATGCACTCGTCCGCTTCTTTCTGTTAAATCGCGTCGATACCATGCCAACGTAATATACGGTTCTGTGCAGAGCAAAAAGCCCCTACTTAATCTCAGCATCCCAAACAAACGTGGCTGTCAGCCAGAGTAAGCCACGTTTCGCATCAAGTCGGCTAGGAAGCATCGAGGCTGGATTGATTGGCTCACGTGGCGTCTCACGATCGCACGGTACCTGCATCTCGAGTTGACGTGGTGGCGCTACTGGGTTTTGAATTCGAGAAGGTGCGATGAAGGGGGGTGATGCACCTGTCTCGTACAGTCAGTACTGTACGTAGTCTATTCTAGGAGACCCTATGAGGCATCTCTTTTTTTCGGCCCCCCTCTTACTGTTCGACTCCTCTCCCCCGCTGCACAATATGCAGACAACCACAACCTCGGGTCGGCACAGAATGGCCTCACGATGTGCCAGTTAGGTGCAGATGCCATTACGTACAAATCCTCACCGGAACAAGATCAGTATCCTATCCTATCGTCCCAGTCAAGTCTCCCAACCCTGTCGCAATCCCAGGTCCTCCACCCCTGAGTCTAAGCTGTTATAGGCAAGCGCCAGGCGCCTTCGCCGAGACATCCCCATCTTCACCCGCTCACATCTTGCGCCCCCCAACAAGCTTCCGAGATTCGTCTTACCTCTCTCACCACTCCGAGAGCCTCTGAGCATGATTTGTGTCAGCCAACGCCGCCTACGAGCCCCTGCTCCTTGCCTGCTCTGCTCTGCACCAACCAGGATAATCCCCCCGAATTATCACTACCAGGATCGTTCAGAATGACCCCTGCTCGCAGCAGGCTCGGCTCCACCATGATCTAGGGATTCCGCCTAACCCGGCCTCTCTTCCCAGGCCGCCAGGACCGGATTGACTGGATCCTGAAGACAACCCACCAATGCTCAGCCTCTGTCGTGCGCACGGCTTGCTATTCCCTGCCTTTCACTTGGCAGTGTGAGCAGGCTTACATGGCTGGTTGATGAAGGGCCGCTCGCATGTTCTTCTTTCCAGACGATGTTGTTGTCATCCTTGACGGCGCAGGGGTGCTTGGTGGGCCGCACTGGCCATCTTGTCCTCACGACCCTACCCATGTCTGCCAGTCCGGCGTTTGTGCTTGGAAGTTGTGCCCCGGGCACGAAATGAGGAACCTGGAAGGCTGTTCATCCCCCCTTCTGCGAGTTTCCCATAAGACCTGTTGCGTCTGCCACCAATCCCTCTTGCTCTCCTTCTTTTGATCCTCATCTCAGTCCACTCGTCTACTTTCAAGTCTTAGTTCGACTGCTTACATTCGTTCCCCGGCTTTGCCATTACGGTCGTTCCAGAATTTAGATACTCACTGTTCATACTCGTCGAGTTACTTTCTGCTACCTTTCAGTCGAAAACGCTCCAACTAACTACACCAATCAACCCGAAGCCCAAACATCATCAATATGAAGTCCGTCGTTGCTTCCGTCGGCGTGTTTGCCGCTCTGGCCAACGCCTACTCTTACCCCGCCATCTACCCCAGCGGCAACAGCACTCAGGGGGGCCAGACCACCTTGACCGTTCTCACCACCCAGGTTCACACCATCACCAGCTGCAAGCCTGAGGTCACCAACTGCCCTGCTCGCGATGACAAGACTGGTCTGGACCAGCTCCCCGAGGCTCACAAGACCGCCATCGTCGTCACCGACACCATTGTTCTAACCGAGACCGTCTGCCCCGTTTCCGAGGCCGGTGCCATCTCCACCTCCGTCATTGAGAAGGCCAAGACCGAGGGCGTTACTGGCAAGAAGACTCTTCCTGCCGCTGCCACCGCGACTGCTCCTTACCCTGCTCCCACCAAGGTCTCTACCACCGTCGTGAGCGATGTTGTCACCGACAAGACCGTGACCCTGACCCTGGGTACCGGTGCCGACGTCACCACCGTCACCAGCACTCTAAAGAGCACCATCCAGACCACCGTCACGATCCCTGTTACTGCCGCTAACAACGCCGGCAAGCCCGGCAACAACGGTGCCGCCCCTACCACCACCAACACCCTGCAGCGCACTGGTACCATCACCAAGACCCTCGAGAAGCCCAAGAGCACCGAGACCAAGACTGTCGGTGGCTCCAGCAGCGGCCAGGGTGAGGAGCCCAAGGGTGAGAAGGGTGAAGGTTCTGGCTCCGACTCCGGTGCCTGCGTCGATAAGACTGTCACTGTCACTGCTCCTGCCTCCACTGTCTACGTCACTGTCGGAGCTGGCTCCAAGACCAATGCTCCCGGTGCTTCTGTCACCAAGCCTGCCGGTACTAGCAACGGCCAGAGCTCTGGCGAGGAGGGTAAGGGCAGCAACGGCGAGTCCGACGATGAGGAGGACGAGGAGGACGAGGAGGAGGACGGTGACGAGAGCGAGTACTGCGACGAGACCACCACCCTCGAGGCTACCGTCACCGTTGTTCCCTACCCCAACAACGGAACTGGTAACGCCAAGCCCGCTGGCTATGCTAAGCCCACTGGCTTCGCCCGCATGGTCCGATAAATTACGCGGTTAGAGTCCTGATGGGATATCATCTGCGTTATACTATCTGAGAATCGACTTATTCCATCCTGAATCTAACGAAGGAGGTCGATCTTTACTGCTAAGAGTCACGATTCTAGATGTATGACAAGCCATTTGCTGTGTTTTATACTTTTTACCACTTCAGCGGATATCCTGAGACAGTGTCTGTCGTACACGGTCATTGCACCTCAGGGTATTCCTATCTTGTCAAAATAACTTGTTCTGTACATATCTTTCAATGGGGACGCAGTGTCTGGATTTACTTCCCTCCGCTGTGACTCAGCCAAAGCGTTATAAAAAGTAGACCTGACGACTAAACGAATACAAATTATGTGTACCTGAGCTTTTGGCTTGTTTCAATTGGTGACAATTCTAACCGTTGCATCCTATCAATTCCTAGCTGTGATCGTATCAAGTGATTTTTCTCATACAGAGATACTGCAGATGTTCACATACAAGCCAAAACCCACAGCCGAAAACGCCATCGACCCAAAATCCTGTCATCATACATTCCGTAATGAGGTATCCTAAAGCTAACCCAGAACCACTTGCTCGTACGCCCCTTGGTCCAAATAACGAAACAGCACATCCTGCAACGCAGCCCGACTGCGAACCAGCTGCGGCGCAATGCCCTCTGCTTGCTCGAGGTTTCCGCGGATGCTGTCAACGTGACCTGCAAGCTGTAGCGCGAGAGGCTCTAGGTCAGTATTGACAAGGTCCTGTAGTGTTTTCCACGGCGGTTAGCTTCCATAGGCATCATCATTCATTCGAAAAGGGGGAGCGATAAGTTCTTGCTTGCCTTGGAGAGACTATTCCCTTGATATCTTGTCACGAACGTCCTATCTTGCTCATCTTCAGCCTTGGCCTTATCCAGCGGTGCGAGAACGTGCGCCTTGCGATGTAGATCCTTTCGTTCCCTCGCCTGCGCACGCGCGCTCGCTTCCAAGTTCCGCAACGTTTCGTAATCGCGTTCCAGCTCACGCTCAACACGCTCCTTCTCCCCACGCAGGAGCTGCACGGCGCGTAATACAGGATCAAGCTGCCTCTCCAGATACTGCCGTCCGTCAAGCACGCTCTCGAAGTCGAGCTCTGCCGCGCGGCCCCCGTCAGCCTGCGCGGCCTTGGACCCTGGCTTGGTAGCCCGTCTCGCACCGCTGGTCGACGGCGGGAAGGGCAGACCCCGTGAGATCTTGCGGGATATGCGACGTGATACGAGGTTCAGTGCTGCGGTGGCGTGCTCGCGTCGCTGGCGGGTTGCTGCTGTGCGTTGGAGGATGGGCGCGTGGGCGAGACGCAGGATGGTGGATGTTGCGGGGAGTGAGGCGCCGGAGAGCGGGGACCATTTCTGTGAGATGGTCGAGGCGCGGATTGTGCGGGTTTTGGGGGCGACGTGGAGGTAGGGTTTTTGTGGTGAGGCTGGCGGGGGGTCTTCTTCGTTGTTGTTTGAGCGGCGAGAGGGTTTGGCCTGGGTGGGAGGTCTGTCTTGTTTCAATTGCGAGGTTTCGTGTCGTTCGGGTGAGACTTCGGGTTGGCTGTCTTGTGTAGATCTTCTCCGTCGACCTCCCGTCCTCGGCTGGCCATCCGCTGCGTTGTTCTCCTCGTCGTTGTCACCAGGAGAAGCCTTGCCGCCTTTGTTTTGGGTATCTTTGGAGGGTACGTCGCGTAACGAAGTCCTACCCGGTCGTTTTAGTGTAGTCTGCTCGGCCTCCTCGGTTCTCTCCTGTTCCACTTGTTGTTTCCTTTGCGCGGGTCGTCCTCGCTTTTTTGGTGCTTTTTCCAACTCGGGTTCAGGTTCAGGCTCAGGCTCAGGCTCAGGCTCAGGGTCTTCTTGTGCTGGTTTTCGACCTCGTTTGCGCGGTTGCTGATTATCCTTCACATTTGCTCCAATACCTAGTGCCTGCTCCGTGCCTTGGGCTGGCTTTTTCCCGTGTCTTGCGTTCTTAGCTTGGTTGGGTTGTTCGGCTTCGTCACGGGTTCCCCTCTCCCGTAGTGACGGTCTCCCGCGTTTTCTCCTCGGCTGCTCTTCCTCCCCTGTCTCATTCTCGGTGACCTTGTTCGGTCGATCGCCCTTTTTCCTCCGCTCCAAACTCTTTGCTTTCTCGGGCTGCTGGCCGGCCTCGTCGCCCCCCTCCTCGAGCGAAGATTGACCGGGCCTTGGTCGTAGCTGCTCCTCTGCCGGCGCTTCCGTCTCGGGTTCGCGCGTTACCGTGTTCTTCTTCGGTCGGCCTCGTTTACGAGGGCGCGCTTCATCATCAGCGTCGGCCTCATATCCGGCAGGCTTATCGACATGCGGCGCCGATACGGGCGCGGACGCGACGGCGATGGCGATGGCTTTCGACGCGTTGGAGGGTCTGCCGCGTTTGCGCTTCGGTTGTTCAGAGTCTTGCGCCTATGTTGCGCGCATTAGTATAATCGCAAGTGGGAATGGTTTCGTGTTTTCCCGAATTTTTTTACCATATTCTCGAGAGACGCCGTGCTCCAACGGAAGTGCTCTGAGAACTTCGGTTGGTGTCTGCTGATTGATGTTGCTGCAATGCCGCCAGGTATGAGGGACGCCAAGCAAAGCACCTGTGGCGGTTGGTCTCGACGGGAGCTAAATCGAGCTGGCGGGGCGTCCCGCTTCAAGCCTCCGCAGTACAGCAGTACACACGTTGTCCTTGCACCTTGTATTTATGGCACTACTGAATTTACTGACGGAAGTAGAGCTTGTTGGGCTCTTCTATCTTGAGCTTCTCACTTGCGGCATCCTCTAGAGTAGAGTGGTAGGTAGCCACGTTGCTCCAGATACGCAGTCCTCGCGATACAGACTGCGACACAGAGTAATTACCTGCTATCGCTTCTGATGGCCTCGTCATGCAAGACGGACCTATCACCTCTGCAGGCTCTCTGCTGGTGGTTCGCTGGCTTGTTTCTGCCTTCTGAGCTGCCTTGCCACTTGGCAATGGGTGAGAGAGTGCCTGCCCTACCTTACCTGGGGCGACCTGCCTGCGCTCTTTCCCTCCACACTTTTCGATTCCACAAGCTCTCTCTACTTGGTATCTTGCTTTTCTGAAATAATCTCGGCCTCCGCTCACTTTTGCTTCCTTCTCCCCTCCTCCGTTCATCCTCACTTGAACCCTCAAGTGAACGACCAACGCCGAGAGGAATTCCCCTCATCGGACCAACGCAACCGACAACTCCACAGCCTGCTCTAGAGTAGGGCCTCTCTTCCCCGGGTCTGGAAATTAGACCAGCGGCCCGGCACAGACGACTCACCATAAACCACCAAGCACAATCAAGATAGCAAGATACCCCTCGACAGCTCCAGGTCTCCCCGCCTCGAGCGCACCACCACGGCATTGTCTGACGCCTGAGACATTATCATGACCCCGAACGCAATCCGAGAATCATCTTCTCCGTGTCGGAGACTTCTGCTCTGGATCCCCTCTAGCTGACTCGGCCATACTTTCGCACATTGCCCTCTGTAAACCCGTCTTACTGCGGTCCGTATGGGTCATATCTCCTTGCCTCCAGTATCTTCTTCCGGAACATTCTGGTCATACGCAGTACGATAAAGAGAGGGCAGCGCGCTGACAGTCTTGTTCTGATTCAGCCCCAAGCCAGCTCAGCCCAAAAGACGAGCTAACCAGACCACTACCACAAGCCTGGTCCAATTGGCCCTCTCTCTACCCCTCCCACTTGGCTACATTGCATCCTGCGATGCTCTGCTGGCAGCCCCGCGCAGAATCCCAGCAGAGCCAGCAGTAGCCTAGCAGTAAACGGCTGCACCAATCTTTTGTTCATTTTTTTTATTTTTTTATTTTTCTTCGTCATCTTTGACTTGCCTCGTTTTTCTCTACTTTCCCTTTTGTTTCTGATTGTGGTACCTCGCACCGTTTGTCGGCAGAAGGCTGTCGCCTTGTCTCTGTCCGCGTACGGGATCACATCACTTTTCATAATCTTACCCCACACACGCACACTGCCCACACGCCTTCGATTGATAAGATCCCGCCCTGCTGTTAACGGTTCACGCTTTACGCTTTACGCTTTTGTCCAAGCCGCCCGCCCGCCCGCCCGCCCGGCGAGCCGTTCAGGCGACCAAACCTGTACTATCTTGAGAATCTGGCTATTTCATCTGTCGGCAAGAGGGATATACTACTCTAAACCTCAAAAGGTTTACACAAGTGGGAAATCCCTGTTTGCTGAGAAGAATATTCCCAGCCCCAGTCGCAGACAACCGCTTCCAACATGTGGGAAAAGAGCGTACGGCGGCGTCCGTCCGCACCAAACTTGAAGGTCCCTCAGACCGTCCGTTCGCTTTCGTTAGGCGAATACCAGCTCACCGCCGATCCAAATTCACCACCCGATACCCCCACCACTTCGCCGCCCGTTTCTCGCAAGATTAGCCTCAAGCCTCGACGCCAACCCGACTTTCGCGACATATTCCAATCGGGCGGCGATCTCGGCCCGGATCCCAACATCAAGCCAGTCGGCGATGGACATCAATTCAGCTACCAGCCAACCCTTGGTCCCGAGCAATTGAGCCCCCGCTTATCCTCGGACGATTCAGACAACCAAACTTCCGAGGAGGAGAGTGAGGATGAAGACGAAGATGACGAAGATGCCGAAGATGAGGGTGAAGAAGATGAAGAAAGTTCAGATGCAGCAATGTCTGATTTGGAAAGTTCTGACTACTCAGTTGCCTCTCCTGCACATGACCAGGCCCAAACCCAGCTTCTAGCTGCTACTATCACCTCATCCACCGCGGCTTACGGTTTCGTGCTAGAAGACGTCGATCCAATGGACAGTGATTGCGAGGGCCTTGACGTCCGTCTACCAGATGAGATCGAGTCTAATCGCAGCCGTTCGAGGTCACGGCCACGTCAAAAGGAGCTCGACAAGGAGATGATGCATGATTTGAAGAACCTCAACTGCAGTAATGAAACTTCTGAAGCCGAATTTGATAATGAGGAGGAAGCATTCTTTAGGAGGCAAAAGGCGATAAGGAACCTCAGGCGGATGAGCATGGGTAGCAGCTTCGGTAAGCGCACTCATAGCGAGCTCAGTGATTCTGATGACGACGGCGAGGCTCTCGACGTCAACGACGTTGGGTCCAGTGCTCGCTGCATGAGAAGAAAGATGCAGCGCACCAGCCTGCTCTTCCATGACCCGCCACCAGCCTGCATTGAGGAGGTTGAGGAACCAGACTCGAGCGACGACGATCATATTCCCGGCCAATACCTTGGGCAAGAACTGCCCTATTGGACTATGGAGCTTGAAATAGATTCAGGCAGCAGCAGCAGCAGCAGCAGCAGCAGTTGAAGCGGCACCTATACAACGACATGAATTATACGCGCCATGGCAACATTCCCAATGATCATGACAGACACGATATTTTTGATGACATTACGAAGTGGAGGTGGGGTATCACGGGTCAATCTATGCCGGAGAGAAAGCTACAGATTTGTAACATGTAGTTTGATGTTATTTCCCGAGTGCCCTCATGGATTCGATGGATAGGAGGAGTTGGGATAGTCGGATAATCTGGCCGAGATGATGTCGATGCAGGCTTATGTTTGATACCTTATAGACCGTTGCTTTCATATGCATGGCGATGACTAGGTCTTCTGTCGTAAAGACGGGGTGCACCGCGAGGTATTTGCATATCACCTGCTTAGTATAAATCAAGATGCGCGTGGCTATGGTCGGTTTTTACCCATCCTATGCACATGGGGTAAGATAATGGAGGTTTGGGTTTGGGCGATATATGTGAGTTACAGGGTTAACTGTTGGGGTTTCTGACGTACTTCATGATGATGATCAAATACACACGCAGACGTTTAGTATTGTGGCATGGCTGGATTATTGCCAGGAAGATCGATTGGAAGATTACTCTCCTTTTGCTAGTCGATATAAGTTACGAGATAAAATTTGTGGAGATATATTGACTTAATTAAAACCTCGTACGAATGTCTTGAGAAGCTGGATTTTCTTGAAGAGAATGGTTTAAAATCTTTCAATCAATGACTCACTACCAAGAAGTATCTGAACATTCCTTTAATATTTACGCCTTGGTAGAAGTCACAATTGGCAGGATTACTCTTTTGGTACAGGGTAGCCAAATATCACACAGGACCGCGCCATGACGATTTATCGATAAGTCGTGCTGCTCAGCAGCCGTGGGTTTGTTGTTTTTTTGGTGTCAACACCAGCTTTAGCATCGCGACATTGTCTCACTCACTGAACGAATATTAGACCACGAAATTTGTATGCCTAGTAGCAACACTATTCAAAACTGTCCAATACCTGGCGTGTTTTGAATCAACCTCGCAACGTTACGCGCACAATCCAGGTCCTAAACCCGGAGCTGGTGCACCATGTCTCTCATCGCGGCGCATCTCGAGCAGATCAACTACTCTTGTCAGGGTATCGACTCACTTCCGCAAGTCTAATCCTCCACATGAATGATACTCAGCAGCTAACAAGGAGCGGCAGCTTTCCCTCTCCCAAGATATTCACCAATGCTTTACTCTCCCACCACGACATCACCTCCCTCATCCGCGACACAGAACCCCACGAACGCGCCCTCTTCTCCGTGCCACCGCCACCTCCGCCGGCCGCATCTCTCAAACCAACCCAGCCCGAGAAGAGGAAGCCGTCTAGTCGACGGCAGACAGTCTTCAACGTCGCATCAGGCGAAGTCACCACCGGGCCCCCGACACGGAGCGGCAGCGCTGCTGGAGTAAGCCACGGAACAGGACATCACAACCCGCGACGGCATACGGCTGTCGCCGCGGTGCTAGGCGGCACTATGCACGAGCAGCTTCGACGCGGGGAGTCGGATCGTCGCGGGGACGTGGATGTGAAGGTCCTGCTAGCCGGCGCGGAGAAGTTATGTGGCGTATACGAACTTCCCGGTGCGAGGGAGCGCATCGCCGCGCTGAGGGGGAAATGTGCGCACGGGAAGAATACGTTGGCGTATTACGAGAAAAAGGTGGCGGAGCAGTCGGAGCAGTTGGCTACCCTCGATAAGGATAAGGATTGGTTAGGTGATGAGGCGGAGGAGGAGGAGGAGATGTATGGAGATGATGTTTGGACGGAGGATGATTTGAGGAGGGAGGAGGAGGAGGCTAGGGAGATGGAGGTTAAGAAGAGAGAGTTGCAGGTCAGGTTGAGGGCTATGGAGAAGGATCTGGGAGGTTTGATGAGGATGTGAGATACCCGAAGGGCAAATATTTGGGGGTGATTGTAAATTAAACACAAGCTTTGATGACTGCTTACAGTATCAATCCAAAGGCGACTGTCAATTGTCACACGGCAACTAGTGGATGTCCCAGGGTGCCCCAAACCTCTACTGAATGCAAACCGTATTCCATAGTCCAAAATTCATCTACTCATAATCTAAAGAGATTGCTCTCCTGGGTATCTTTAGCGTAACAAAACGCAACCAGACATCGTGCGTCTATTCGCGCAGACCACGACCGTCCCGCCTACCGTATGGTTCATATCTTTCAACTGACCGCAATCTTCGTGACCGATCCCTGCCAGGTCTATAAAAGTCGCCTTGACTTCTGAAGCGATCCGGGTCGCCCTCGCGTTTGTTCCCACCACGCGATCGTGCCCTATTTCCCGAACCGCCGTCGGCGCCAGTTGCATCTCTATCACTTGAGCTGGTCGCATCATCGTGATATTGCACGTTTCGATCCCAGTCCTCGAGTTTAGTGTATGGACTCCTCAACCATGCTCTCAGTTCGTGAAGGAAGAGTCTTGTGTTGTCGCGACCCAAGAAATCCGCCAGCATGTTCTCGGCCTGGCCTCCGCTACCCATTATATCGACCGACTTTAAGATGGCGATGATGTACTCGAGCAGAAATTCGGAGTTGTTGGCCCTTCGGCGCTCAGTCGCGTTCCTAGCGCTCGCGCCTCCAGGCCTCGATACCGCATCGTCAGACTCGTTGAGGGTAAGGAAGGAGAACACCTGAAGTTCCCTCCTGATAAACATACGTGCGCGCGAGATGATTTCTTCATCGGCGCAGAAAATCGCGGGTGTCAGTTCTCGATAACGCGACAGCCGGTTCGTGCCGACATGTTTCGAGAAGCGGTTGTTGCGATACACTTCGCGGCGCTGCGCAACTGCATCCGGGACATTGAGATGAGGCCGTTGGTGCCACGCGTCGCAGCGATAACCGCGACACCGTCTTGGTATGGTAGGTGTGAAAGGTCTCGCAGCAGGCTGTTTAAGCGCAGGCGCAGGTTGTGGGACAGCATAGGTTTTTGCGCTTGCGCCCTCGAAGCTATATCGCACGTGGGAGACTGTGGTCTTGCAAAGAGGGCACTTCGGAGTCTGCTCGAGCCAGCTGACTAGGCAGAGGTAGTCAAAGTTTCGATGCTCGCAGGGAATGGCTTCGCAGGGTTCGCTGATGTTGTCGAGGCAGATGACGCAGCAGTCGGCGGCCGTGGCGTCGTCTTCGTGGCGAGTCGAAATCTCGTTGAGGGTGCTTTGGAGGACGCGGCGCTGGAGGTCATGGCCGGGCTGGTCCGGCTCCATTTCCAGGACCAGGGGATCAAATTGGTTATTCCCTTTTCCGAGTTACTACAAAGGTAGCGAAGTGTCAACGCAGGAAATGGTAAAATGGCGATTGTTGACAGAGCAAAGTTTGGTGTTCACTTTGACGTCCCAGAATGTGGGGCCGATGATGTGGCGTAGCGGTTCTCCCGCACCTTCCCTGCAAGCGCATGGCAGTCTCATCCGTTTCGCGTTGAGTGGTTCGCGTACGTCCCAATCTCTTCGACGCGTCACATCGCGAACATCCCCACAGCATGCTTCATACTTTGCTTTGACAACATCGCTGTTTGGCTATTCCGAAGTATTAAGGCGAGCTTTCTCAAGACTTTTCAAATTTAAAAACAAACATGGACGACATAACAAAAACCGAGTACGATACCCAATCGCAAACCCTGCGCGCCGATCTCAAAACATGGGAAAACGAATGGGTCAAGGCCAAGGGCAAGAAGCCAGGGAGGGACGATATCAAAGCCAATCATGAGATTGGTATGCACAATAGCTACGACTTTGAAGATGAAAAGTACATACTGACACCCTGGTAGCCCAAAAGTATAAAGATTATCAGAAGCTACGCGACATCATCTCGGGAAAGATACCACTACCTACAGAGCCCGATGCAAATCCAACGAAGCGCAAGTCTGATGCAATCCCGATTGAGACGCCTGTTAAGCGAACGCGGCAGTTTGAGACGCCTTCGAAGAACCGGACCGTCAACCACGACGGCGAGCTCATGTCGCCAGCCGTTTCCAGGAAGCTATTTAGCCCAGCTTCTGTGACTTCTCTAGGCCCTACACCGCAACGCGATGGCCGAGTTCTTGGATTATTTGATCTTCTGGTCGAAAAGGAGCTGGGAACGCCTTCGAGGATGGATTCAACACCTAGAAAAGGATCACAACGGATCAATTCGACTCCCAGCAAGCGGAAGAGCATGACGGATGACGAGGATAACGAAAGATTACAGCGAACGCCAATGTCGTCCAGCAAGCGTCAGGCTCTAAACACCTTTATGACACCACTCAAGAACCGAGACCAAAATACCGGTTCGACAACGCCCTCTTCCGTATCGAAGCTACAATTTGACACACCGGCTTTTCTGAAGCGGAATACTCTTTCCATACTCGACAAGAATGGCGAATTTGATGGACCGGCGCCTCTACGACTACCACGCAAAACCTTTGGAAGAGGATTGAGCGAGATTGTTGCCAGCTTACGAAAGGTCGAAGAGGATACGTTGGACGATGATTTGGATGCTCTTCGGGAGGTGGAGGAGGGGGAACTGGGTGGGCTACCTCAGTCGCGTCCTCAGCCTAAGTGGCCCGCCCAAGCTGAATTGCTAGCCCAACCCAACAACGATGTCTTGGTAGATGACACCCAGACTCGGCAGCTTCCTCTCGGTGGGTTTGATGACGAGGGCAAGTATGACAGCCCGGAGGAGGACCGATCGGCAAGAGATGAGTTTCCGCACAGGGAATATAAGAAGAAGGGCCAGAAGCGGACGACAAGGCGATCCAACATGAAACCAGTATGGAACAAGCGTCCGGACAATCTGGAAGAGCAGGGACAGAGCGATGAGGAAGAGGAAATTGCCGAAACACCACTGGGTGGTCCTCGTGAGGGATCGGATTCGGAGTTCGACGATTCCCAGACAACTACGAAAGAGAAGAAGAAGAAGACGACTAAGGCTTCGAAGACAGCAAAGCCAGAGGGTACAATAAAGAAGGCGGCGCGGAAGGTGAATGAGCTGGCTCATGCAAATTTCCAACGATTGAAGCTGAAGAACTACGGGTCCAAGGGTGGACCAGGAATTGGCAGCCGATATCGTCGGCGTAAATAAAGAGGCGCAGTTGAAGTGAGGGTTGCTGTAAACGAATACTTAATTTATGACGTTGGCTGTAGACGTTCGTTCATCAACGTTGTTGTTAGACTAACGTTAGTACTTTCGCCACGCTACGCTACTCCAGGCTAGAGCCGATGGCTGTCAACGCTAGGCCCGAACAGGTTAAACACGGGATTGACATTTCAGAGTGAGCAAAGGGGGAAGCGAGCACCGTCGCGGATACCCGTTGCTCGTGCGTACCGGCCCTAATTACTCTATCAAAGAAAAGCTCCAGTCTCCAAGATCCTTTGTCTGTCTTTACCTCGAGGCTTTCAATACATGATGCTTTCCTCAAAACCCGGGCCTGGACAGTGCTCTTAGTGTCGGACCCATGAGACGCGGCACTCGATGATCCATCTTTTCTATTTTCCTTCCCCCTTCGAACGCGACCCCCAGCACGAGCGCGTTGGTAGGGACGGACGTCAGCCAGTCAAGCGCCGTTAACCACGACCAACGCGGCCGTCAGATGGCGTAAAACGAGCAAGCTCTCTATTTCGACATCATTAAAGGGAAGAGGGGAGAGACGCATTGACTGTCAAACGGACGCTGGGCCTCAACTCACTTGGCGCATTCGCCGGGCTTAAAGCACCAAACTCATCTCACTTTCTGCTCCATCTTCCTTCCAGGTATTGCACTCCGGGAGTACAAGATGAAGTTACGATAACACCGCGCTTACATCTTTCATCATGCCCGTGAGTCGTCATCCTCTCATCATGCTACTAAGCTAACTTGCGACAGAGGATAGACTGGCCCGTCTCAGAGGATGAGTTCCTCCTGAACAGAGACATCTTCAACCCGGACAACGAGTCTGTCGATGATACAACGAGTTATCACTTGGATGACCCCGTTGTGGTCCGGTCGTCCTCTCCTTACCCGGAACGCGATGGCACGCCCTTCGATCATGCTACTGCACGCGAGCCGAGTGTTGAGCTAATCATACCGTCGGACCCGTCAGCGTTTCCAAAACTACCTGTTCCAGCATCTACCAAGTCTCTTTACTGCCCCAGCACCGTATCTAAATCACTGGAATTTTCAGATGACGATGCTAGCGATACATTTTGGGCGGTCTCTGGATCTAGATCTGTCAGCATCTTAGATATCAACTCGCCCCAAGACGAAGAAATAATGAGTACAAAAGCGGCTACGGCAACGGTGACTGAGGCAGACTCTCCGCTAGGTTATACGCCTTGCACACCGCTATATGAGAACTTGTCACTGGTCGACGACATCGTCGATGTCTCCTCCTCTCCGCCGCCCGAGCTCAACGTTACTGGACCGCCCAGCGGCAGAGTTCGCGTTGAGCTTCCCGAAAGCACACTCCTCACGCCTCGGTCGTGCTTTGAACCCTTTGAGCCAGGGGTTCCTATACTCTCCGAGGCAGAGGCTGTATCCCGGCTCTTAAAGGCAGCCAAGCAAGCGGAGCAGGACTCCCGTAATTTCACAGAGTTTCAGCTGGACGATTTTGCTATCTATTGCAATACGATGCATTTCCCCGACGAGATGCGCTCGCTGCACCATTTAGACACCAAGATTGGCCATAAAGACTACTTATTTGACGGACGATTGAGCTTTGAACACAGTCGTAACGACGATGATGATAAAGATGCCCAGGTTAGACCTTCAACATCATTCTTTGTCAAACGAGTCCCCATCGACGCACTTCCTATCGGCAACTATGGTTCTTTATCAGAGCAAACAGTCTGCAACAGTATCTGGCTCCGCTCCAATCTCAATGCTGACCGCGAGATATATTATCACCTCCGCAAACCTGCCCCGGAGTATCGTCGCTTTTACGAACCCTTCCTCTGGGTCGCTGACCTTGCCAAGCACTTTGTCGACTACCTTAAAGTGATGGGAAACGGTCGACGTAAGGTCACCATCTTTCACTTCCGCACTACTTTTGCATCTTGGCTTGCCAAAGTGCACAAGGGAGCGCTTGGCTTCATAGCCTGGCGTGCTTTACATCCTGGTGATGACTTTCGAACGTCCGTTGTTGCGAATATAGCTTTCCTTCATAAGGAATCTGTCGGCGTGCTTGGCTACGACGAGGCGTACTCGCACCCTCTTTGGTCTGAGGTTCTGACCTTTCGACGATACCAACAGCCAGAGCCTGCTGTAGCGACTGCCAACTCGCTTAGCTCACCTACAGTCGTGACGCAGTATATGTATGATTGCTTTTCCCACCTCCCCTTTGGCGACCGTCTCGAAGCTGTAGCACTGAGCAAGGAGACACAAAAGATGCGCAACCGGCTGATTGAGAAGCGACACCTCGAGCTGCCTTCTCCGCTTCATCGCACGGCGAAGCATCTCTCCTCAGAGGTGACGACGGCAGAACAGCTTCGTGATATCAAGCCTGGCGACACCATCTCTACGCAGCGCGACGCTGCTGCTTCGGGTTCCAAGTGGCGCCGGGATGTCTCGCATGGGTTCGACGACGTCGATAGATGGTTTGCCCTCGTACAAAAGGTCCATATCAATAAGCGGGGCCGGCGAACCTTCGATATCATTTGGTACTACCGCGCAGTTGATACGTTGTGTGGTATCATGAAGTACCCCTGGAACAATGAGCTGTTCCTCTCCGACCATTGCTCATGTGGCGAGGCGGCCAAGATTCGCGAGGATGAGGTGTTGGGCGTTCACGATGTGGAATTTGGCGGTTCTTCCACCACGAGCGCAGAGTTCTTCTGCCGCCAGACATATATATGTTCCGAGCGTAAATGGATCACGCTCAAGGAGGAGCACATGACTTGCCGACACCGGAAGAAGACGTCTGTCGTACCCCAGCATCAACCTGGCGAGACGCTGCTCGTCGTCCTAGATAAGAACTCGGGACGATCTGAGCCTTGCGAGCTTGTCAAGTCTTATAAGGAAGACGGGATAACTTTCTTTCGATTTAGACGGCTATTGCGTCGTCGTCAAGTTGACACCAATGCCCCGAACGCCAGGCCAAACGAACTCGTCTACAGCCAGCAGCTTGTCGAAGTTACGAAGCGGCGGATCAGGGAGCCATGTTCTGTGCGCTTCTTCAAACCCGGCGAGACGATACCTACGCCTTATGACCGCAATGGTGTTGGTGGGTTCTTCTTCATGACGCACCAGCAGGAGGTGAACGAAGATGCACCCTCGGACATGGTGAAGAGCTCATTCATTCCCCTCGAATCAGCTCCGTCATCTCTTATCCAAGGCTTCGACCCAAATGAGAAGATACCTCTGCTCAAAGGACTTGACTTGTTCTGTGGCGGCGGGAATTTTGGACGTGGACTTTCCGATGGCGGCGGCATTCAGATGCGTTGGGCTAACGATTATAACGCGAAAGCTCTCCATACCTACATGGCCAACACTACAAGCTCAGAGGCTGTCTCCCCCTTTCTCGGCTCTATCGATGACCTACAACGGAAAGCCATGCAAGGCCAATTTGCTAAGAACGTACCGCCTGTTGGCGAGGTCGACTTTATCTCCGGTGGTAGCCCCTGTCCAGGATTTTCCCATCTCACCAACGACAAGACAACAATCGCCCAACGCAAGAACCAATCGCTCGTTGCAGCCTTTGGATCATTTATAGACTTATATCGCCCACGATACGGCCTACTCGAAAACGTGCCAGGTATCGTACAGAAGCGAGCGAATCGCGACCAAGACGTCTTCAGCCAGCTCATCTGCGCGATTGTGGGACTTGGATACCAGACTCACTTCTTCTTTCTTGACGCCTCCTCCTGCGGCTCTCCACAACGGCGCTCGCGCGTCTTTCTAGCTTTTGCTGCTCCCGGTTTACATCTACCTCGACGACCATCCCCTACCCACTCGCATCTGCCTTCTACGAAAAGTCTGAGCCTTGGTAGTCTTCCGAATGGCGAGTCAATGGCGGAGCGCATGATGCCCGACGCTACTCCGTTTTCTTTCGTCTCCAGCCGTGCTGCTACTGCCGACTTGCCGCGCGTTTACGACGGCAAGCCAGATATTTGTGTTCCATTCCCCGACCACCGCGTCTCCATCGGCCTCACCAAGCAACTCCGCTCCAGCATTGCTCTGATTCCAAAGCAACCATGGGGTATGAACTTTGCCCAAGCGTGGTTCGGCATGGACCGTAGACGCGCGGGATCGGGTGTCCTGACGCCCGCCGAACGCAAATCTTTCCCTCCAGACACCGGCTCTTCGATGGGTCGAACGACAATGTCATCCAACGCCTATGGTCGACAGTTCCCCGATCGTCTCATCGAGACAGTGGTTACGTCTCAAAGCCCAAGCGATGCGAAGAACGGGCGCACCTTGCACTGGCAGGAGGACCGTGTCCTGACCATCATGGAGGCTCGCCGTGCGCAGGGTTTCCGGGACGAGGATGTCCTGCTAGGCTCGTCCGCGGATCAATATCGCATCGTAGGTAACAGTGTTGCAAGAGAGGTTGCCGTTGCACTGGGCGCTGTGTTTCGTGAGGCATGGGCAGAGAGTCTGGCCGATGAACGGCGGGGACGAGATGCTGCCTCTACAGTCGTTGTACCTGACATGGACCCCGAGGCTACCAATGAGGCTTCAAAGATGGAAAAAGGGACGACATCCGACTCGAGCCTTGAGTCGACGATGAACAACATGTCCCGCTCAGCTTCATCAGCTACAGATATTTCGAGAACAACCATCGCCACGCTTACGCCCGATTCGACACCGCCGCCCATGTTCCCCGACTCAACTCCAGCAAGAAATGAGGTGAGGGCACGAAAGCGCTCGCTCTCCACCGAAGCTCGATCCAGAAGATTGAAGAAGACCAGGAGAAGCGACTCTCCGCAATCACGGGCGCAGCGGATGGGATTGGCCGGAAGTCGTGACACAGCCAAGCCCAGCCCTCTGGGACAGAGCGTGGTGGTACTGGATATTGATTGATTAGACGATACTTGAGCTGGAGTTGTTGGGTAGCTTCTTGCTAGACCAGATGTATGTTACCGTCGGTGACCCATCATGGACGCTATAGCTGGCTTGATCATATTACGGACGGAGTAAGGACACGGAGGGCTAGAAGATATAGGATGCCTCATGGCGCGTACAAAGCACGCATACAAGCAGACCGAATAGAACAACAGGTCATGATACTAAGGCATTTACATATGATAGCTATAGAGAAGAAAAACTTGCTAATATTACCAAGGAGTCCCGTGCTACGCTTCTAAGCACGTCGCAGCTGCTCTCGAGACGCGCATCCAGTGTCAATATCGCCCTAAAGACCGAACCGACCACCCTCCATGTTTCGCACGCCAAACATGACTTGCCATCACGCTCAGTGTTCACACGTGACCTCCAGATCCCGCAATGTCATGACCTGCCTCGCACCCATCGACCCGCGACTACCCCATTTCCTCACTCCCGACCCCGACGCCTGTCCCAGAATCACCGCCAATTCTTTCCCAGACACTTTCAGCTCGCTCCCGGAGTATCCTTTGAGCGCACACTCCTCGAACTGGGAGATGATTTCTTCGTATCCAACGAAGCCTTCGAACAACTGGCGAGTATTGATGGCGGCTTGGGCGAGACGATGGTAGTTTGGATCGAAATCCTCGGGCTCAATCGGCCAAGCAGCGTGTTTGCAGTTTCGAGACTATCCTTCTTTGATGTTCGTCTGGTGTAGGCTAGAGTGGCCTTGGAGAGCAGGTTATCTACTTCGCCTCCGTTTCCGAAGTTGGGTCGAACGGATGCTCTCTTCAACATGTCCATAATGTCGAGAATCCTGCCCAACGAATGTTCGTCAAAGTTTTCGAAAACGAAAGCTGCATCTGGGGGAAATCTGCGCGAGAGTCCAGGATTGCAGTTTGCATTATCCTCTGCGGCTATCCGGACCAGATGAGGGAAATGTTCGCAATGTCTGAGCCGGGCTCACTAGATACTTCGGAAACGATGGTGTCAATGATAGCCGCGCGATATGAGCCATCTTTATCGCGGCTTGCGTCTTGTCCGGGGTCGAGCATCTGTGCATCGTCAATGACGAGAACGTTACCTTGTGCCTCCTTGAGAGCGTCTCGCGTATTGTTCTCACATCCACCAATGTATTTGTCGATCAGATCGGATGGGCTCTTTATGATCAGCTCCCCTCTTGATAGCATCCCGAAGTCCGCCATCATCTTTCCGTATAGCCTTGCCACTGTTGTCTTTCCGGTCCCAGGCGGTCCTAGAAATATTTGATTCAAGGTAATGGGAAGCGGATCCTCGCCGCGCATCTCTCGAAGGTGATTCTGGGAGATCCGTCCTATGACTGCGAGGATTGATTCTTTGACATCGTCCAGTCCTACCAACTCTTGAAGCTCTTTCCACGCAGAGCTCACAGAGTTCCAGGAACGCCTCTTCTACCAAGACCGGCTTATCCTCATCGCTGTTCTCGGTGCCATCGGCATCGGCATCGGCATTGGGCTCAGGCGGCCTGGACATCGCGGAGGGAGGCGTTTCATGAGAAGGCTCCTCGACGTGTCGAGACGGAACATGTCGTTTGATGGGTTGTCTCGCATCGGCAGTCTTTGCTTGTCTTCTCATCATCCTCCGCTTTTTGTACGCCCTTGACCGCCTTGGTTTCTGGTCTGGGGTGAAGCCGAGCAATTTGCTGACACGAAACTCGGGGTCTCTGGACTGAAATTGCATGGCCCATGGCGGATATCGAGATCTGAGATTACGAGGCAGCAAGCCAAGCAGCCAGCTGACCGAGAATCTGGGATCTTGCGATAGAAACTCCATCCCTATCTTGCACGATGTATCCGCAAGGAGCATAAAGTCGCAAGGAAGGTTCAAGGCAGCACTGGTACTACTGATGATGCTTCGTTGAAGAACTCGTAAGTTGAAAATCGAGGCCAGAGAAGGACATCGCTTGACCTGAGCCACGAGGCCCTCGAGGGTAATGCAAGATCAGGCAGCTAGCCAATGAGCCACCTGTGAACATCTGTCATGCTGCAACGGGGATCAAGGAGGTTGCTGCACCCATACGAAGCCAACGACCAAACCTCGATAATCCTAACAAGACGGCAAAGGATCTGACAAATAGAGGTTCTGAAAACACCAAGAGACATGGATCCGACAATGTAGCCCAAGCTCGTTCTTTCTCACACTATTTGGCGATTTGCGATTGTGAGTGGTTCGAGGAAACAGCGGATGAAATGTTGAGATGGCAACAGCCACAACGAAGCCGCAAAGCTGACTGTGGTGATGCTCCTGGCCGTGCCGGCAATTTCTGGCGACGCGTATGTCTACCCTACGTTCTATCCCAACCAATCAACCTCCTTTATGCGTGTCACTCTTGCAGGATTGCAACTCCTTCGGGGATTGGGCTTTTCCAGTCGCAGACCGCAAGTTCAGCTCAACGAGTCAGCGCCAACGAGAAAGGGTTGATTTCCTAGAAGGTTAGCCTGATTGCTATCTGGGTTGAGCAAGGTCACGGCGATGACACAAGTTAAGTCGTCATCGTGACATTACCTATCCTTGACGTTAACTCGTCGAGGTTACAGTCGATAGATATCCCAGGTGCAGATCCCAACTGAAGACGAGACAAACTCGTAGAAGAAGCAAATACTGGAGATATCAAGGCAAGTTGATGATAGACCGAGACAGTCAGTCAGCAGAAGCAACAGGAGGAAAGAGAGAACAAGAGGGCAGTCATGTGATGGGTTTTCAGCCTCAAATCCAGCCTCTGGTCGGCCGATCTCCGGAGGGTGTGGTCGTGAAAATGACGAGTCAAACTGAGAAGAGCGTTGGAATCCAGGCACGAATCGAAACAGCTCGTGCTGATGACAACTCGTGGAGCAGTGGGTAAGATGTGAGACCGGTTTCAGCCCCGTCTATCCCTGCGGATTCGCGCGCGGTGCGCAAACAACGCCGTCTCGTCGAGCACCGCAAGCAGGTCTTAAATTGCAGCGCTCGTGATTATAGGATATCAGTCGCATCAGCCAACATCAACATACTTACTCGTACGGCAGGTTGCGAGAAGAAAAGCAACGACAGACATGGTAGATGGGTGTGTGAGTGACTGGCTGACGGAGTGACTGACGGAGTGACTGACGGTTGAAGGATTCGCAAAGCGGTGAGCATCAGCTTGTGGTCGGAATCGGTTTGGGAGTCAATCCACTACCTATACAGAGTATACTGTACGATAGATGCTACCTACGCTAGATAACTATGACTCGCATACGGCTGCGCCTACAGTACTACTCCCGGATTGCAGTCAGTAGCGGGTTTTGTTACAACGTCATTACAGATAATAGGCTAAAACCCGAGAGGCTTCGGCGGCCTCGCTTACCAGTACAACCACGCCGTAGCCGCGCATGCTCGTCAGACTTTCCATCCTCACCAATAGCAGAGCACGAACCGTCAAGCGCTCAACAGTGATGGATCCCCATACATCACGTTTCATCACTGCTCGATAGACAATGGTCCAGACACAGAGACGTCTGCAGCACCCGGCTACTTCGCAGGCACCGTGATAGGGCCTTTCTCTCACGAGCAAAGCGCTGCAATCAGTTTGCCATTGAACGAGCCTTTGGCTGCCAAGTGCCGTGCAGGGTTGCAGGGCCGCAACAACAACAAATCAATCAATCAATCAACCGTGTAAGAAACGAGATGAAGACGGAGGATGGCCAAGTTAGTTTAGTAAGTTAGCCCTGGACACCTTTCCCACTCGCCCCAGTTTAATACAGTTGTTTCTTCTGGGATTTGACACGCTTGAGTACAGTACAGTACAGTACAGCACTGTACAGTGGTATTTCCAGGGCATGCCCTTCCCCCCCGGGCAATTCGTACCGGTCGGCATCAGCGTCGTATCGTCAGATGTGCGTGTGCTCCAATCTCTCGGCCGACGAGCCGCCTCTCGTACTGTAATCGTCGAAGTGTTCTGGAAGCCCCGTCAACCCTGCCTCCGCCCCGTAGCCGATCAGTTGGGGGTGTCTCAGCCTGTCTCAGCCCCCCACACAAGGTGAGCCGGAGCAAGGTATGCGATACAAGTGCCCTCTTTCGCCCCCCCCCCGGAGCTATGTGCTTGAAAGAGCTTGGCAGGATTTAATACGTAATCGTTGCACGGCGTCCCTTGGATCAGGAAATCATTGGGTAGTATCCGTGAGGCAATGCTAATTCCTTTCATCATGGGTGGTAGAATAAGTTGGGGAAGATGGTTGTTGCGACAGGTGCATTTTAGGCACCGACATTATGGTAATACCCAGAATAAGATGGAGGAAAGAAAAAGCCTCGCTTCCAGCACGAGCGGAATTACTACAGCGACAGCAACTCGAGCCTCTGTGATGGGCGTGGCCAACGCCATGCCCAGGCCGTTCTGCCGCGGGCTGAGCAGATTCAGCAGCATTCAGCAGCCGTTGAGCCGGCAGCAGGTAACAGTAAGTCACTTCCACTAAGCCGTACAGACGCGTAGCAATCCGGGGTTTGTGAAGGGCGGTATTCAGCCTTTAATGTGCCAGAGCATCGGGTTCGAGAGGTCCGAATACCTGGTTGAACGAATAACAGCCTTCAAAGCAACAACACTCTACTCTAGAGTAGATATGGAGTATATGTCCCTCTTCTACAGTATTCACGCTAACCTGCAAACACAGATGCCGCGCACCCCAAACCATTCAGGGTCTTGGCACTTTTTTTTAAAAGCCGCGCGCGCCCGTCATTCCACGCCCTTTCATGACATGTTCATTTGCTTCTTGCTTTTCCCCTACCCTCCTCATCATGGGCTGCCATGCTCATTGCTGCCCAAAGGCAAGGGTCTCTCTCTCCTCTTCTTCTTTCTTTTAAGTCTATTGCCGAGCATCTAACCACCGCGCGGCCTGAGCTCGGAGCTCAAGTTCGAGCATTGTCTCGGCGCTGACATGGAACAGTGCCAGGGGAGAGAGAGAAAGGGAGCCCATCCGATCAAGGCGTCCCAGCTCGCTCGCTCGTTGGCGTTGATTTCAGATTGCTTCTCGCAATCCCAGGGTTTCTAGCGTGTGAAAATTCCCAAGGCGACGGTGCGACGCGGGTGCTGGATCCGCTTCCCCTAGCCTCAGGCACATGGAGGACTACTGTATCTGGGGGGGGGTTGGGACAGCCGACCCGGCGAAAAGCAGGGTGATTATCACGGATTATTATCGTGTCGTGATGGTTGGTTGGCTGGTTTTGACTTGATTCTCGCTCGGATCTCTGTTGTTTCCCCCCCCCTTCTCCTCACCTACCTATGTGATGCAATTAATTGGTCTCCAAGTTCTACCGTGTCTCAGGACATGTACCGAGGGATCAAAGCATTCGTGACTTTTCAAGCTCTCAAGCTGAAGGAAGCCGTTCATGGGGTTACCGATATGCTCCCACATGTGTGTCCGAGCTAGGGTAAAGCTAAGGCGCAAGCCAAAGGCATTCTGCGGAACCAAAGCCGTTAGCGCACGGTATCGGCGCCCTGGCACCTCCGGATCTCGATCCCTGTCAGACGGACTCGGACGCAGCAGCATCTGGCCCTGTCAACGGCTTCGTGCCTCGTGGCTCCCTAGCAAAGGACCTTGCCGGCATGCGCGCGCGCTCCTGGCATTGGGCAGCACCCACCTGGTAGGTTCGTGACGACCGGCGTCGACTGCCCGTCCGTTCTCGGCGGTTTCGTAGAAAGTGATGGGTCTTGATGCGATGCGATGCGATGCGATGTGAGGCTTCGTTGCTTGTTGGGTTCATGATTAACATGGGGCCCTCGGCATCCCAGCTACGCGATCTAATTCTGTATGTACTGTACAGTACGAATAACTCGTGTTAGCTGCTGCCCGCTGCTCCGCTCGTCCTCGACAACCCTTGTCGAAGGTAGTTTGCATTGCTTACGAGCATTGCTTTTTTTTTTCTTTTTCTTTTCCCATTGCTAAATAATTACTTACCATCGTTGGGCTCCGCATTGGATCGTTACAAGCCAGTTTTTGCAGGGACCCAGCCCAGGGCCAGTCCAGTTCCGTCTTGGTATGTTTAGCAGTAGCGGCGGCAGTAGGAGTCGGAACCGGACGGCGACACTTTTTCTCTCTCTTTTTCTTTCTGTTTTCCTTTTTGGATCTTTTGGTTTGATCTTTTCCAGATCTTCCTGTTTTCCCCATGTCAAGACGCCTTCCCGAGCCCTCGGAGACTGGGATAAATCCTGAGGCCTTCTTCTGTCATCGCAGGTCGTCGCCGTCGTCGCCATTCCATTCATTCCTTCCGCTTCGCAATCCAGATACCCAAAGACTTAGGGAATTAGTAGTCCAACGAACTCACGACATCACGACCGAAGCCAAGTGTTTCTTCATTTATTCATCTAAATTTTTTTTAAGGCTTCACCTCTCTCTCTCCCTCTTCTAAACCTTTGGTCCAAGGGGCGCACCGCCTACCTAAACTTTGTCGTGTCTGTTCGCTTCCGTCAGCCCTATTCGCTTCCATAAACTGAGCAAGCTCCTTCCCTCAGTCTCACCATTCCCGCTTTGTCCATCCTTTTCTTTCTCTCGAAACCTTCACCCTCGTCATCGTTTTTCTTCTCCTCGTCGCCCTCAATTCCTCTCTCCCTCTCTCCCTCTCTCCCTCCCCTTCCTTTACACCTCCTCCGCATCGCCCTCGACATTTCCCTCTCACTTTCGACTACGCCCAAAATATACGAACACGACGGCCCGTTTGCACCTGTCGCTCTTCAACTCGAGCTCCACCCAAACCTGGAAGGTCTGGCCATCGGACAATTCGCTCCCGCTATTATTTGCCCCTCGCCTGCTGCAAAACATCAAATCCACTTCCGCTTGTTGATGGTTCCTGAAAATCATATCCTCGCCACAACACCGAATTTTCTCCAACAACAGAACCGATTTACAACTGCAGACGCCCTCGTGCTCCCTCTCAAAGGCCTTTGCTGGCCTCGCTGCGTGCCGTTGCCAGCAGGCAAGACACTTTTCCCTTCCTCACCCCCACACAATCGCACGCGCAAATCGTACAGCACACGCACACGAGCGGCGCACACAGACACACACCACACCACACCACACACCCCAGCAAGGTCGGCAATAGGAACCAGCACCAAGACAGCAATCATCATCATCATCAGCAGGCCGTCTTGTCAGCGCCTCCACGCATAACGATTCGATACCCCTCTCTCTCGGCCCTCCCTCAATCGATATAATACTTCTCGCGACACGAAATAAATAATACGTCATGACATATATTGTAGGTACAGAGCCGATTACTCCCTTCACCACTTCCACATGCCAATGGATAAACTGCCCAACCCGCGTCTCATGTTGCACGCTCTTTCAAAATCCACCCCATGTTTTATCCTTCCCTGTCGGATCCCAACAGAGCGCCATGCATTTCACATGCTGCCAAGCGCCGTTGCGACCACGTCTGGTCTGGCTGCGCATTCAAGGACCGCTCAACAAGCTGTTTGCGCATTTCTACCGAGAGTTTGCATCAAGCGAGCACGCTCTGGTAACTACGTAAAGGCCATGAGTTGGTTGACCTTGAAAGCATGCTGCTATCCTTCTTGCCGTTCACTTTCATGTCTTGCTTCTTCTTGACCGCTGCCCCTTTGTAATCTGCCCTGCCTTGAACCCTGTTCTTCCTTTTCTTTTTTTACCTTACCACACCCCCCCTCCATCATGATTAGTACTTCATGTTCCTCTTCGGCTTCCGCGGCTCGGCGACATGCACCCGCGGAAAGCCTGTTGGGCTGTGTTTCGTTGATGCCCCGGGCCCGTTGATCTTGGATTTTGGCCCGGAAGCAGCCCGTTGTCTGACATGCGCTCGCTCCCTTGGCCATCCATACCTCTCCGTTATCTCGATACACGCACACACGCCCGGAGACATGCCTCCCCTATGCGTTTGCATGTACACCGCCTTGATGCTAGATTACATCGCTTCCACCAGCCAACCGATTGACATCATGTCCTTCGAAGAGCTCCAACACTAGTTCACCGAGTTCTGCCTCCCCTTGTCAACGCCATTGCTGCATGATCCCTGAGGGCGCTGTTCTTTGCTCGCGACAAGTATCACTCTTGTATTTGTATTTTTCATATGCTCCCCTTATATATACGCTCCTGGTCCTACCCCCCCATATCTGGACGATGACTGCTTCAACCTCTGAACCGGTTGTTGAGCTTCATTTGTTTCTCGAACCTCCGTAAAGACCAATTCTCGTATGCTTTTTCAGCTTTCAGAATCCATGTTGGCCTTTGCTCTATTCACCTCAGAATATTCTTTGGCTTCTGTGTCTCAGTCTTTGCTTGATCATCATATCATTCTTGCGATCCCGGCAGCGGCAGTTTCCGGCTACCGATGAGCAGAGCAAAATCACTAATAAGCTCTTTACAGCTATGCCTCGCTCATTACTGCGACACCCATGGCCCAACCCCTTTGATGGTCACGGAGGGCCTACCAGCTTCTTGCACCATTTGCTTTGAGGAAGGTGCCGCCCCTACCTCCGGCAGTACTCGACCTCGATCAGCTACGCCGGGTGGTGGGCCGACTTCACAGAGTACGAGTGCGCTCGAGACTGCCCTGGATAACCTTCGACTGGACCACTGCGCACCGTCCGAGCGAGACGCGCAAGCACAGAACCCTTCTATTTTGCGATCAACGAGCACGCCAACAGTCACGAGTCCCCCCGCGATCGATACGCCCCCCGATAGCCCACGACCGGCCATTAGCTCAAATCCCCGGCGCGAATCGAGTTTCCGAAGAACCTATGATGAAACCGTGACGAAGAAGCAGGGCCCTTGTGACAACTGCGCCATGACTTTACCACGGCGGCAGCAAGGAAGCTCCGGAAGCACGCAGTTTACGAATGTAAGAGGACCGACACTACGCACACGCGCACCCGCTGAGCGGGTGTTTGGATCGGGCGGGCAGGCCTCCCCTCCCAATTCGCAAACCTCGAGCGATACCGACGGTGATCACGATGACGGCCACCGCACGCGGCAGAGGACCCCTCCTTCCCTAAGCTCTCGCGACACATCTCGATCAAGCGCCTCGACCGCTGCCGACCGAACTCCTTTTCACGTTCACTATGTAGATTATACCTCGACCCATGACCCTGTGCTGCCCGAGTCCTTCTCTCTAATCCGCGCATCTTGCCTCCGAACCCTATCATTCGAGACGCTTCCTCGAGCCCCCTCAACCGCTATCCCAACTTCGCCGATGGGCAACTCTCCTGCGTTTGTCACCACGCAGAGCGCCGGATCCGCAGTATCTGGTGGACCCATCTTCTTTGGCGACGCTGTCGCCGGCTACACTACCGCCTATATATTTCGTATCCCCGATATACACGCACGCGGCCACAAGCGCGTCTACGCCTTCTTGGCTCTCAGCACGCACAGGGAGCGGCTAGCCATGAAGACGTTTGCCGTTGTGGCATCCGCATTTCGGGAATTCGCGACTTGGATCCAGCAGCTTGCTGAAGCCGAGGCGGAGCGTGCGGCCGAGTCCTCGCCCATTGGCGGGAACTATTATGGCGGAGGTCACGCACCTCAAAAGCCATCCATCGACTCGACGACCAACGCCGTTGACCGAGGTGGTAGCAGCTTTCTGACAGGCGGTAGCGGCTTCACCCGAAGGATGGGAGGTGGTGGGGGGGCCTCGGCTCCCAAGGCCAGGGGCCTTGCGGATATTGTCGGACAGCCGGACATCTTCATCGAAATGCACCGACGATTCGTCCATCTGCTTTTTGAGGTTGGTGTCACCCTCAGTTCTTAATTAATCACTGACGGTCCTTGACCGGCCATCAACATCTCTATACGTTTCGTTATACGGCCTCCTGTTATGGAGGCTGCACCCAGGACAACAATCTCGGACAGGACCGGTTGTACCTACAACGTGTGTGGCTGTCTTCATTTGAAAGCCACCATGCCACAACCTATTTATAATAACTTGGAGGATATACCCCATGAGAACGGTCAAACACCAGCTTTCAATGCAGGTCTGGCGTTTGCAAAGCCTACTTCGCGCAACCTGAGGCGCTTGCTTTCATCTTGATTTTTTCATTAGCCCATTTCTATATCTACCACACATAATTTCTTGCTTTACTGGCTGCTCAGCGACAGCGGTTTGTTACAGGGCATAGGGGAACACCAATTTAGACCAGGGTTCATCTTTCAGTACTTGATCAGAGAAATCGGAGTCCGGATTTTGCTCGCCTTCACATTCTTCTTCTTCTTCTTCTTGCTCTCTAGCTGCCTCGTACTAAAATCTTGCTACATTACCTGGCGAATTTCTCGTAATCGACTTGGACGTCTTTGGAGGGTTATCAAAGTGGTTTCGAAGCAGTTTTTCTTTCCTAGGAAGGTTGTATACTCTTCGAGGAGCCTCAATGACTGATGCGAAATGTATATACATAGATATAGATAATGGCAACATGTATTCTACGATTTATGCAGTGATTTGCTCATTATATGATGAGAGTACATTTAGTCCATGTTCAAACTGAACTAGCAGTAACGTTATACTTTTATGTTTTTGAAAGTAACAAGACCTCTCGCGAGTTATGTCAGATACCGCAGGTGGTGGTCTAGACGTACAGGCCGCGACTGCACACTTTACAATGGATCGAATACCAGGTCATAGACGACAAGAGGTTGCAAGAACGTGGATATTCATGCTGACTTGTTCATGGACAATCTCCTCCTTTTTATTATACAAGGGTAACAAATCCCCCGGATGGCGAATCGATCGAAAAGCAGAAAGCCCGAAAATACGTCCAGCGCAACGCTTCGAGAGGTAATCTCACCCAAGGAGCCCGGAAACGCCTGATCGAGATCTATTCTCCAGACTGCAATGAAACTAATGTATAACTTCGCCTTGTCCGTAGCCTATCCACCCATTCATCCATCCTAGCAAGCCAGCCAGAGATCGACCGCGGCAAAGCTCCATGTTTCGTCCATCGCATTCCATCGTGTGAACTCGTGTACCGTTTACTTGTAGAAGTCGAACTTGTTGTCCTCTGCGGATCCCTTGACCTGGCTTGAGTAGGCATCCTCGAGATCGCTCTGGATGATGTTGTAACGGTTCTTGCGGACGGCGCGGAGACCGGCCTCTTGCATGATGGCCGCGATGACGGCACCAGAGAGAGGGTCGTTTCGGACGATGAGTGAGTCGAGATCGACTTCGGGGGCCAGACTCATCTTGCTGGCAACGGTACTGAAGATGAGGCGACGCTCACGACGGTCGCGCAGGGAAGGGAACTCAATCTTTCGGTCGAGACGACCGGGACGGAGCAGGGCGGGATCGAGGGTATCGGCTCGGTTGGTGGCCATGATGACCTTGACGTTGGACGTCTGGTCGAAACCGTCCATCTGGTTGAGCAGTTCTAGCAGGATACGCTGGACTTCTCGGTCGGCACCAGTCTGGGCGTCGAATCGCTTCGTGGCGATGGCGTCGATCTCGTCGATGAAAATGATAGCGGGGGAGTTCTCGCGAGCCATGCGGAAGACGTCGCGGACCATGCGGGGACCCTCACCAAGGTACTTTTGCACGAATTCGGAGCCGACTACTCGGATGAAATTTGCCGTCGTGGAGTTGGCGACAGCCTTGACCAGCATGGTCTTGCCGGTACCGGGAGGGCCGTAAAGTAGGACACCGCGGGGCGGGTCGATACCGATCTGCTTGTAGAGGTCGAAGTGGGTGAGGGGCAGTTCAACAGCTTCACGTATCTCCTGCTTTTGCATATCTAGACCACCGACGTCGGCATATGTCACATCGGGCTTCTCGTCGGCGCCAAGCATGGCGATGGATGAGTCGGCCTCTGGGGGTAGGATATCGACAAGGGCGTTGGAATGACGGTGGAGGGCGACAGAGGATGACGCCTTGAGCTTCTCGCGATCGAGGGTGGAGAGGATTCGGACCACGTAGTTGGAGCCGGTGCTGGATTGTACGATGCCAGTACTGAGACACGGTTAGCTTTGGAAGAGTAGATGTGACAATGACAAGCTGTACTTTTGATCGATTGCCTCCATGAACTGCCCAATCACCAGAGGTACACTCTGGATCCGCTTAATCTCTTCTTGAGCGCGCACCAGCTCGCGCTTCAAACTCCTGCAGGATGTTAGCAGCCGCATAATCTCGGATTCATCTTCCGGCGTCACTCACCTCTGCTCATCCTTGATGTACTCTTCTTGCAGCTGAATATACCTATTGCACGATGTCAGTCGCCATTCGGGAGCGTATCGTGCTCGACTGTATCATAACATACTCCAGTTGCCTCTGGAGCTTCTTGAGTGTCGCATAATCATCGCCGCCGACGGTGGGAAGACCCTCGAAGTTATCAATGGTTGGGATAGCTGAAGGTGCGGCCTTCTTGTGTGGCGCTAGAACGTTCGCCGGGTTCTCGGCAGCAATGTCGCCCATGGTGTCGGTTGAGGGGACCGTTTATATGTGGCGGGTTATGGTTTGGGTCGAGTACGAGAGATTGCGTGCGGGTTTCGTCGCAATTTGCGCGGGGAATGGTCGTTGGGAAGAACTCGTCGTTGTTGATGATGAAGCTTGCTGCCAGTCCAGGCGACAGCAACGACGACGACAGCTCTCTGGCGTAGTGGATCCGATAGCCTTCCGTCTTGCTTAGTCATATACGTTGCTGCTGGCTTGGGGAGGTCAGGAGTCACGTGAAACCACCAAGTCAAAAAGCATCCGACTCAACAAAGCCTTGTTACTCTTGATTGGCCCTGAATCATTGTCAGTTCCGCAACACCAGGCAGATTGAGGCTGCAAGGCTCCAAGGTCCTCAGGCGCCAGGCCCCTCTAATGAGACCTTAATGATGTGCGATTGGTAGCGCTAACCTCCACGGACTAGGACAGGGAGAAGCAGCCGCACTGTGGATACGGGAGAGCTTCAGCGGGCTTTTGGCGATTGCCGTCAGCTTCCGAAAGCCGAAGCATTGCTTTTTTCTTCTTCAATCGATAGGATCGTAACATCTATATAATGCCTGCAGCTTGCCCAGAACTTGGTGCTAGTCGCCGTGGCACAGAATTACGTTATGCCGGGAGCCGTGTTGTCTCTAGAGGCTGCGCGTGTGTTCGGACAGCTAGTTACAAGTCGAGTTGTTGGGGCTATACAGTACGAGTTTGGATCGAGAAGATGACGCTTTGGCGCTCAAACGTGGAGCAGCAAGTGCAACACCCCCGGCTTGGTGATCCAACGCTGGCGCCATGTGACAGACGTCCGATACCTGCAGCTGATAAGCGTTCCCCGCGATATTTGGTCAAACAGTCTAAGACGGGATAAGTACAGCCAGTGCTGCGATCCGCGGCAGGGTGGATTAAAGATTGGGGGTCTTTCCAGGCCACTCCCATGTCTCTCGTGCGACCAGACAGGTTCCTTGTCGTGTTGCTTGTGAGTCAGTCCAGAGTGCCTCACCTCTTTAGACCACTATTATGCTATGCTCTACATCTGTACGGGTTGTATCCGTACCTTCGTACCGGTTGCCTCCTCAGTGCCCGTACCGTGAAAGCGCGAGGCCCGCCTGAGGCCCGCCTGGCCCTGTACGTACTTCCTTCAATGTTCCCGGTGACGCAGACACGTGGTGTTGCAGCCGATAAACTTCAAGTACCCCTTAGCATGACGGTACTTGGGCGCACCATCTATTCGACACAGTACCAACTTGTCGTGGCACGTTTAGGCGGCTTATCGGGGTTCCGCTTAATGATGCGGCGGCGATTCAAATTGGCCGGGCCGGTGCTGCGCCATACAAGTCATCCCATCCGTTACTTGCATTGCATCCTTGAATGTTGAAACCATCATCTCGGCTGTCGTTTTGACTTCCGCCCCATCTATCCTTCTCCTCTTCGTGACTCCTGCAAACCGTCATCTCTTCCCTCTCTTATTACAACGCCTAGCAGTCGACGTCAACCCTTCTAAGCTGGGAGAGCTCGTCACAACGTATCCTTCCTCGTTCATCGTCCTCGTCGTCTCGTAGCATCGCTGCTATCCCTCGTCCTCGTCATCCTCGTAGTCAGCCGCCAACCGCCGACCGGCTAATCGTCTGCCCTGCCCAAGCGCACCATGTCGTCCTCCATCGACATTCCCTCTGGACCTTCGGGCATGCACTCCTTTCGCCAGAGTCCCAAAGGCTCCAGCTCGTCTGGTCGCAGCACCTACTTGAGCTCACCCTCGTCTTCCCCGCCCTCCGCCCGCAAAGACAAGGTGTCGCACGCACGTCGACCAAGCCTCCTGAGTACGTTTTACCTTGCCGCTTGCATCACTTGCATTTCCATTTCCAACATAAGTCGTCATTCCTATTGCATTACTAATTCGACCAGGCTCGGCCCTCTCCAAGCAAGAGTGCACCGTGATTAACATTGGCGACCCGGAAGGCCCCCCCCGTCTGGTACGTGCACAACCCCCCCCTCCGGCCTCGGGTATATACCCAGAACTCTGTAACGCCTGGATGCTAACCACCTTTCAGATTTCTTATTTGTCTTCCAGCCAAGGCTTCGCTTGGAACCCGGGTAAGATTTGGTCACCCAACCCGATGATGCCTGATGCTGACCGCTTATTTACAGAGATCTTCCTCCCCTCCTACGTCGACTGCGAGTACACCCCCCTCCATACCCGCCGAGACCCAGTCCACGAAATCACCCTCAGCGACGAGGAACTCAGGAACATGCTTCCCCAATAACGTCGCCACCCAGCTTTCTCTCCCTTCTTTCATACTTATACCCTGGACCGAAGTGCAATTGACGTGCGACATTCGGCTTACATCACCTACATTTTAACTCAACCAACACATCGGCGGCGTTAAGGGACCGCTCCCACGCTTCTCACGGCCAGACCGTTTCAAGACGGTCTACTATTCTTTTGGAGCTTTTCTTCATCGAGTTCTACTTTCTGTCGTTCTCTGCTCAGCTGCTCCTAGTTGAGTTGGCTTTATCCGCGCTTGACCCAAGAGGGCGGGAGCAAGGTGAAGCATAACGACTTGTACGACCAGACTTCCATCGCATGCGGTGGGATTGGAAGACGGATTTTTAACATTGATGGGCGTGGGCTCTCTCGGAGTTTTTGGTGCTTATGGGATTCCTTGATTTGTTTTCGTCATCTCCTGGCACATTCAGGTCTGGGACTTTGGGCAGTTCAAGACTACGGTGTTCATCCTCTCTGCTCTAATGACTAGCAAAATATATTCATTATTTGAAGTTGACTTATTGCGTGATTGTGATTTTCGCACGATCTAATGACGACATCCAAGTTCACATTGCGTACTTACTTACATTGGTGGTTTAGCTCTCACTTTACATACACAAGCATCCCCCAGCTCCGTCTCAGACTCCCCCCTCTTCCAGTCCTTAGGATGAGTTCCTTATCGTCCAATATCTGCATTCTGGTGCTTTACGATTGTCAAGGTTATGAGTCTATACGGTTTGCAGAACAATATGATGGTACATTTACACTAGAAGACTAGGTCTAATGGATGACTATCCGTTTCAATAATCCACGTCAAATAGCTGGGCCTCGTCTTCGTACGCCTGGCCACCTCATTCCCTAGGAACCCTGAAAACCGGGTACTCATCGCCAGCCGAGACAGGAATGATGTTGAACGTGACATAGCTGTCGATGTTCTCGGGCTCCAGCGCCGTAAACGCCAGAGCAGCATTCTGCTGCCTGGTGCTGACGTAGTAGCTACCAGCCGGCAACACCACGCTCTTGGTAGAGTTGCTCGTAGTCACGGTGTTGAGGACATGCCCCTCGTAAATCTCCGAACCGAGGCTCGAAGATTCGATCGTGAGAGCCTCCACGGTGCCCCTGAACTCCTGGCCCAGCCTCTCAGCCTTGACGCCGAGGATCTCGAGGCGCTCGACGACATCGGCCCACGTCCGAGGAATGATGTACGCTTCAGGTCTCGAGCGCGTGAGGTTCGCCACTGACGGGGTGGTTCGCCAGAATTCAATGGGCGCCTGCACGACGCTGCCGTTGTTTCTGTCAATCATGGTGAACGTTCTGTTCTCGCGAACGAAGTAGTCTGTGATGACGATGTCCTCATCGCTGTGGATGAACTCCTCGCGCGCGTCCTCAATCGTCTTCTTGAAGTCGTCGTAGTTCTCTCTAGCCGTGTCCAGGATACTCTGGATGTTGATCAGAGCGGTGGCCACGCGGCGCTGGAAGTGCTGATCAGCGATGCGAATGCCGCGCATCTCGAGGAGGAAAGACAGAGTCTGCATGAGGCCGACGGCGTTACGATTAGTACGAGCCTCGGTCACGGCCTCTTCGAACTGGATGACTGAGCCTTTCGTTGCGTTGGAGGGTCCTGTGACGTAGGGTTCCCAGCGGATCTCGTGTTCGTCGAGGGCTCTCCCCATGGCGGGGATGAAGACGTCGTTGAGCTGCTTACGGATATCGGCGTGCGTGTTGAGGTTGATGCCGCCGGCCAAGAGGGTATCGGCGCCGTGCTGGTAGTCGCCGCCGTATATAGTTGGAGCCGTGAACTCGTCTATGGACGGTCAGTCTAGTCGATCAGCCTAGCTGCCCATCGGATCGTCACTCACGCAGGTCAATGGCAATGTGAGGATTCCACTCGCTCAAGATAAGCTTGATGCCCCTCGTCTGCTGGCGATCGAGCTTGATGTGGTCCCTGTTAGGGTCGAGGTTGCTAGCGAGCTGCCTCTGGAAGTACGAGACGCCGTCGACGTTGTACCGAGGCAGGATCTTGATATCCATCTTCTCGAGGATGGAAGCCGTCCACTCCTGCTCAGCATCCATCTTGCCCAGAAGTGCAAGGGCACCCTGGTCTGCAGCGGGCTCGTTGCCGTGGATGGCAGCTTGGATGTAGACCCGCAACTTGTCCTCGCTCTTGTTCGTGTTTGGCGTGGACAGGAAGACGTACGGGATGGCGCGTCCTTCCTCGGACAGGAAGTCGGCCGTCTCATACGACAGCCAGTTGTTCCGTCGAGCAAGTGAGCGAATGAAGTGGTCTTGGAGAGGTTAGCGAAACAGCGCAAAGGCAAAGGCAAACGATGGTCGTAGCTCAGACTCACCGAGATCAATGTCATCGGTAGGCCCCTCTGATCCATTCTGCCACCTTGCCGGCAACGTGTTTGGGTCGAGGAAAGCTGGCGAGTAGAGGGTAATGTTTACGTCGGGGAAATTCTCCGCCACTTTCTTCGAGTCTTTGGTGGTTGGTGACCAGTTCTCTCCATACTGGAGACCTCTCTGAGCACCGCCCGATTGAGCGACGGCGCCAGATGCGAAGAGCGCAGCGGCGTAGATGAAGTGCGCCATGATGAGAGCTATATGAGAGCTCGATAGGCCGAACCTCTTCAAGAGACCGTCCAGTTTGTCATCCAGAAGAGGGATTCGCGATCAAGGACAGACAGGAAGCGGCGGGGTTAATAAGTGAGCTGCATGTTTAAACTTCCCCGCTGCTTCAATAACAATGGAGATGCCCAGCACACGGTACTGTCATCATCCGGAACAGACGATCATGCATGTCGGATTCTACTCTTGGAGGGATGGCAGTTCTTGGCAAACAGGTTGAGCTCATGACGCCATCTCTCTGCAGATCCTCATTCATGAGAGCTGGTAGATCCCTGTACGAAGTATCAACAGCCGGCTCCTCCAAGGACCGACAGTCACTGCTCGTCTAAGCCAGGGTTGCTATTTGATAGAGCCACTGTCATTGTGTGGAGCAGCGAGGTGGACGAGTGGTCCTAAGGCTTGCCTATTTAGGTAGGTAGTAGATAAGCTTATTCGAGGCTATCCAAGTCCCGAGGAGCACGAACCAGCAACGGCAGGTCTACTCGTTTAGTCTTTGACTAGAACCCGAGCCCGTAAGTTTTGAAGACTTTCAACAGTATTGGATCGAACAAGACTTCACCCGAACCCACCAACGCCGGTGCAAGCTTGCCATCTCATCGACAACCCGAGTAAGCTTCTAGCAAAGCCGGATAAGATCACCCGAGAAGTCCGGGGATGCAAACCCCGCTCGCTTCGACGGACGATGCGCCTGGGCGAAAATGGGCTTATTAGACGTGTTGATCTGGGTGGGACCTGTGGATTCGCAAGCGACGAGGTGGCAGGCCTTGCGGGGGGCTATGCAGCAACGTCCTGGGCCGCAGTCACATTCCGGCGCGGGAATGAAGTTGGGCTGGCTGGCCTTGCCCGAGGCCGGCCCAGCTTACCAAAGCTCACGATGGCCCCTTGTTGTGAGAAGTGTTGCACTGCATTCGCTCTGTCTGCCTGCGACGCGCAGTCTACAGAGCGCTTCTGTGCCCCAGGCTATAAGAATCGACAAACGTCCCTGCTTTCGGTCCTGCAGCAGCTGGCCGTGACGGCTCCGCCTGGCTTCTGGCTTGCGTCTTTGTACAGGCTGCTAGCGCTGGAGTATCGCCATCATCTCATACGCATCCAATCCTGCCTCTTCAGCCTGTCTCGTCTCCTTCACTCGAAAGACAGGCTGGCAGCTTCCGCGATCGCCTCGAAGCGCAGACTGAAATACGGACCAGTCAGCCATGGGCCCTAGGAAGATGACGACCCGAGCACCGGTGCTGGATTCGCCGACAGCTTTGACGTACTGCGAAACCAACGTAGGCTGTCGAGGGTAGACGAAGAGCAGCGCGAAAGTTTCAGCATCTCGAAGTCTCGGAGATACTTGACTCGTGACTCTCACTGTGCTTATGGCTTGTTCGGGAAGATATCTGTTGGTCGGGGCCTGCGATTCTGTCTGCTGCACTTCCACGCCCTCTACGGTCAGCTCGAGGTGCAGACGCGCCGCCTCACCAGCTTCCGAGCTTGTCGGGCGCGTCTGGAGGTGGGAGAGAAGCAGGGCTTCTAGGAGGCCTGAGCCGCTGCCGACGGATAGGACGGTCCCTGGGCCACCACTAGGGGCATTCTGGCTAAGGTGACTGGTGAGGATGCTGAGTAGCCTGGTGGACAGGCTGAGACAGCAGTCTGGGTGACGGATTGGCGTCTCGTCCAGGTCGAGGTCTGGTAGATCCATGACTCCGATTATACGTAAAGGCTAGAGTAGGCCAGACCAGGAACGCGGGGCGTGATGTCTTCGTGTTGATGTTTCGAGAATTGAGTTGAGCGGTTGTGTGGGTGGAGCCGATCAGAGACGCCGAGCGGCAGACTTGCTACTAACGTTAGAGTAGACACTAGTCTAGGGTAGGCACTATTAGTTGAGCAGACCAACTTCTTACCAAGATCATCACACCCCTTCGCTGTTCAATCCACACAGGCCGAGAGTAAAGAAACAACCCCGGATTCGCGCGCATAGACAGGCCAAGGTGTCAACGACGCCAAGGATCTCACTAGAGTAAGTGAATAATAAGCGCACTACAGACAAGTCGAAGCCTCCCCAGGCAATGTCCTCCTGATCTACTCTAGTCTAGAAACCTTGTGTCTGGGTTGAAATCGTCAACCAACTACTCTAGACTAATCAGACTAGATAGGCACTCAAAGCGGCACTCGGAGCCAGTCATCCGTTCTCCTTACAACCGAGGCCCACTACACAACGCAGTAGGTCTCGACTCACGAGCGCAGTACTGCGTAGGAGGAGTACGGTCCTCATGGAGTAGAGAGGAGTAGCACCTACCAGTCGAGCCTGCGGATGAGTCCCTGGTTGAGCCAAGAAGCCCATACCCCTGCCACGTCTGGGGATTTGGCCTATTCCGTCCCTGACCCGTGGCGTTGACCCCTGTCTAAACTACCGGACATGAGGATTCTTGATTACATCTCGGGTGTTTTACCACGAATCACCGTTCGGAGGCTTGCCTGGGTCGATGTCATCCTTCCCCGGAAGCTGTATACCAGCGGAGCTAGACATCACGCAGATACGTCTTTTTGGGGGACTAATCCTCTCCGTCTCCGGTCCTCTCTTACCCGAAACACGGGGAAGCGCTGTTGACGAGATGTTGTTGCCGTCTCGTGTTCTTGACCGCCGGTCTATAAGATCAAGAAGGACCGGATCGAATCTGCCCCTTAAGAAGCTGATCGGTCGCCATGTCCATCCCTCCCAGGCAAATCAACACGGCATCCTCCGCACTGTCTTTTAAGCATAACGAATCCCTGAACTGAGTGACAAGCTCACCCATCACCATGCGCTTCACTTCCCTATTCGCTGCGACCATCTCCGCGGCCCTGGTCGTCGCCTCACCTGCGCCGGTTGAGCGGCAGACCTCCAAGTACGCCGGATACCTCATCTCGACCTTCAGCGATCCCAACCCTCAGGTCCAGTGGCACCTCTCCAAGGGAAACGACCCGTTCAACTTCAACTTCTTGAACGGTGGAAAGTCGGTCCTTGCTTCCAATGTCGGAACCAAGGGCGTTCGTGATATCTTCTTGGTGACCAACTCGGCGAGGTCGGAGTACTTCCTCCTCGCGACTGGTAAAGGATCCGTCCTTCATGCATCACACACGCTCGCAGTTAACCTGTCTAACACTGGATCGCTAGATCTCGACATCAACGCGCCCGGGTTCAACTGGGACATAGCAACCCGCAAGGGCAGCCGTAGTCTCGTCATCTGGTCCTCCAAGGACCTCGTGAACTGGTCCTCTGCAGCCCTCCGACCGTAAGCCAAACCTGTCCCACCCAGCTTCCAAACGATCTACAACGGATGTACTGATACCACACTCAGCATCGAGAGCAGCACCGCCGGCATGGCTTGGGCTCCCTCCGCCGTGTGGGACGACGCGACGAGCCAGTACTACGTCTTCTGGTCCTCGCGCCAGTACAGCACCTCCGACCCCGACCACACCGGCCCCGCCGTCACCCTCGACAGGATCCGCTACGCGACGACCAAGGACTTTGTCACCTTCAGCAAGCCCCGCGACTACCTCGCCCTCCCCGACACTCCCCTGATCGACCAGGAGTTCCAGTACCTCGGCACGCCCGGCCACTACCTGCGCTTCTTGAAGAACGAGACTACGTTGACCGTCTACCAGGAGTCGACTACCGGTGGCCTCTTCGGCCAGTGGACGCGCAAGACGGGTAACACGCGCAATGAGAGCCCGCGCGAAGGTCCTGCGTCGTATGCCGATAACCTCAAGCCCAACACTTACCACTTGCTGCTCGACGATTACACCCAGTACGTCCCGTATACTACTAGTAACATAATCAAGGGTGGGTGGCAGCCTTCGAACGCTCCGAGCTACCCTCGTGGCTTGAAGCATGGTTCTGTCACCCAGTTGACCCAGAAGGAGTATGATGCTATTGCTCGCAAGTACGGAGTTTAGATGTTGACGGGTAGTAAATCAATTATATGCCTTGTCAGGCTCGACAGTCTTCTGAAACCTAAAGTGACCCTGGCCCCTCGATGAAACATGTGTACGTGCTAGAACCGTGGCTCACACTGGCGACTGCGTGTTTTTCGTAGACCTGTCATCAACAGATATCGTGATATCCGTGGTCTTGGTAATGCCGTCACTCCTTGCCAGACCGATGGGGATTATCGTCTCTTCCGAGCCAGCCCTCATCCGGCAATCAGTCTCATCCGAAGCTCCACTCGAAGAGTGATCGTACATCTCGATGTCGTTGATACCCTCTTTGGTAGGTTTTGAACGATCGAGGTGAGAGCGCATCTGATTCCTGTCTTGGTGCTTTGATGAACCGTACCGAGCAGCTGATGATCCGGCGAGAATGGCCTTGAATAACGGTCTGAGGCAGGGGATGCATGCGGCAATGATGGCTACACATATCTCGACGGTTGTCCTGGACGAGGTAAGCTTTTTGGATCCTAGAGCGAGGCAAGCAAGATGAGAATAGCACCGCACCAGATTGTAATGTCCGAGCTGTCGTAGAGGAAATCTCCGTGTTTGCCATAACTGCCGAGGAACGTGACTTTGACGATAGCGGCAGCGGTAGCACTGCCCAGAGTTAGCTGCATAGACAGCGCAAACAATAATAGAGACGAAAAGACTTACAAGATACCAAGGGACAAGATGCCGGCAATGGCAGACTTGACTTTCCAGTTGAGGTGGACATGCCACAGCAAAGGAATGGGTATAAGAGAGAAGAGGAGATCAGTCAGAGCGGCGATGCCTGCGAGTAAAAGGTCAGAATGATGAAGATTGGATGGCCCAGAGCAGACTAGAGAGGCCCAATGCATACTGGAGTTGAAGTAGGCCGCAAACTTGAGGTTCGAAGGAGGAATACAGTACCCCTCCAGAGCGGCGTTCCACGTCTTGGCAAGCGGGCGACATTGAAACAAGACAGTCACTGTCCATCGTTAGTCGTCGGTTCTCCAGCATCGCCTCTCGTATCCCAAGAACGAGGAGACTTACAGAAGTTCCCGGTAGCCGACAGTACGGTGAAGATGAGGATGCCCCAGATGATTCTATTGAACATCTTGGAAGGGGATACGCGTAAGAGGAAGAGTCCCACGCTCACTTTGGTCAAGCATAGCGCGACGAGGCATAGAGGCTGCGTGACGAAGTTAAGGTGTAAGCCTCTAACGATGTTCTCTTTCGGTTCGATGTCTGCGACGTGTCGACCGGCGCCGAGCTTGACCTGGGGGATGATGATGATCATTTCCACAAACATGACGGTCTGGAAGATAGGAGCGTTAGCTGCGTGATCTCGAGTGCCCGCTCGTATTTGTCTCTGGTGGTGAACGACAACTTGATAACCAGGCTGAAGAGGAAAAATCTGTCCCTCACCATCGCTGCTATAATGCAGTAATCATCCCGGCCCAACGACCATATCATCCTAGTCCTCACATAGAGACGAAGTATAACGAAGACAAGTGCAAGCCCAACCATCGAACCGCAGATAGCCAAGATCTCGGGTCCTCGATTCGCTCCCGAAGGTGAGGCCGCTTGATCCATCGTTGCCGTTGGCTGGTCGTCGAATACTCTCGTGTTTATCGTTTGTTACTCGTAATAATCTTCGATTGTCGTGTTCATGTATTTGAGAAACACGTGCCTTGTCCAATATGGAGAAGAGAGTCCACCGATAGGGTTAATAGAGGAGCCGGAATGGAGGAGAGGGAGGAGAGGTGAGCGAACATGGGGGGGGGGGGGGGGGG
>QUZF01000026.1:315560-363518 GCA_003693555.1 Coccinonectria pachysandricola
CTGCAGCAGCGATGACTTCAGATTCAGCAAAGCCGACAGGGCCAGCCACTGCCGCACTTTTCTTTTCTTCCTTTCCATCTACAGATCAGAGCTATTTTACCTGCTGCATGCGCGAGATTACGACATGACGCGTGTGAAGAAAGGTGAGACATGTGTCTTAGCCCTCGCCAACTTGGGAGGGAGCCCCAAGTCCAAGAGCGTCTAGTTTCGTATCGTATCCGCTCAGAGGGATCGATGTGCGTGACTGGGGATTGCAGGATGAAGCGAGGTCGGTTTGCTGGACAGATGCTGTTTATGGCCAATTACGCTTGAGATCTTACCGAGAGATGCTGGGGGGCCCATCGATATGGTAGCAGTATCCTTGGCTTTTCTCGACTCTGCCTCTTCCTTTTTCCTTCTCTGTCTCTCGCGTGCCGTCTTGCATGCTTGCTCGGTACTGGATGATCGACAGGCAGGCAGGTCTCCCAGACTAAGACCGGAAAGGAAAAGAAAAGAAAGGAAAAGAGGAGAGGGGGGAGGGGCGAAGAGAAAAAAGACTGCAGCGGCTTGAAAGTGTACTGTACTCCCAGATGAAGTGCAAGGGAGTCACAGAAAAAGAAACAAAAGTGGTTCGATTAGCTGAACGCCAACTTTTGGAGAGTTTATATCGGTGCTTTCCGTAGCTCGGCTTGCGGAGTCGATTTAGATTCCCACATCGGCCAACGGAGAGTGACATTGGACGATGTGGCCGAGTGATGGACATTCCGACGACGATCACTCCCCATCCCTGATTTTCATGCAGTAGTCTACCCCATTAGGTACAGCATACTAAGTTGCTACGCTATAGCAAGTGACTACAGTTCGATGCTGACGCTCAACGTTGCCCTCCATGCATTCTCTTCCGATGCACGGTATATCCGTGGTTGAGACGTTGACAGCCACCGTACTTCGAGATTCAAGATCCGAGATCGAGTAGCTTCTTGAGACGTCATTTTCTGATAACAACCGCTGCTCGGTGGCTGCGCTATTACCTGTCAACTCAACTCGGGAGGGGATATAAGTTACCGGCCGGTGGCTAAAGCGGATGGCGTAACGGACGGATCTCGGCCGGTAGATCTCGGCGCCATGCATCCGAGAGCACCGCATCTCACCGACATCAGATTTCCGCAAACTATCACTCTCCTAGACTAGTCCAGTATCTAGCCCAGAAAACCCTCCGGTTCTTTAAAACCTGTTCTAGCTGAAAGACCCAGGTCATTCGTTGATCTGGTTCCCATAATCTCTCATGGCCCTACATCTCATCTCTTGATTCTCGACACCTCTGCAACTTGCCACCAGCACTCAGGTCACCACTTTGAATTAGATCTAATAGACAATCACTCCATCTTAGATGCCGTAGTTAGCCAATTGTTACTCCGTAAATGATGTCTATCAACATAGGCGTATGCCACCTTCCCACTCGCTCACCTACTTCGTCCCACGCCGGCCCTCTTGGTGTGCCTCCCTCGTGGCGTGCCTCCCCCTCGGGTGCCATAATTGCTTCTTTGAATAGTCTCCTTCTGTCTCTCTCTCTCTCTCTCTCTCGACTACAATAGACAAAGACTAGTCTAGTCTATTCTAGTACTCGAACTTATCTCATACCGTCCTCCCTTGAGCTACTAATTTCTATCCAACATCATCTTGCTCCCCTTACTAATTGCTCTTCTCGTGTCACTTTTTGGCCGCTGTTTCCTTTCCTCTACCAAAGTGTGCTACTTCTGACCTGCACTTATCGCATTTTTCCTTTCTTATTCCGGTTTGTGATCTTCGCTCCTGAGGCAAGGACCATGAGGTTCATCTCGGTCGTCTCCTTGGCCTCCGTAACCCTCGCCATCCCGGCCGTGTCCCGAGCGGGCGGTAACAGCACCTGCGATGCGGAGACTCGCGTGGCTACCTTGACCAACAGGATATATGGCGATGTAATGCGGAATCTTGAGAACAGGGAGGTTCTCAACCGGGGGTGTGCACCGGCAAGGTGTACTGCAAGGAATGTCGCTATCCGACGCGAATAGTAAACTCGACTCTTTCTATCGTTTACTCGAAGATTCTGACATGGTTCCAGTGGCTCTCTATCAGAGGAGGAGAGATTAGCGTACATCGAAGCCGTCAAGTGCCTCCAGGAGAAGCCTGCGCGAACTCCCAAGCATGTCTCTTCAGGCGCGCGCTCTCGTGTCCGTCACCCTACTAAGCTGCCTCTACGAAACCTAGCACTAACCGCAAGTCTTGTTGATAGTTCGACGACTTTGTAGTCACCCACATCAAGCAGACCATGACAATACACTACACCGGCAACTTCATGGCGTGGCACCGCTGGTTTGTCTACTCTTACGAAAAGGCTCTTCGCGAGGAATGTGGCTACCGAGGCTACCAACCTGTAAGTCTCGCGTCGAAAAGGGACATATCAAACGCGTGCATCTAACAGCGTCAAGTACTGGGACTGGGCCAAGTACGCCTCCGCGCCCGAAAAGTCTCCCATCTTCAACGGCGACCCTTATAGCCTCGGCGGAAACGGCGAATACATCGAGCACGACGGTCCCATCCTGGATCCTCCCCCGGGTTCTGGCGGTGCCCCTATCCCTCTGGCGGCCGGCGTTGGTGGAGGATATGTCACTACCGGACCCTTTGCTAACATGACGGTGAATCTGGGCCCCGTAGGCGGCGTCAAGGGAGCTGCTGCCGGTATAGACGGTGGCCTAGGCTACAACCCTCGCCGTCTGAAGCGTGATGTTGGGCCGGCCTTGAACGAACGTTATGCCAACTACACGACGGTTCTGGGTAAGTTCGATAACATCGGAAACTCAGTTGCGTGAGCTGACATCGTCGAAGACTTGCTGTCGACTGCTGATATCGACGAATACCGCCACCTTTCGGAGGGCGTGCCCTATACGGTTGAGATTGGTCCCCACGGTGGTATTCACTACACCATCAGGTAAGGTTCTTCTACTCTGAAACAGTAGAGAAGATCGTGCTGAGTAAACGTCTAGCGGTGACCCTGGTGCTGATTTGTACATCTCGCCCGCCGATCCTGCTTTCTGGGTACACCATGGGATGATGGATCGCATGTGGACATATTGGTGACTGATCCCAACACTGCAACTCCTTGTCGAGACTCGATCCCTGACCATGTTCACAGGCAAAACATCGATCCGAAGAGGCGCAAGCAGCAGATTGATGCAGGCAACTACGGTCACGTTACCTGGGCCAACAACCCAGAGTCGAGAAAGACAACCCTCGACGATATCATCGACATGGGCTATGCTGCCGAGTCGACGACAATCAGAGAGTTGATGGATACGCTATCCGGTCCATTTTGTTACTTCTATCAGTAGAACTGGCGACGAATAATACGCAATGAGCCTTCCTGGTCTACACATCGAGGAAAGGTAGGAGGGACGATGGAATTATACGACTTAATGTTTAATGGTCGACTACGGCTATCGACTTCTTCATTTATACAGTATAGACATGAATTTATAGACTAGACTTATGCAAATATACAACATCGCGGTCACAGAATTACCTAGTAGTAGAGCCGAAAGCACAGAGAACCTGCAGCATCGATGCTGGCTATGTTAGCGTCGGCTGACAAGCGACTGTGTCCTCCTCGTGGCATCTGCTCCGATGCTTCCATGGGCCCCCCTCCCCTGCTCGAGATTGGCAGGCCTCAAAATCTCTCAACTAAGCCTAGGGAGTTGCCCGCTGACCGAATGCATTCGGCAGCAGAAGTGCCGATATCAGGCTGAGGGGTCACTGTACATGAGCAGCATCAGCTGAGCCTGATTTCAGAGCCACCATAGCTGAGTCGTGATAAGCAATGTCAGCATCATGCTGTACTGCATGAGCAAGCAGGCTGGATAAGCACCTTGGTCGAATCACCACACAGCAAACGCAGCACGGTATGATAACAAGCGTGCAATACTACTCTACAGACCAGTGGGATGAAGCATGAGGCTCGAATGACCAGCTGTCTCCTCTCTCTATTACCTCCCCACTAGACTACGTCGCTGTCTTTCCGAGATCCTGTGCCGCCGAGCCATCTCTACATTCTCTTAAATCATAGCAGGTCGGTTTCTTCTTAGGCTCTCGTCCCGTCGACGCCCCGCCTTCCCATCACTCCGCATATACAATACAATCAAGTGGTTAGCTAACCACAATTTCTTTTTGATTACCGCCGTCTTGATCATACGACTAATCGACGGAGCCCCGTGAGCCCCTTAGCTCTAGCATAGCCTCCACTCGTGCGTCCCTCGCCTGCGATCCTCCACCCGTTTGGAACATCAGAAAGCTCAGCCCCAACACCTGCATCATGGCTATGGAGATGGACTTCATCAGCGAGTACCAGTTGCACGAAGGCACCCTCTTGGACTACCTGAAGAGAGAGTTGTTCTCCGACTCTGAGCACAACAGCCAGATCCGTGTCGAGGTATGCTTATGGAACGGCTGAAGCCTCTCCATGCGTGGTAGTGATGCTTGCTAACAAAAGCTAGAAAAAGGGCTCCGTTTATCGACTTACAATCCCCAGGAAGTTGACCTCGGTAATGCGCACACAGTATCGATAGAACTACCCCAAGTAGTACTGATTTCATCAATAGCAGCAAAGAGATTTCATCATAGAGAAGTTACGATATAGAAGAGACACGGATGGAGACGATTGAGATGCTCGCACGACTAGCACCAGGCAAGAGAGACTTGACTGCCCATTCAGTTGTTTATGCTGACACGAGCGTAGCAGGGCGTGGTCACGATCCCCGCCACTTAGGATAAGGGACTGTGCAATGGGAAGCACATGGATGGGGCTGTGGAAGCATGTCCCCCCTTAGGCCGAGGCTTTCAAGTGCTGCTATGTATGTGACAAGGTTGAATGTTCATTGCGGTCACCCCGTCTTCCTGAAGTCTTCCTCAAACGCAGACCTGCTGCAGTTTGTACCTATTATGCCTGAGCACGAAGGATGACCAAAGGCTGACCTCAGCCCCGTTTCCAAGGCGTTTCTCAAGCCATTCATCTTCATAATGATAGAGCATCCCATCGAGTCTATGGATAAGGCACGTTGAGCCCCTCTTTCTGTTGAATTTAACTGGCTGGTCCACCGACGATGAGAAAGACATGATGCCATTCATCTCGTGAAGCACTACACCCTCTCAGTTCAACAAAAACCACAGTCTGTCACCAGCTACCTCTTAATCTACAGGGTTCTAATTCCTCACTTCTAGTGCTTTATATACCTTAGGATACTTAGGAAAACGATCGATATTCTGATAACAATCTTGGCGCGAAACGAAATCAACTCTCCCTCTGCATTACCAACCTTTTTTATTTATTTTTAAACGCGACAGACTCACCAAGCCTCGTAAATTCCTACATACAATAGATGGATATAAGCGACAACATGGTGTGCGATGATGATCTCGCCCGGTTCAAACTATCATTGGCACAATCGAACGAGTATCCTCGAAACCTTGTGCGGACTTCGGAATTCACATACAGCCTCAAAGCTCGCTACAGCATGCTCCAGAAAGACAACGACAAATTCTTCACACAGATATCTCAGCAAAACCGAGGAAATGAGCAGAGAGCGAGCGGCCAGCATGTGATCAAGATCCGGGACCTGGAAACATCAGCCGATGGTAGGTATGCCATGGACAACATGTGTCAGGTCCAAGGCATTGATTTTGAGCAGGAGTTGCCTATGAGGCAAAGGCCGCCGATAGTCTGGAAGCATTGACAGATATTCTCGAGGAGTCTACGCAGGATCCGTTGCGTAGATATGTGTAAGTGCCTGATTCCATCCTGTTGCAGTTCCCTCACCGATGAACTCTTCACAGCTTTCTCCAGTCGGAAAACTCCCGTGCCCCCTTGGCCTGCAGCCAGGGAATGATGGCTCGTCTCTTCACGCATCACCAGGTCATGGCATCGTTTTTGGAATTCACCACAACATTCAGAAGTCGAGAGATGCCGCATAACTTGACCTCGTTCAAGTATGAGAACTACCTTGCCAAGAAACACCACCTACCTGGTATGAAGCAGCTGGCTCGATCAGGCATCATGATACAGCACTGCTTCAACTTGCTGGGAATCGAATCAGGAGGGCCTGGACAATGGTTGCCACGTCAAGTTGCTGCTTACCACAGCTTCGATCTTCTCCAAGGCCGATCATTTTGGATCATCGTCAAAGGCAACTCAAAGATGCAAAAGCGCTTTGAAGTTACGACTGACGATTTTGTCAAGAAGAGAGCAGACAGTTCCAGCAGACAAAACGTGCAGGAGTCTTTTTCTCAGTCGCTTGCTGAACACCTCTTACTCTCACAATGGTGCGTGGAGAACTGGAGCAACTACACGGAAGATCTCCAGGACCGCTGTAGGCAACTCGCTCGCATGGCAGAAGATGCCCCAGTCAGTAGGATGGCCAGGGATATCGGAGCTAACTACGAGGAGGACAAGTCAAGGGCCAAGTTCATCAACCCAGGCTTACGGAGTGGTTCGATTCCGATGGACATCATCCGAAAGCTCTGCTACAGAGCGACAGGGCACGCTTCTACGGCTCATGAAGCTAAAGTTTCGCCCCCTGCCGTGGAACGACTACGGATCGAGGATGTCTTCAAGTTCGACAAGCTCCAAGATCTGAGCCGGCTCGGCACGACACTGAAGGAAGGTATAGCGATGATCTTCCAAGCAAGGAGAGCGCTGTCCTCGCTGAAAGAACACTACGGAGAAGTTGTCGACTCAGCGGCATTTGGGGCGCACTTCAACAATAAGAATGCGCTGGAGGAATGCAAAGTCAGCACACGCGACTTCGTCGGTAACCTCGACGTCTTGCTGAGTGACCTCGACAACTATCGGGAGCTACTGAGACACATGCTGAGTGAGGTGGAGAGCACAGAGATGAGAGTAAGCTCCGCTGTGTGCTTTCGAGCAGATGCCTAGCTAGTCTAACATGTCTGCAGTACAACAGCATCTTGCAGTACAAGAGCGCACACCTTTCAGAGCATTTCGCGAAGAAGGCGGATGACTCGGCCGAGATGATGCAGATCTGGACAAGCAACATGCACAAGAAGACCATATCGATGCACCTCATCACCATCTTTACCCTGATATTTCTCCCGGGCACTTTCGTGGCTGTAAGTAAGGTATTCGAAGAGTTTCTCTGTAGGTGTAGTGCCTGGCCGCTCACTAACAAATTGTGCAGACATTCTTCAGCAGCGGCCTTCTTGTCTTTGGCGGCGAGGGCGATGGCGGGTTCGGTCCTGACATGGGCGACTGGAAGGTTCGTCTCGCTGGGATCAAGCTGTTTCTCGTAATCTGCTTGCCTCTGTTGACGTTGGCACTGATGGCTTGGACGTTGGTTTATTGCTGCTCGGGTTCGTGGCGTAGACAACCGGATAGTCAGCGGGCACTCGGCCAGAAGACTACGGATGCTGGTGATGCCGTGTGAAGCGAGGAAGAAGCCGCCGGATTGGTCTTATCTTGGAGTTTCATCTTCCATTTCTCACGCTTTGTGCGTTTGATACTTCTATTTAATCGTTTTCATTATTGCTTTTTGCCTCAGTTCTGTCCTGGGTTGGCTAATATAGTACCACGATAATGTCTTTCTTCATAGTTTTAGAACTTAGAACTTAGTTATGTCCTATTTCTAGCTCATGATACTTTCTTAGGGTACTCGGATTCGTAGAAAACCGGGATAGATAACGTGTACCGCCTAGCAGAGTTCATGAGTAAACTCGACGTCAGTGTATCGACACTAGGAAATCCAAGAACACTTCTTCAACTGCGTTATATTAATCAGACGAGCTGTCAGTATAAAATGTCTTGGCCTTATAGTCACCTACTCTAGGCCTCCTCTACTCATCAGCCGTATGATCCAGTGGGCAACTAAGCTTATATGCGGAAAATGGTCTACGGAGGCTGTAACGAGGCTGTGCCGCAGAAGACGTCTGCGGAATCCCTCCAGCTTCGGTACCATCCTCTAAGAGCTCGCTTGCGATCTGTGGCAGTGCTCAGGCTGTGCTATGACTCGCGTTCGCAGGTTCATGGTCCGATCAGCCTTACGGCTTGATGCTGGCTCTTACATGGATTATCAGCACTCCCCTCCGCCCTCCGCCCCCCCTTTTACTTCTCAGATCCCAGGCTCTAAACCTCTTTGCAAATTCTTAATGCTCATCAACTTCGTCCTGCGCACCTTGGCCTAGGTGTATTCCCACGGATAGCGCTCATAGGCCTCGCTCGACAGCTGCTGAACACACGCTCTGCAGCAACCCCGTCTGTCGAGCATTTCGCCTCAACAAAGCCCTATAAGGACAAGTTCGTCCTGTCCTTACGCCTGGTAAGACCTGTCACGTCTCATGTGTCTGACCCTTCCGGTCACTCAGAGGCTCTGGCTTTCCCGCTCGCCACCAGAAACCACAACCTCAGACCAGCCTTGATTTGTTTGATCCTCCCTCAGCTGCTGCCAATCACTTGCTCGCTCACGTCTCGCAAAGTCCCTTACGAAACGCCCCATGCTGTACCACGAACCGATTGACGTCCTTCGTATCTTGTCGAGAGACCATGGCGCCGCACAACCTTCCACAACTTGCCGGAGAACTTGAGGTCCTGATGAAGATATATGGCGGTCGCAGTGGAACAGAGTCTGAAGCGCAGTCGTTCATCCCTCATTGGGAACTAAATAGATTCTGGCAGGACAAGAGCATCGCCGGGCTCTTGAGGGCCCACACAATGACTGATTACAGCTTCATCATCGCGATAAAGTATCTGCGTATCTTCTCTCTCCTGGTCTTTATACAGAAGATCGAGTATATCGACACCTTCATCAAGTACGGGTTCGACGACAACAAGTTCCCAGTCGAAGAGCCACATAGCCCTCATTTCTTTCCAAAGACGCCCGGGCATGAAAAGGTCTGGAAAAGGATAGAAGATTGGCAATGGACCTTCTTCCCACTGACCATCGATCGGCATACCCTTCACGGACGAACACTCGACCGTCGACTCATCCTGCCCATACGCAGCGAGACACTGATCAATGCCGGCGACAATGCTCAGGTGTACAAGGTAGAAGCTTGGATCGGCTCGGACTCAGATACGGTGAGTACGCAAGAACCCTATGCGCAGCCACCACGAGGCAAGTCGAGCTGTTCGAGAGTTGAGGCTGACGCGACATAGACAACGCTTGTCCGAAAGACGTACCATAAGTCTGGTGTGGCTCAGTACAAGAGAGAAGTAGAAGCTTTCCAGAGTCTGCAGAGTGTTGACCACCGATCTACCCATGTCGTCGAGTTCTGGGGCTGTTACGAGCAGCCAAAGGATGATACTACGACGACGTACAACATCATCCTTGACCATGTCGAGGGGGTCAACCTGGAGACGTTCTTTCGCGAAGTAGCCCCGCCTAGAACCAAAGAGGAGTTGAACCAATTCTGGCATGCCTTCGATGGCGTCTTGGAAGGACTGCAGCATCTTCACGCCCCCATAATTAGCCCTGTGCCGGGTCGGACTTATCAGCGGTAAGACATTGTATCTTCGGTACATCTTTCAACATCTAACATCATGCTGTAGAGTTCACCAGGATCTTAAGCCAGAAAATCTTATCGTCCGCAACGCCCCCTCTGGTCAACCATACAATATCGAATTTGTGATCATAGATCTCGGGCACAGCCATACCAAGGTCATTGTTGATAGCGAAGACACCACCAGCCTTGATAGGCATGGAGGCCAAACCTACGGTGAGCACATCGAAACCTCGAATCTGTCCCTCAACGACATGACTAAAACAAAGCAAAGGAGCCCCCGAATGCAGCCATCACCAAGTCCTTTTATCCGCCCCCATCACTTTCAAAGCCGACATCTGGTCCTTGGGTGCCGTGATGAGCGACGCCGCCAGCTGGATCGAAGATGGTCCGCAGGGACGAGAGAAGTACTACAACCGTCGGGCTACGGAGACACGTTCGAACGGAGCTTTCAAAGGAGCTGGCCACGAAGGGTGCTTCCACGACGGCTTCAAGGCTCTCAAGGCTGTGCGGAACACTCACAAAAGGATCATTTCCAACTCCGATGCTTCCGTTGACACGGTGACGCCCAAGGTTCTCAGGATGCTTGACGATCACGTCCTCGTTCCAAATGAGGATCGCAGGGAGGCTTCTGCACTTCGCGCGCAGCTTTCAAAAATGGTTTCAGCACCGCCCGAAGCCGGCAAGCTCTCCTCGTCCGTTAATAGCCCTACACATTATACTCCCAATCGTGGTCACATGCGCGGCTCTTCCAAAGACCTTGGCCAGCAACGTAATTCGCAACCTGGACCGCAAAATCAAGCTTACAATCCTCACCTAACTCTCGAGCAAGTGGCTGAGTACCGCATGAACTTGAAGGAGAAGGAACAGTACGTTCACGAAGTTCACCAAATGATCAAAACCCTGGCGGAGAACCTCGAGGGTCGAGACCACATCTTCTTCATCGACACATCGCCTACGATGATGAGTTATAGGCATCAGGTAAGCGAGAGCTTCGATGTGCTCGCTTGGCTTGCCAAAAGATTCGACAACGACGAGATCGAACTCTGCTTCTCATCCGAAGCCAAGACCGTGAGCAAGAGCCGCCACACGACTAAGCTCGCTCAACAGTTCCGAGACAAAAGCTGGAACCAGGTTACATTTGAGGAAAAGTTCGGCGTCTTCATCGACGAGGTCATCATCCCGCGCTTGCGCCGCATTCGCAAATACACGCTGGGAATAAAGAAGCTCAGCATAATCGTCTTCACTGACGGTCGTTGGGCTTCTGGCTCCCAGGAGGCAGGCGGTGTTCAGTATCCCATCCAGAGGCTCATTGACAAGATGAAGAAGAATCGTCTTAGTCGCACTCATGTGGCCTTGCAATTTGTACGGTTCGGGGACGACGAGGAAGGGAGACGCCAACTTTCTTATCTCGACAACTACGGTAACAGACCCATCAATGGCAAATTGTGAGTTGAGACTGTCGACTTAACCTCTTAGGTCATCTGTACTCGAAATCTTCGTTATTCTAACAGCACAGCAGTGACATCGTCGACACGAAATCCATCAACGACAACATCTTCGACCTCTTCATGGGCGCCATATCCGCAAACAGTGACCGGAACGGTGAAACTCAGGAAGACACTTCCTCAGTAGACAGTCACGATGAGAATCCGAGCTTGGTCCCTGCTGAGCTCCAAGGCTCTAAGATTTGATTCGGAGTGCTGAAGAAATAATAGTATGATGACAGCGATAATGTTCCCATAGTAAGATCGAATGACTTCGTCTTCTGAGTTTTCTTAGAAAACCTCCTTAACTTACGACGTGGATGGTATACTTTCATTTTCGCAGAGATACTACTAAGATTAAGTCCCATCAAGATAATGCTAATTCATAATCTAGCTTGTGGATTGAAACCCAATTCTTCAAGGATACATCCTCAAGCGGTTGCGGGACACTTGGTATCTTGGGCCCACATCAAACGTAAGGAAGCAACATCTGGAGAGATGGCCTGTAAAACACAATCTTGTACATTGCAGAGTAGGCGAAGTTCATCAAACCGGCATTCCGGCAGGCGTGATCCGGTACCTTCTTATGGATGTATGGCGCTAAGCGCTTCAACGTGACGATGAGAGAGTGCCAGCGAACCTAGCTACATCATGTCGTTATTGGGTCAGGCATCAATGCTGGGTAGGCTGAGGACGCGAGGCCGACTAATGGAGCCCCCCGCCAGGATAGCTTTGTACTGTCGATTATGAGCTGGTTTAGATGTCTCCTCTGGATGGTGATCGCTCCTGGGAGGTCCTGCTTATGTGGCTGGCTATCTGACGGCCATTGCGGTTGGTTGCTTCTGACCTCAGAGATCTCACATGCTGGTTGTCGTCGGTCCATTTCATGTCCATGCTTCCTTGCTATTATGCAGCTCTGAGAGGCGCAGGCGCTAACAAAGATATTCAATTGGTCTGGCTGACATGGCTTCGCAACGGGCGCTAAGCCGGCTTCTACTTACAATGAAGGCTGCACTTGGATGGAGTCGCCTCTGAATGATGAGCATAAAGGGCGGCCGAGTTCTAAATCAGAGACACCTCACTTTACCTCAGATCACATCTCTTTTCTAGCCCGCAGCAACACATCCTCACAGTAATCCTGCCATATATCTTTTCGCTGATCTTTTGAGCACCAAATCGTTCACCATGGCCGATCGTAAAGGCGGCTCCATCATCAAAGCTAGTGACATGGATCGCCTTATAGAACAGGGCACCTCATCCCAGCAACGCCGCCAAAAAGCCATGGACAATCGTCAGAAAGAGGCTGAGGAGCGGAGAAAAGCCGAGGAGATGAAGAAAATGGCACAGGATTCCGGAACCGTGTCCCAGCAGAATCGCGGTAAAGGTATCTAAGTTAGCCATTGATTGATGTAAGTAACTAGCATCAACAGCCCTGTCCAGCTCCACTGACAAGAACAAAGGGGAGACCGACTTGCATCGCCAAACGAAGTGGGAAGAGGAGTGCAGGGCTTAGGAATGTGCGGCTTAGCCAGCCTCCCTCTTGTTTGTAATCTGCTAAACTATAGCATTGCCTGTTGGAAATCTTATTCTATGTGCAATGAAACTACATCATTCTCTTCTCAGAATCCATCATGTGTGTGTTGGCAGTGTATGGGCGTGCACTTCCTATGCCAAGTTCTAATCAAAACGCTCGTCGCTGTCCTTCTCCTTGCAGTATTCCTCGGCCTGGCACATCTTGCGGTCCACGAACTTCTCCTTCTCCTGAAGTGCTGCGCTATCCAACATTGCCTCTCCCATACCTTTCTCGTGTAGAGTATGCCAGTAAACGTCATCTACATCGAAACTGCACCGCGTTGCGATATTGAACCAGAAGCGATGACTGTCCCACGAGTCTCTCATCCGAGCCGAGAGGTATGGCTTGCCAGTCGGGAGAGACGCTCTGGCCTCAGCTCGCTCTACTGCACGTATGAACTGGTCCTTCTTTGGTTCAAAAAGTCGTAGGAATTCATCCATCTTATCATCTCTCAGCCATTCACCCGGGTGCTGAAGTAGCAGCCACCAGGGGACATCTTGGCTGTATTGGGACGGCATAACATTGGTGAACTCGAAATCAAAAACAGCAGTGATACGTAGCGTCTCTGGGTCGATGAGCATATTGGTTGGCCGCAGATCATCGCAGAAAAGTCGAAAGGGCCCGGTGTTATCGACAGAAGCGTAGGTAGGAATGAGCTTGGGATAGCAGTGGCGTGCAATGTATTGGTTCGAGGCCATGTCCCTATCAAAACCGGCAATATTGCGTTGCTCCTCAAGATGTACCTTGAAGTACTGCGCACACATATTGAAGTAGTCGCTGGCACGCTCAAATGGTGCTGTTATGTTGTCGAAGCACTCAGCAGGGCAGCCACCAACAGTGACCACCTCATTCATGTCATATGTCAATGGTCGGCCGGTGACAGCCCACTCACCGGAGGTGGCATTCTTGGAGATGGCGCCAATAAGCGAGAACTCGGTACGCGACAGCTCCAGCATGAAGCTGGCAATTTGATCATATATGATATCCAGCTTTGCCTCATCAAAGTCTGGGTCTAGAAAGACAGGCTCCCTCATATCGTCAGTCGGCGGCGCCAGAAAGCGGCCTAAGTTGTCTCCTTGGACAAAATCCATGATCATGAATGGGCCGAGCTCGTGTGGGCTCTCTTTGGTCAAACCCCAATGGCGAATACGCGGAACGGGGATTCTGGTGTTTTCGCGGATGTAGGAGATGACCTCAACCTCATTTCTGACTTTCTCATCTCTCCATGCTTCATGTACTTTTTTCGGGGCCGGAAAGCGGATAATCACGCGCTCATCTGTCTCGCCACGTCTCAACTTTAGGCTGATGTTGAATGAGCCTCCCAGGATACCATCGTAGCAAGTATCCCCATCCCACCCCAGGCAATTGTCGACGAAAGAAACAATATCGTCGGCAGTATCTAGAAGTTTTCTAGCGAATGAAAGGCGTTCATCGTCGGCATTTCTCTTGTCTATAGCTTCATAGGGTGCCATTTTGACGTGGTTATTGTTAGCGGCACAAGTGTTTAAGGTGATGGAAGGATAATCACCTGTCGCAACGGGAAGTTGTTGTTCCGAACCTATCTATCCGGTAAGCGTTCATTGGTCCAAGTCCAAGTCCAAGTCTGAGGTAAAAGGAGGACCGCAACGTAGATAGGTCCAGGGTCGCTGTAGGCAGGGGCGAGTCTGCTTCTCTCTCATTCACTTGTGTTGCTAGGTAAGTTGTTCTTTCACGCTGCAGCCCAGTTGTTTCATTTAATCTGTAAGAGGCGTTGCAACATAATTCATCTATTTTTCTTGACAGATAGCTACTTTGACAGAAAGTTGGAGTGGTCTTGGTTCTTCCGATGTGAGAGTCGCACCGCCCTATCACTCACTATCCGTAGAAGCGACTACGCGAGACTGCCTTACCTCGACGGTTACTCCAGTCTCGCCAACAATCATGCGTGTATTTCCTGTAAACACACTATCCTCCAAGACCTTCAGTGCCGGATCGGCAACTACCATGGTCGCGTAGGACGCTTTACGACGTTGACTGTCAGAAAAAAAGAAAGAACACCTAGGTTTGACTTGGTGGAGTTTGACTTACTTATGCTACCAAAGGGGATGGTTTCCATGTCTGGCTGCATAGTGAAGATCTTGACTAGGGCGGGAGTCATTTGTATAACGCCCTGGACGCGAAGATCGATGGGGAAGCCTTCGGCCGTTCTTCAAAAGCAAACGCGTTTATCAGCTTTCTGCTCGCCTGAATAGTCTCCGGTGGACAGGCACTTACTTGGCTATAGCCCGGATATCGATTCGGCCACACTTCTTGTCGTGGTCGATTGTCAACCAGTCAGCGCCAAAGGTCAGCTCAGCCTTGAAGGCTGGCTCGAATCCGGGCACACTCTCGATGATACCAGAAGCGATCTCCTGGATTGTTAAAACATCGTCAGCCTCGTACCTGGCGTGTTTGAAAATGAAGCTAGGAAATATGTCCCTTACAATGTGGATGCTTGTAGAACCAGTGTGATCGACACCTAGCCAATCGGTGTTAGCAGTTGTACTCGTCCTCGATATTCGACCAGCTGCGCTTTACCTAGAGGGCTGACGTTTCCTACGTTGCCTTTGATGGTAAAGGCTGGCTCAAGAGAGGGAAAACCTGTGAGTTTGGACATGATGGCTTGTTGAAACGAATCAGTACGATGCTGCTGAGTGAATCCAGAGTGGCTTCTGTCTCTCAATAAAGACATACCATCATATAGGCACGTACTCGGGTAGATATCTATAGGGAGCATCATATCCTGTCAAGGTGTGCAAACGCCTCGGCCTACTCGGGCCGGAGACGGAGCTGACAGATTGGACTCTCGGACCGAAGGTAACACTAAGAAAGGCTTGCATATATCGAAGGGTTACGTTAAATACTAAACGTGGTCTTTGTTATGGAGCTGTCGGTCTTCTAGACATCATTAAGGGTCATGGCATCACTAGCAGGTAAGCTCATCGTCGTTACTGGAGCTGGGTCTGGTATCGGCCGCGCGACTGCGATCCTCCTCGCAAACCATGGCGTGCATCTCGCTCTGAACGACATCAACGAGGACGCTCTCGCGACAGTAGAGTCAGAGATCAAAGAAAAGACGCAAGTCAAGGTTTTGGCAACAGCCTTCGACGTTCGATCTTCCGAGTCTTGCCAGTCCTGGATCCGGAATGCGGTAGCATACTTTGGCCAGCCGATCGCGGGAGCCGCCAACGTGGCCGGCGTGGCCGGGCCCAGCGCCCTGAAGGAGATCGGGGGGCTCCGCACAGTCCCCGAGGAGGAGTTCGACTGGGTCATGGAAGTCAACCTGAAGGGCATGGTGAACTGTCTGCGTGCCGAGCTGCCGCATACGCAGGAGGGCAGGGACGGCCGTGGCGGCGGATCCATCGTCAACGTCTCCAGCCTCGCCGGGATTATAGGGATGCCCTACAATGTCCCCTACGTGAGCAGCAAGCATGCCATTGTGGGATTGACGCGTGTGGCAGCCAAGGAGGAAGGCGGTAGAGCTATCCGCGTAAACGCAGTCTGCCCGTGAGCGCGCATGTCCAATATCCTTCTGATGACAAAATACCTAATACTACGACAGGGGAGTGATCGATACTCCAATGATAGCTGGAGCGCCCACACAAGGTGCTCCGGGGGCTTTGGGTCGAGTGGGAGAGCCGAGTGAGGTAGCAGAGGTAATCGTGTTTCTCCTCAGCCCCCAGAGCAGCTTCATAAACGGCGTTGCTCTTCCCATCGACGGCGGGTGGATATGTTCGGTGTGAAGAGCAAGAGCTGGCATAGCCGAGGGTCTGACGAGATGGGATATGTCCGCAGTTTAATTCTAGACAGGCTAAATCAAGAGATGGAAAGATACGTCTTACTACTCAGCTACATGATGTGATCTAAGCCGGGAGGGTTTCAACCAGTTCTAATGGCTACGGGGAGTGAATATCATGTCCATGTTTGACTGAAAGGTGAAGAAATGACCTGCGACATCCCAGTCCTGATCAGGATGAGCCAAGTTGAAGTCGTAACGGTGCATGACGACCGGGATCATCTTTAGCATCAGCATCATGGCTATGGTTTTCCCTCGACAAGTGCGCAGGCCAGCACCGAACTAGAATGACATTGTTAGCTGTCAAGCTCGACCGAGGAGGTAACACGACGCAGTGCGATCTTACCGAGATATTGCAGCGCGTCATTTCTCGAAGCTGCTTCTCGTCAGCCTCAAGCCAGCGCTCTGGCCTGAAAGCATCCGCGTCGGCGCCGTAGATGTCGGTATTCTGCAGGATCGCCCACGGGTTGCAGCCCACGGTGGTGCCGGCCGGGACATGCTTGTTGGCCAGGACAGCACCGCCGGCCGGTACCCTGCGTTCCAGGGGAAGCCCCGGCACTGGATTCACCCTGATCGCCTCGGTGATGACGGCGCTTAGGTAGGTGAGCTTGGCACATTCGGCGACCTGCGGCGGCCAGGAGAGGGCGCCCGACCGAAGACTTTCGTCTAGCTCATGCTGAAGTCTCAGATATGCTTTGCGGTTGCGGGCCAGGAGGTAGAAGATGGACCGGGTGGCGACGGAGACGGTTCCATAGCCAGCCTGTATGCTGGAGAGCGTTACCATCAGAACCTGCTCCTCACTGAGCTTCGCGCCTGGGTCCCTCATCGAAGCGTTGGAATCGAGAAGGTGTGCGAGGAGGTCTTGGCCATGCTGCTCCTGCCCCTCACCAGTTCGCTTCTTGATTATTGCCAAGGAAAATTCCAAGATGGGGTTCTTCAGGTATCCCTGGATGAATCGATTCCCAAGAAGAAACTTGTGCATCCATGGCATCTGCGTCACGATGGAGAAGTACTTATTCAGGAGGTTGACAGCCCCGATGGCGCCCCCGATATCAACCCCAGTCTTCAGGTAGCCAAAGGGCTCCGAAAGAACCACCACTCCCATGGCGTCGAAAGCGTAGTGCGCCAGTAGCTTGGAAGCGTCGACGGGGCATTTGCCTTCGTTGCTACACTCGTCGATCTTGGCCAGCAGTACGTCAATCAGGGGCTGCAGCTTCGTCTCTTCCTCGGGGCCTGCCGCCTTTAAATATGCCTTATTTGCTACGCGAAGCAGCTTCGAGTGATACTGCCCGTCTGACGTTGTGATGACTGTAGGCATAGGCTTACCCTTGTACCACGGCTCGGAGGCTGCGAGATATCGCGTCTGATCTGCCGTTAGCGGAGAAACGTGATTAGGTACGAAAGAAACTAGTATGAGATAGAACAAGAGCCCGGAGAGCACAAACCTTTTCAAAGGGTGGTTTGGTTCCGTAGATGATGGCATAAGCTGCCGGGTCGTTGACGGAGACCGTGCCAGGACCAGTTCTCACCAACGGGCCATATTTGCAATGTAGGGCAATGGTACGTCCGGGAACATCTGCATGCCACGCGGCATTGAGCTTCCAAAGGCTACTGATTCTGGAGATGGCCGGTCCAGGAATGTGAGAAAGCGAATTGCTGTAGTACAAGATGACGATGTAGCCGATGGCGAGGAGCGGAACAAACAGGTATACGCTTGAGAGCTCCTTGCCCATATTGTATTGTGTATCCATGGTGTTGTGAGGCTTCCTCTTCAATTTCTTCTCCTTCTTTTCTCTTCTCTCTCTTCTCTTTTCTTTTCCGTTTTCTCTTTTCGCAAAGCAGTTTCGACCTTGGCAGTTTCTCGACTGATGGATAACCTTGCTGGGCTGTATAGGATTGACGGCAATGACCTGTATTTACTCAGGGATGTTCTTATGCTGCTAGCTGACTGCATATACAAGACTAGACATGGATTCGCTTCCTCTGCGGCTTTCGTATATTTTTCTATATCATCCTGATAATCTATTGACCAATTGCCGTCTAGCTGTGTGTTGCAATTGGCTCCTGCACGTCAGAGTAGCACTCGGTCCGGCATGATCCTGGCTCAATCCTCTATGCGGGCCGAACCATATCTCCCCGTCTGACAGAGGCGCGTCGATCCTCCTTCATGGCCCTGAGTTGGATAGGGAAAGCCTCCTAACCCCTGTCCCAGGTTCAGATGCCACATACGCACGCGCTTCTCTTCCCATATATGACTTAATGGGAGCCACAACGGCTCGCCCAGGCTTTGGAACCTTGTTACCGTGCTTACTCATACAACCCTCTACACCCACCCACCCATATTAGCTTCGACAAGGTACCACAACATGGGTGTCAAAGTCAGATCTTTGAGAGAAGGTTGTCTCTTCTCCCCTCTAGGGGGCTGGTACTTTCGTGCCCTTCCTTATGTTGCCGCCATTCTCTTGTGGGGGCCGACGTTGTTTAACGGCACGCTCCGGGATCTACTCAAGGCCCCGTTGACGGGCCAGTTGAGCCACAATGTCCCTCTCAAGACGAACTATACCGGACTGTTCCTCGTGGACTACCTCATCGGCGTCATGGTAGCCTTTTTCTCGTCGGCCACTAGCCGACAAGATGATGGCTTTCAACTCTTTGTCATTGATGCGTATTCGACCTACGCCTGTGGGCTGGTATGGATGCACGCGGAAGCCTCTCGGCCTGGGTACAAGCCGAAATGGATTACGAGGTGAGTAGAGGGAGAGCGGATCGAAGACCTGCATATGTGCTCACATGGGGTTTCAACCTGTAGAATCACGATACTAAGCCTGATGTGGCAAACAGTCGGTGCGGCCATCATTTTCCCCATCTACTATTCCATCCACATCCCGTGGGCTAGCGAGAGGAGACTATCGCAATTCACGAATCTGAACCGGGCACGGGCTCTGACCCCTACGCTTCTCCTGGGTGTGGTGATCCCAACGGCGATCATTATGGCGCCATCTCTGACTGGGCCGGAGAACCGCTCCACGGAAACACATCAGACTCTGGTGGCCGTATTCATGTTGACTCCATTCTGGGCTTCGGCTACCATGGAGCTGTCAGAGCGGGTTTCTGCCTTCATGCGGCGGGGCTCTTCCCCGACTCGAACCAAAAGCAGCGCTACTTGGTGGGTTCGAGCAGCGTACCTGCAGACGTTTGTCGCATCAACCTTTGGACATGTGTACGCAATTGCAAGCATACTGACCTCGGCTGATCCGCAAATCGCAAACATGGCACGTCTGTATGTGCCTCATCTCTTAGCAGGACCCTCTGGTACAACTGATGTTCTGGTGAGCGGTGCGTGGCTCTTCCTGCAATACGACCACATCATCATTAGCCTGTCGAGCTTAGGATGGGCACTCGTCCTTCTGCACCAAACACCGCTGTCGGGGCGGTTTTCAAGCAGAGTTTTTGTCATCTTATTCATAGTTGGGTCTGTTATGATTGGTCCCGGGGCGGTGGTATCGCTGGCATTATACTTTCGGGAGAGCTACTTGGCAGCGGGCGAAGATGAGGAGAGGTAAACAGAGGGGACAGCTTCCAACCGAGGAGCCAGCGTCTCGAGCGTTCGGCGACTTGAGATATCTTCTTGCATACAGTGGTATTTTCTTCTTTATTCCTTTTTACCTCTTGCCTCGTTCCTGGAAATGGGTGAGAACAAAGGAGCACTCCCTACTGGCGAACTGGTAATTTTCCGCGCATAAAGACTACTTGGCTCTATCGCTTGATACGCGTAGTCGATGACTGCCTAAACCTACCATGCCTTGTTATCCGGTCCCCCCTTGAGCCGTTTCAACTACCGGCCCTGTAAGCTGAAATCGCATCCGTCGAAGCCGATTATGCAGGCAAGGTCTACGGCACGGTGCATTGATGCTCTCTATATCTGGCATCACGTCGGCAAGGCAGCAGCATGATACGCGATGCCTTGCTTGGCCAGGCTCTCTAGTATACTGCTGCTATGCGGCACGGCTTGATCACAGATTGATATACATATTTGTTAGGTCGATTGGTCGTGCTGGCATGCCACCCAAGCTCATGTTGCATCCAAACAACTTGGCGAGCAGGAAGACTAATGCATAACGTGGTAAGGCTCCTCTTTCTGAGACAATCCGAGCACCACCTTCCACATTAGCCAGGAACCTTATCACATCGCGCTTTTCTAGTGCATCTGGTACGAACTCCCGGAGAAGGAAACACCTGATGATAGGATGCTGCAGATAAGATCTCAAGCTAAACCCGAAAGTTATATTCCATAACTACTACTCTAGACTAGAGTAGACGACTGGATCTGCTTCTCCAGACTAGTCCGGGTATTCGCGTAGATAAGTAAAAATACGCGTACTAGCTCAGTAGATCGCAGCTCGTGCTAGACTAGGGTAAAAGCGGACCTTGCCACGAGAGAGCGGGGTTAATAAAGGGCCGAAGAATCCCGTGACTTAATATAAATAGTGATCGCACTGTGACCAGTCACTACCGCTCTATAGCCACATCGCCAACTTGTTCTCGTCCCCCACTGTTAACATTACGCCATCCTACCATTGCGCCAGCGCGCTCCCATCTACTCTGCCCGCCGTGCTGTGTCTAACCAACAGTTGGGTGATGGCCTCATCATGAGCGCAATACGACACACAGCTTGCAGATCATGCCGTGACCGCAAAGTCCGGTGTGACGGGGAACAGCCCGTCTGTCAGAAGTGTCGCCGTAGCGGGGAAGAGTGCGTCTACCTCCCGACGAATCGCCCGAACAAAGCAGATCTGGTTCAGTCAGTCGAGAGTCTGCAACAGCGCTTAGGTACATTCTATGCCCCCCCTCCTCCCGCTCTCCCTTGTCGAACAAGGAATCCGCCTCTAGCCCCACGTATCATGTCCCTTTCACTCGTTGCTACATCGTAAGGAGCCAGGCACTGACTCTGTCATCTGCCCTTAAAAGAACAGACCGAATCTCTTATCCGTAATATGGACAGTCAATCCAACATGCCGCTGCCCTACACAGGTTCCACCGCCATGAGCCCAGACTATCCGACGTCGACGGCCATGCCTCTGCACCTAACTTCTTTCACGCCTACCGCCTCCGAGCCGCAGCAGGGCTTTGCGTGGAGCCAGACCCCTTTCCCGGACTGGCTCAACAACGGCCAACATGAAGCCCTTGAACTCGAAAACGGCGGTTGTCTCGCCTTCTCAAGCCCTGCAGCGCCAATGGCAAGCTGTGCAACTGAAGGGGCACCCTTCCAGCTCGACGACTTTCAGCGATCCAGCGACGCCCGCCTCTTGACGACCAACCTCTCGTTGCCACCGAGTCTGAAAGAGATCCGAGAGCTTAATTCGCTCACGCCATATCCCTCGAGGGCCACAGATGACGACAACGAACGCGCCATTGCTGCCGAGATTGCCACCTTCACTGCTACAGTGTTCACGGCACAGTCGGATATTGCAGGAATATCACTTGTGCTGGCCGAGTACCTAGAATGGATGCGCAAGGCACCCAAGTCGTACGACCACACGAGCACCATCGAGAAGCTGGAGTCCCGGGCGCGCGAGGTGCATGATATAGCCCGGACGAGACACTACATGGCCTGGAAGAACATGGTGGCGGCGCTGAAGCCCCTGACACTGAGTTCCCGCCTCCGGGAAATCGAGGGCGATGTCTGTAGGCGGTTAGCCGAGGTTGATCAGTTTTTCAACACCGAGTACGATATCAAATCCACGCTTTCCGATCAGCGAGGGTTGACTTTTGCATCTAATCGGATGAACCCATCTTCGAGATCATCTGGAGGCTCGAGGAGCCAGTGACGAAAGGACTGGCAGTCGCATGTGTGTATGGAGTTTATGTACCCCCTTCTATCGATACATTAGATTGGTCTAGAGACGTAATGATGACTTGACGTACTGCGAGAATAAGACCTACTGACGTGTTCTTTTGTTGAAGGGCCTGGAGCAGCCCGGGTTTCGTGTCGGATACTGAAAAGCTAAGGTGAAAGGTGATCAGGACTGAAAGAAACCTCACATGGGTGGTTGGATTTAAGTTCCTTTTTATCTTTGCATCTTGTGATGTACTATAGTAGACTAGCAAGGATCTCCCTCGCCGGACACCCACCTTACTCCACAGGCTGCGAAGTCTTTTCAATTTCGGCCCATCCTCGCGGAACTGTGACATGCTAGACAACCCGCAGCGGTGCGTGGCGGACCCGGTTGGATCGTGGAGAATCCGAGCTTGACCCACACACATTGTCACCGAGGATGCCGGCGGTTCGATGCGAGGAGTCTGATCCGAGGGGTCCGTGTTCATTCGTGGAACGCGAATCGTATTCCTAGACTCGCGAATCAGTCAGGGCCAGGGCAAACCTCACGCCGTGCCAAACCACCGTCGAAGCAGCTAAAGCACCCAATGCTTGCGCGAGACGAGGAGACCAGCTGCTGTAGGCGTACCCTCCCTTGACCGCCAAGGTCCCCATGCGTCGCTTGTCCGCCTCCGTCGCATCGTCATCCCATGCCATGAGACCCGAAAGGCACCCCTCGGTGGACACATAGTCCAGTTTCGGAGCTTTTCTGATCATCTCGCCAACCTGGTCTGCCAAGAACCTGTCAGGTAGCAGGGGAAGGATCCTGTACGATAGAAGCTTGTACCACCAAGTGTCCCACGCCTGCATCTTTGTTATCAGGCCAGAGAGCTCCATGATCTTCTTCATGCGCTCTAGTCGCTCGTCTTGGTAGGCCTTGAAGACCTGGTCAAGGGTGTCGGCTGACGGTGCTTCATCATCGGCCAGCATTCGATGGAGATGATTACAGAGGACGGCCACGGACTCCATGCCCGAGTTGCCTCCAAGCGCAACGTTGGGGGTGACCTGCGGGGTTCAAAGATGGATGATTAGTCAATGTACGTACATTGGTATGAGGGACTCTGTTTTTGTGTACTTTATGCGCTGCGTCTCCTGCGAGAACGATTCGACCACTGTGCCAGCGGTTCAGCACGCCCTCCTCGAGGTTCACGAGACCGCCCCGTATTCTCCGGCTCCAAAGCTCGCCAAAGACCATGGACTTGGAGATGGCATCGTTGGCATACTTATGAGCAAGATCCTCGGCGTCCTGATCGGTGTAGCGCGCTTGCTTCGGCCAGGCGAAGGGCTCGTCGAGACGGACAATGAGGAAAAAGTACACCCTATCCGGCTGTGTCAGAGACAGAAAAGAGCGTCCCTCGTCGTATACTACGGTGAGATCACGCTCTCCAAGTTCAGGAATGCCGGGAGCTACGCCGATTAGAGACTTCCAGCGCGTCTTCATAGCTGTCGTCGCATCGCATATATCAGCGGGGGCTCTTAGTTGACGCTGAGTTTGACTTGATGCTCACTCGATCTCTCCCTTGCTGGAATCAGGCCTGGCGTTACCTTATTGGCATGATCCCACATGAAAGTTCTGATAGTGCTGTAAATGCCATCACAACCGAGGACCATGTCACCAACCTCGACGTCGCCATTGCTCAGAAGTACTTCAGCACGATCGGGAAACTGCTTGATGTCCGTCACTCTGCATGACGTCCTGATTGGTGTCTTATCCGGCAGGCCATCGTACAGGATCTGCAGAAACTCTCTCCTCTCGAGGAGTAGCATGCTGCCGCCATGGCTAACGGTGCAGGTAAACCGAGTGTCAGCTAAGCGGGGGGATGAGAGTGGTTGATTGGGATGAGAGGTAGTAGAGGAAAGAAGGAGAGAAGAGAAGAGAAACGAGTGGAAGAAGGCAATTCAAACGCAGCCAATGCTTACTTCTCGTCAAGGTAGCCAAAATAACCGTTGTCCACCAACATAGCGCCACGGGGATCTCTGACAAGCCACCTACGCAGAGGCACGCAAGCTCTCTGAGCAGCATCTAGAAGACCGATCTGGTGGAGAATGCGAGAGCCATGTGGGTAAATGCCGATACTGGCGCCCTCGCTCGGCGCGACAACGTCTCGACTCTCGAGCACGACGTGTTCAATCCCGGCTCTTTGGAGTGCGTGCGAGGCGACTAGGCCAGCGACACCAGCACCGACGACGACGACTCTGAAACCCATTCTACCTGTTCTCCTTATTTCTTATTCTTGTTGATGTTGATTTTGCTCGAGTTGCTACTTGCTACTTGCTAGTAAGAATAGTGGGTGTACGACGGGGGGTATAAAGGCAGGGAGAGGAGAGGAGAGTCCAACGGTTTCATGTGAATCAAGCAATACTCACAAGTCGCTGTCTCCCTATTCTCAAGGAACGCAATATCGAGCGCAATCTTGAGTTAAACTCTTCGTGCCCTGTCTCTCGGCCCGAGAGCGCACTAGTTAATGTACGTCAGGCCCACTGACTGTACCACGCACTCAGTGTAACGCTTTGCAGATGTACCTAGGTTAGTAGTAGTTAGCGTACTGCCCCTAGTAGTCTAGTGCTCCACCGGATGCACGTCTCAAGGCCCGGCCCGCGTGCCACCCCTCCCTTTTCGTTGTAGATCTAAACGAGAATAGCCTAGCCTGAAGAGACAGCTCCAGATTAGGCTTAATGGCAGCCTTAAACTTTACTTGACTTGTAAGTTTAAATTCCATCCCGCCCCACCTCGGGCCGAACTCACCGAGAGACACCAAGATTGCCAGCTGGGACTGTTGAAATTTCAAGTTGAAGCAAACAAATCGAACAGGTGAGTTCCATGCTGCTTAGAAATCAGAAAGTACGATAAGTTTCTCCCTTAGAAGCCAAGAGAGAGCTTAGAAATCAATTCCTTATATGTTGCTGTTGACCTGGTAAATTAGCCAGGCGGGGCGGGTTGGTTACAATTCGTTGGGACCACATCGTTTTCTATTGTTGCTTGGTTTGAATAAGAGACATAGCTTTGGTGATTTCTCAGCAGCGTTTCCTTCATTTCCCAGGGCTTACAAATTAGGAATGACCTGTCCATGGTCGTTGGTTAGTCATCGGCTGTAGCCTGTACGTAGCAGCTCATACTTAGTCTGTCTGCCTTTAAATTTATAACGCTAGTTCTTGACATCCTTCACTTCCTTCTTCCATCCCACCAGCGACGTTGCAGAACTGCAATCACCTTGCGCCAACGCCATTTCGACATGCTCTCTAGTGACACGATGGTCGTCGACGACGAAAACACCAGCTCTCAGACCGAGGCTGGCGTCTTTCGGTCAGACCAAGACCAGACGAACCTCGAGAAGAAGGGAGAGACGATGGACTCGCCCAACCTCTCGATGCAGGATAAAGAAGAAGACAGCGGTCCCGTACGCACCGTGACCGGAATCAAGGTTAGCGTCCCTCTACTTCTGGAGGAACTCGCATGCTTGCATGGCGCTTACCCTGTGATAGTGGTTCTTTGCCTACGCTTCTGTACTCTCGACCGTTCTGATCTTCGCCTTTGACAACACAATCGTAGCCAACATCCAACCCTCCATCTTGGACTCTGTGGGGGATGTCGAGAAGATGCCGTGGATCGGAGTCGCCCTCAGCCTCGGTACTGTCGCTATCTTGCCCCACGGAAAAGCTCTCAATACGTTCAATGTCAAATGGTACTTCCTCAGCATGGTGGCCGGTTTCGAAGTGGGCAGTGCCGTCTGCGGTGCCGCTCCGACTATGAATGCTATGATTATCGGCCGTTTCATCCAGGGCTTCTTCGGATGCGGTGTCTACGCAGGTGGCTTGACCGTGGTGACCATGATGACCAGCAACCGCGAGCGACCCCTATACTTCTCGGGCATCGTCGTCGTCTTTGGAATCGGCAATGTCCTGGGACCCGTTATCGGTGGCGCCTTTGCTCAGAGTTCGGCCACTTGGAGGTGGTCCTTCTACATCAACCTGGTTATTGCCGGTGCCTTTCTTCCTGGCTTCATCTTTTGCCTGCCATCTCTCGACCCCCAGAGCCTCAAGTTCTCTGAGAAGATGCGCATCATGGACTGGACAGGTATTGCTGTCTTCCTGGCCGGAACAGCCTGCTACGCCATGGCCATCACGTTTGGCGGCGCCATGTATCCCTTCGACAGCCCCGCTGTCATCTCGCTCTGGACCATAACGGGGGTTATGCTCATCGTCTTCATCCTCGTCACCATCTACCACCCTTTCGTCGCGGGCGTGAACCGCCTGTACCCTGGCCACTTTTTCAAGCTCCCCGAGATCATGATCCTGCAATTCCAGATGTTCGTTTGCTCCGGCTCCATGTTGACGAGCGTCTACTACACTCCTTTGATCTTCCAATTCACCCGTGGAGATGGTCCATTAGATGCTGGTGTCCGCCTCTTGCCTCTAATGTGCATGGTCATCTTCTTTTCGACCGTTAACGGATTTCTCTTACCCAAGTTCGGCTACTATTACCCGTGGTATGTTTTTGGAAACATCGTTATGCTCATCGGCTCCACCCTCATGTGTAAGTACTCCTGAGTTTTTCGCAACCCTTTTCAAGGGCCTCTGAACCGTTTGCTGAGAACCTCTACAGTTAGAATCAACTCATCTACGTCGGATTCTGCCATCTATGGTTATACAGCACTCATAGGCATGGGAATTGGTTCCTTCTTGACCGCAAGTGTCGCCGTGGCGCAGGCTATCCTCCCACCCGAAGACGGTACTAATGCCATCGGCACATTGGTTGGAGGTGAGTACCATTTTCTACTGAACTACTCACATTTCTAGCAGCTGACAGAGTGACTTATCTCACAGCCCAAAACATTGGTTCCATCACCTTTCTTGGCATCGCAGGCTCCATGTTCGCGACTATTGGCACCGACAGTCTTCACAGAATCCTTCCAGACTTGTCCGAGGACGACCTCGTCTTGTTAACTACGGGAACGCACAGCGACATCTACAAGAGCCTCAATGCCGAGTCTCAGTCTGCAGTTGCAGACGAGCTTACCCTAGCGATCCGAACTGCCTTTGGTCTCATCATGGCCGCCTCCGCCTTATCACTAATTTCGTCACTGTTCTTAGGAGTGAGTGTCCCTGAGTACTGCGCTAAATGCTTTTGATCCCTATACTAATGTTACCATGTAGCGTAAGAAGGCTTATTGAGACTGGCGCTGGTCGGCTTCGTTCGCATTATTGATGGCAAAGAAGAGTCTGAGTGAAAGAATTTAGTTTCATACGTAAACTGGCTAGTTATTTGAAACAAGGACTAATATCACGCAAGGGAGGCGTCTTCACATAATATCCAAAATAGCAAGTCTCGTCGAATTGTGACTAGATCGTTTTTTGGTAGGTTACACGTGTAAAGCCAATTCTGTAGCATAGCTTATCATTAGCTATAACCAAGTGGATGTTCTCATGTCCCCTTCTTCTTGGGTGGGCATACCCTATCTACATGATGAAAGCTATGTTGGCTTCTGTGGGACTCGGCAACTTGATGCCGAATACAGGACAGGGCTGAAGCACTCTTCTCCTGCACCGGCCCCTTTACCGGTCCTAGCACAGCTCCACTAAGGGGGCTGTGCGTGGTTGTGTCTCATCTGTACTGTACGGAGTAGATAAGTTGAGATCCCACTCACATGCGCGATATGCAGCGACTGACCCTGCAGCACTGTGAGTATTGAGGCTCAGTATAAATGGATGCAAGAATGGGGTCTAGAAGTTCTGCTTTGCCAGACCGCCTGGCTTAGGGGGAAATCAAGACGTGGTAGAGCAGTGTTGATATCTTCAACTTGCACTCGTTATCTTGGAAACCGTCGATTCAACACTTTAGAGGCCTTCTACAACCTCAACCTCTAGATCCTTTTTCTGCCGGCTCTATGGCGACCAGCAAGTAACAACAACCAGAAGACCGACCACAAACGCTAAGCTATCGACTCGCCTCGAAAGCAATCACTACGATCGGTGCGATTCTAGTGGCAAAGGTGACTTATACTAAAGGTCAATAGCTTGTTTGAGCAAGCACATTGACAGATGTCCTTTGTATCTACAGTATATGTATGGCATATTCGCAGATTGCTAGGTTTTGTTTTGTTTTTTGGTCTTGGATTGCCTCGCATTAGACAACCGATTTAAATAAAACTTGGGTCTAAACCTTGATAGAACGTATATTGTGACATTTAGTAACTTATGAGAGATGTCAGAGATGTGTTATTGGGCGACGCATTACCCCTATAGCGGGGCTGCTCCCGACCCTACTGAAGACCCCGTACGGGCACACTTTCTTCTGTACAATCAAGGCTTCTATCAATCGTCTGCTCCAGGCTATCAGGTGACGCATTATTCTTTACATATATATATTTATACTTACAAAGGTCAATATCACTACTCCTATCTCTAAAATCGAGATATATGAATTACAAGGAACTTGGTTTTCCTTCTATTTGAATGGCTGGTTATCTAGACTAGTACTGGAGCCGAGAACTGTCACAAACGGCGATAGCAGGCATCTTCAGCAATATGATTACACCCTGCTTTGGGTTGGGCGGTGTGGATGTCACGCATCTTAGATATCCCGATGAGACAGACGGAGTATGAAATTGGTATAGCAGGTTCCCATTCAGGCAAAGCTAAGTTACAGTACAATGCCCGAAGCGGCCTTTGCATGTTACAAATACAGACACTACTAGTCCCCAGGAGCTGCTCATCATTCTTGTAGCAGATAGTGATACGAAGACGCTTTGGAACTTTGGTCCTTCGGGCCCCGCTTGAGCAGCGGCCGACGTGCGCGTTTCGCATATGGACCATGCAGACCGTGACTGCATCCCCATCACCCACTATCCCTTTCACTTGTTCAACATCTAGCTTGCGCGAAGGGATGCGCCCCTCAGCTCTTCCTTTTCTCTTGCGGCGACTACCTGCTTCTAAATATCGTCCACCTTTTACGACAGGGTACTGCTGTCGTAGACGCGAAAACGCGACCATGTCAACCCATGATCAACCTCTTTATAAGCACATCGACGAAGTTGAAAGCCTTGATTACTATCGGCCAGGAGGGTACCATCTTGTTCAGATCGGAGACATGTTCCAAGACCGCTACCTGATTGTGCATAAACTAGGCTACGGCAGTTACTCAACTATTTGGCTTGCTCAAGATAAGCATTCAGCGAGATATGTCGCACTCAAAATTGGTACAGCCGAGTATGGTTTCAAAGAAGTCGAAGTCTTGAGTCAGATTTCGACCGCAGTCATCGAAAACAAACAGTTTGCCAGCAAATTGATCCCCTTATTGCTTGACCGCTTTGTCGCCAATGGGCCGAATGGGATACATCCGTGCTCTGTCACTGCGCTGGCGACGTGTAGCCTTGCTGATGCGGCAACGGATCATAGACCATTCCAGCTCCAAACCGCCAGGTCGCTTTCGGCTCAGCTCGTTATAGCGGTAGCGTACCTTCATGAGCTAGGCTACGTCCACGGGGGTTAGTATCATGCCCTGCTTCCTTGCCCTGCTTTCTCTGGCTGTTTCTAAAGCTCGCTAGATCTTCATATGGGGAATGTACTTCTCCAATCGTACAGCCTTGACCATCTTTCGATCAAACAACTATACGATGAATTTGGTCCTCCAGACCCTGAACCAATTCTCAGGGTCGACGAGCAGCCGCTCGCGTCGCCAAATATCCCTACGCATGTTTATTCTCCGATTTGGCTTGGCAAATCTAGTGATGAAGTCTCACTCCCCGAAGCCAAGATCCTTCTTAGTGATTTCGGGACCACCTTCTGTCCCTCACAAGAACTCAGGATACAGTCTTTCATACCTCTTCGTCTCCGACCACCCGAGGTACGCTTCAATCCAACAGACCACTTATCATACAGCTCTGATATTTGGAGCCTTGGGTGCATGATCTGGGAGATTCTCGGAGTAAGGCCGTTTCTAGACAGCTGGCTGTTCGGACCAGACGACGTAACTGCGGACCAGATCGATGCTTTAGGGCCTTTACCAAGTGATTGGTGGGAGAAATGGGAAGGTAAATCTAAACGATTCATCGAGAACGGACAGCCAATGGAGGGAAGAGAGGTATGGACATTTGATAAACGATTTGAAGATGCAATTCAGGTGCCAAGGAGAAGAAGGGGAACAGAGGTAATGGATGGAAAGGAAATGGATGCTTTTCTCGATGTAATACGAGGTATGCTTGTTTTCAACCCTGGCGATCGTCTGAATGCAAGACAGGTATTACAAATGGATTGGATGAAAGGATGGGCAATCCCTGAGGCGGAGTATACTTGGGGACAGAACTTGCTTGGGCCTTGATTAGAAATGCTAGTAAGATTTACAAGATGTAGTATTTCATTCATAGACGACCTCTAGATTTATCGGCTAATTTAGTAGGATCTTGTTCTTTCTCCTATTCGGATGACTAGTTATCTAGACTAACTTATTACCGGAGCCAAGAACTGCCACAATCAGGACGCACGTGATCGCCAATGCCAGGAATTTGGTAGGTAGGGAGATGAGTGCTACTCCCTCTTCTTGCTTCTTGTTACGTGCGCGCCAGAACTCACCCACGAGTCCACGATACTCCTTGGGGTAGACAGGAGCGCATAAAGCCGTGAAAGGATTGAGCCGGCGCCTGCTGTCTATTCCCAAGTCGGAGAGAAGCGTGTCTATATAGGACAGAAAGTCAAAGATGGCGTACGCATGCTTTCGACCTTGCGTAGGGTATCTTTTCCTGGTCCAAACATTCCATCCGGCTACTTCGCTCTCCATCTCCGTCAGAGACGGCGGCTCGTTGAGGCCAAGGAGAAAAGCGCAGCCCCAAAGCGCTTGCGACTCGGAAACCATCGGTGTGTAGATGGAATGGATGAAGCCTGGGAAGATGATAGAGCGGTCACCCTGGGCGGCCAGACCGGGCACGATTAACCGCCGGTAGTGCCGGCTGGGCCCGTGAGACAGATGCGGCTCTTCTTTAGATTCCTTGGTTGTTGTGGCTGGCTCGTCGTTGATGGCCTTCAAGTCACGAACAGCCACGGGAGACTGCCGAAGAACCGGAAGCTGACGACTGATCTCTTCCTCGGCACGGGCTTCGAGTGTTGCCCATTTCTTACGCTCCGCTGAGTCTGGGCCTGGACTGAGGCCACACTCCTGTTGCAACTCCAGGCTGAACTGCTGGTACGATTTATCGAAGCCAGTGCAAAGAATTACCAAGTCAGTCTCTAGCCAGGCACCGTTGGTGAGATTGACCCTTTTGCCATCTGTGAAGCTTTGGATCCCGGTTCTATGGACTGTGCAGTCTCCGTCGTGGAATGTCTTCCAGAAGTTGGGGACACTTGCCGCACCGAGACCTGCGTTTGCCCAGAAAACCCCATTACCATGCGGAATAGGTCGCAGCCTCTCAGCATTAGGGGATTTGGAGTATCCTGCATGCTGTTCGGCGATCATGTTGATAGCCCGCCAGAAGGAGCGTGAAACCAGCCTTCCAAGGCGTGTTCTATGGATGAAGGTGTAGCTAGGTCCCTGCGTGTTCATGATGCTGGCGCCAAACATGGCCATGAGCCTGGTGGCGACCGCATCCATGCTGTTGAAGAGACCATAGATGGTGGGAGGCATAAGAGGCACAGGTCCGGATCCATCCTCGCGGATGATCCAGTCCACCTGTTTTCCGGCGTTTAGCAAGACGAAGACTGTGTCGAAAGCAGACTTGGCTCCCCCAACGACGACGGCGCGCTCTATGCTTTCCATCTTGTCGAGCCAAGTTCCCACCTCTTGCGAGTGCAGGATGGGCACGTTAAAGCTGGCGTCCCTGGGCCACCGCGGAATCACAGCGTGAGAGGTGGCACCCGAAGCATAGATCAGTTTGGCACATTCGATGGATGGTTTTCCTTCAATCACCAATCTCCAGCCGCGACCAGGGATCCGGATGACCTGAGTGATGGCGGTGTTGAGACGAATACGGCGTGAGAGGTCAAACCTCTGTGCAAATTCATTCAAGTAGCTGTTGATGGTATCGCCTGAGATATAGCCGTCATCCGTGATGCCCTCACGGCGCATGGGGAAGCATGAGTACTCGAACTGGCCAAGTTTGACTTGTGCGTATAACGTAGGGTAGATCTTCTCCTTGCTCCAGACGCCGCCAACAGACGATCCCTTGTCAATAAGTATCAGGTTGGCCCTCGGAGACAGTTCGAGGTACGTCTTGGCATTGATGAGGCCGTTCCATCCTGTCACAAAGTCAGAAGGCTTATTCTTGAGTCACGCATAGACACATCGGTAGACTAACCAGTACCGACAACAACTACATCAACTAGTTCAGTTTCCATCTTCGATCAGAGGTGCGATGTTTCTCTTGAAATTGCTGTCGCCGAAGGCCAAGAGTGAAATGACCTTGTCTATAGTAGTTGCTTAACTGTCTTCGACTTGAACGCTGATTGCCAAATCAAGATGGCAATAAGTTAGAAGATAGCCCTTTCGCCCTTATTCGAGCACACATGAGAGCGAGCCAGTAGGAGCTTAGCCAGGCCCAGAACCCTGAGCATCAGACCCTTGTCGCCGATATGAAGCCAGTAAGGTGATTTTCTCAGCCGCCATACGTCCGAAAAAATCAACTGTGCCGCGACTAAGGGATCTTACACGGGCCGAGTGGCCGAGGCAGGCAACGATGTGCCGGTCGGGCTGACACCCTGCTGACGGAATGAGGAATAGTTGCAAGAGATATGCCATAATCTTATCAGCACTTGGTTGATCCTTTCAGTCTGGCTACCAAATGGGACGGGCCGAGCTGAGCGAGCCAGCATGGTAGCGACGGGGCATTGGGAGTGCTCGGGGTGGACATCGGTTGCTTCCTTTCCGGCTCCAACCGGACAATGATACGTTGCTCATTGAGTGGAATTGACGTTACATGCTGAATCTCACGTACATGCCTATCTACGAACGTAAGCTTCTGCAGAGGCTATGCCTTCAACCAGGGAGATTTGGCTACAAATGGTTAAAAAGCGAACTTACAACGACATGGAAGACATGAGCTATCTACAAGAAACTGTGTTTTAACGACTTCAACATTGGTATCAAAACCGACAACGAGTCTTCTTCATCGCCCAAGTTTCGTTTAAAGAAAAAGCAGAAGAGAACGAACAAGAAGAAGAAGAGTAAGAAGGAGAAGAAGAACTTGGGTAAAGCTGCATACTCTTAGACCTGCTATTATTACATCAACATCATGCCTGGTCGTGTAAGCATGTCGAGGACCCCCTCGCAAGACTCTTACGAGTACGCCTCCAGTGAGGACTACCCAGCCGCTTCCTTCCCGGGATACTCCGAGAAGCCTCTCAATGAACAACTCGAGCCAATCGCAGTTGTGGGCATGGGTGAGTCTTGGCTCCGTTCGATATCTCGTTGCTCTCTCTATCCGATAGCTGACGGCGCGACTTAGGATGCCGGCTACCGGGAGATGTTTCGTCTCCGTCGGATTTCTGGGACATGCTGAAGAACAAGAAGACTGGGCAGACTCCCAAGGTGCCGGCGGACCGCTTCAACATCGATGCTCACTTTCACAAGAACAACAACCGGCCCGGCAGCTTCGGGGTTCTCGGTGGGTACTTCATCAAGGAGGACCTGAGCAACTTCGACCCGGGCCTCTTCGGCATTACCCCCATCGAGGCGATGTGGATGGACCCCCAGCAGCGAAAGCTCCTAGAGGTCGTCTACGAGGCGCTCGAGTCTGGCGGGATATCGCTCGAAAAGATCTCTGGCACGCGCACTGCAGTCTTCGCCGCCAGCTTTACCGCTGACTGGCAGCAGATGTCTTTCAAGGAGGCATCTTTCCGCCATAGCCTGGCTGCCACTGGCGTTGATGTCGGCATCATCAGCAACAGAATCAGCCACGTCTTCAACCTCAATGGACCCAGCATCCTCTGCAATACTGCCTGCTCGTCTTCGGTCTACGCACTGCACAATGCATGCAACGCCCTGAGGAACGGCGAAGCGGAGGGGGCTATAGTCGGCGGCGTCAACCTCATCATCACGGTGGACCAGCACATGAACACGGCCAAGCTCGGAGTCCTGTCCCCGACATCCACGTGCCACACCTTCAACGAGCACGCCGATGGCTACGGCCGAGCAGATGCCGTCGGTGCTGTGTATCTGAAGCGCCTGTCTGATGCCGTACGGGATGGTGATCCGATCCGGGGCGTGATCCGGTCTAGCGCTACCAACTCCAACGGCAAGGTTCCCGCTGTGGGAATCACTCATCCGAACCGAGAGGGCCAGGCCGATGTCATTGCCCATGCCTACAAGCGCGGCGGAGACCTCGATCCCCGCCTTACCGGGTACTTTGAGTGTCACGGAACCGGCACGCCGATCGGCGACCCCTTGGAGGTGCAAGCCGTGGCCATGGCCATGAACGAGCAGCGCAGACCGGATGAAGATGCGCTTCTCATTGGTGCTGTCAAGACCAACATTGGCCATAGCGAGGCTGCAAGTGGTCTCTCGGCCCTCATCAAAGCAATCCTCATGGTCGAGCGCGGCGTCATTGTGCCAACGAGAGGCGTCGTCGCGCCAAACTCCAAGATCAAGTGGGATGAGTGGAAAGTCAAGGTAGCCACTGATCCGGTGCCGTTCCCCAAGCATCTTCCCGTCAAGCGCGTCTCCATCAACAGCTTCGGATACGGAGGTACCAATGCTCATGTCATTGTCGAGGGCGCCGACTCCCTGCTTGGTCACGGGCCGAGATACGCCTACCACGATGGAACCACCAGCGAGAAAAAGGCCATCGCTCCCCGTCGAGTCATGCACCGCAAGCGACCTTATATTCTCCCATTCTCGGCACATGACAAGCCGACTTTGCTGCGTAATATCGATGCGCATGCCAGTGTCTCTCGAAACTACCAGCTGCTGGACCTGTCTTACACCCTGGCCAACCGCCGGAGTGTCCTATCGAGCAGGGCATTTACGGTGACCAGCCACAGGACGTTGGACGATGCTTTTGCCAATGTCAAGACAGCTTTCACCTTTGCTGACGCCAAGAAGAGGACCAAGCCGCCGACCATCGGTTTCGTGTTTACCGGTCAGGGAGCTCAATGGGCGCGCATGGGAACCGAACTGATCGAGTATAGCGCTCGCTTCCGTAACTCGATTCGCATCTTGGACCTAACTCTCGAGGAGCTTCATGACGGCCCGTCATGGTCGATTGAGGATGTTCTATGCGAGCCCGCAGAAACCTCTCGAGTAAGCGAGGCCGAGTTCTCTCAGCCCCTCTGTACTGCCATCCAGATCGCCCTCGTGCAGCTCCTAGAGTACTGGGGCATCCGTCCGGCCGTGACGGTTGGTCATTCTTCCGGAGAAATGGCTGCTGCTTACGCTGCTGGTCTCATCTCGGCCAGGGAAGCCATCACTCTGGCGTACTACCGCGGAATTGCTACTAGCCACGTAGCCACGAGGGGTGCCATGATGGCCGTTGGTCTCGGTGCTGAGGCTGTCGCTTCATACCTCGACAGCTCCAAAGATAAGGTAGTTGTTGCTTGCCACAACTCGCCTGCTGGCGTGACCCTCAGTGGTGACTCGGAGTCGATTGAGACGATCAGGAAGAAACTTGAAGCAGACGGCGTATTCGCGCGCATAGTCAAGACGAATGGCAAGGCCTACCACTCTCACCATATGGCTCCCGTCTCAAAAGAATACGAGAACCTCGTCCGTGCTGCCAAGGCCTATACCCCCTTTGACATGCCCACAGCAACCACGGCCAAGATGGTTTCGTCTGTCACCAACAGCGTCTTGCCCAAGATGGCTGCCCTGGACGAGACCTACTGGAGCAAGAATCTGCGAAGCCCGGTGCTTTTTAACCAGGCCGTCCAGACCATCCTGAATGCCGAGGAGTTCTCCGACGTTGACATGTTGATCGAAATTGGTCCCCATTCGGCCCTTTCTGGGCCCATAAAGCAGATCAAGGCCGAGCTGAAGCTCGAGAAGCTCGAGTATCTGCCAACTTTACTGCGAGGTCAAGACTGCGCTGTTGGGCTCCTGAATCTGGCCGGCGAGATGTTCCTACGCGGCTACCAGCTCGACATGGAGCGCGTCGCTGCGGCATATGTCGAGGATGAGGTCCTGGACCATGGCAAGGTCTCTCCCGCAAGGGGATCCGTCATCGTGGATCTACCCGGTTATCAGTGGAACTATACCAGGCCCTTCTGGGCTGAGAGTCGAAGCAGTCGTGAGCAGCGGCTCCCTCGGTATCCGCGACATGATGTTCTGGGACAGCTCGTCATCGGCAGCTCGCTGGCAGAGCCAACGTGGAGAAACGTGCTCCGAATTCCCGACCTGCCCTGGCTTGCGGATCACACCTTGGGTGGTGAGGTCGTCTTCCCTGCCGCAGGTTACTTTGCCATGGCTATCGAGGCCGTGACGCAGGTTTGGGAGATGAGCGGCTCATCCACTAACATTGAGAACTATGTCTTGCGTGACGTCTCAATTCAGAAGGCTCTCGTGGTTCCTGATGATGAAGATGGTATCGAAGTTCTTCTGAACATGCGCCCATCCGTGTACAGCAGCGAGTCCAGCACGTGGTGGGACTTTGGTGTCTCGTCGATCGACGCTGAGAACGTCAAGAAGGAGCACATGGTCGGCAGTATCAGCATCAACACAGGTCGCCCTCGAGAGGGTCCAGCTCGCGAGGTCCCTCAGTTTGCGCAACGTGCGAGCGGCAGTGCCTGGAACCAGGCCCTACGTGAGGTTGGATTCGACTATGGGCCGACCTTCCAGGACATGGAGGCCATAGAGTTTGATGGGAAGAGGTACGAAGCCAGCTGCAAGACCAACATCAAGCAACAGGTGGATGAGTCTCTTGGAGAATCTCGCTACGTCCTGCACCCGTCCTCGGTCGACTCAGTCCTACAGCTTAGCATTGCAGCTATCTATGCCGGTCGGACCAGTGCGTTGGATTACGGTGTTGTGCCCGTCCAACTAGACGAGCTGACCATCTGGCCTCCTACGGACAAACAGGTCACGACAGCCAAGGCCAAGGCCTACGCCTGGACTGACCGACGAGGTAACCGAAGCTTCGAGACTGGAGCCCAGATAGTTTCCGAATCCGACAACCGCATGGTTCTGGAGATAGTCAGCCTCCGCACCGTCGCCTACGAGGCTGCTGTTCCCCAGAAAGCCCCCTCGGCCCTCGCTGAGGCCCCATATGGCAAGATGGTCTGGAAGCTTGACTTTGATAGCCTCAAAACGTCGTCGCACTATGAGAATCTGACCAGTTCCGATCTGACGAACCTGTATCTGTTCAAATATCCCGGTATGAAAATCCTGGAACTTGGCGCGATGCAGGCCCCGAAGATTCTTTCGGAAAATCCTCGAGCCTCATACACCATTGCAGTCACGTCAGATCATGAGCTCGAGACTGAGACAGCAGCCTTTGAGAGATTTCAAGGCGTCAGTGTTATCAAGGTCGACATCTCGGACGATTTGGCAAGCCAGCTGGTGGATGGTTCGTACGACATCCTCATTGCCCAGCAGGGTCTGCTAGAGCTGTGTCGGGCTATCAAGCCTAACGGCTTTGCCTTTGTTGACTCTGCGGGAAAGATCGACAAAGCTTCTCTATACGGCCTCCGCCACGTAGGGGAGAGCAATATCGGAACAGCTATATACAGAAGGGAGGCTCCTGTCTCTAAGAGGCAGCCTCCGGTAGCAGCCAGAGCGGTTCAGCTTATTTATCGCACAAGCCCACATGCCCTTGTCTACTCAGCCAAGTCAGCCTTGGAAATGCTCGGCTGGCACGTCGAGATCAGTAGTTTGAGCAACTGCTCATCACAGGACGTCATTGCCGACCATGTCATTGTTCTTTGCGATTTTGAAGGCCCTCTCCTCTTCAACATCGCAGAAGAGGAGTTCAGCCGTATCCAGGAGATCGTCAGCTCGGCCTCATCTCTCTTGTGGGTTACAGCTGGAGGCCTCCTCGAGGGCAAGAAGCCAGAGTACGCCATGGTTGCGGGTCTGGTGAGAACCGTCTCCTCCGAACAGGCCTCGATCGATTTCAGGACTTTGGACGTCGACTTGGATACTGTTTCCACCGAGCATGCAGTGAATTCGATCACCAAAATTGCGAAGCTTCAGACTGCGACAGACGTGGCGGTTCCTGAACGTGAATTTTGCATTTCAGGCGACAAGACGTTCATCAGCAGATTGGTGCGCGACGAGCCCCTGAATCACATTTTCTCTGTCTCCAGGGATCCGAAGCCAAGAGCATTTTTGGAGGGTGAACGCGTATCCGGCATGATGACAAAAGGCAGGCTAATCTTCCAAGACGAGTCTAACGGCGCTGCAGAGGACGTCAAACCTGGGCACGCTGAGGTTCAGATCAAGGTCAGTGGTCTTACCAAGGAAGGTGTTCTCGTCATCACTGGTGCCGACTATCCAACCACATTCAGCCATGAGATTGGCGGCGTCGTCAGCAGAGTGGGAGAGGGTGTCGAGGACTTGAGGCCCGGCGATGTAGTTGTCGGCTTTCACGCGGATAGTTTCGCTAGCTACCAGCAAGTGCCGGCCACCATGCTGCACAAGCTTGAGAGCAGCGAGGGCCAGGACTTGGCCACGATCGTGAGCCTCCTAACGGCCTATGCCACAGCAATCCATGGTCTCGATACACTTGCCAGGGTAGGCGAAGGTGACAGCGTTCTTATTTTGCATAGCACAGGAGCAGCAGGCATCGCAGCCGTCAAAATCACCCAGGCCAGGGGGGGTATTCCATACGTCGTAGTCAAAACGCCGAAGGAGGCCAGCTTCTTCCAAACCCTTGGGCTCTCGGCCGAGAACGTGATTCAGGTTTCAAACGACGAGGCCATCTTCAAGATCATCGACAGTCGCACCCGCGGACACGGAGCCGACGTCGTCTTCAGTACCGGAAACGTCGAGCCCAGTGCCGCCCATGAGGCTTGGCGATGCATCGCTCGCTTCGGTCGCTTCGTTGACGGTGGTCGCAAGGGCACCCTACACCGAAAGGCTCTGGATGCGTTGCCCATTCAGCGTGGTGCCTGCTACCTGTCATTCGACGTGATCGACCTCCTGGATGGTCGCCCCCAGACCTTGGCCGCCTTTCTGCCGACGATTCTTGAACTGCTCGGGCAGAACTCCATCGTCGCTCCCGGCCCAGTGCAGACTGTCGACTTGGCGGGAATTAGCAAGGCTGTCTCAAGCTTCTCGGACACGTTTGGTGCTCCTAAGTTTGTCGTGGAGTACGGGGAGTCTGAGTCCCCTATTCCTGTCCTGCCACCCCGACCTCGCGCCGAGTTCTGCCCCGACTCGACCTACCTTCTCGTAGGCTGTCTAGGCGGCCTTGGCCGTTGCCTGACATCCTGGATGATGGAATCAGGCGCGAGACGTTTCACATTTCTCAGTCGGTCAGGCACGGATGCTAAGTCTGCTGCCAAGCTCATCAGGGACATTGAGGAAGCTGGAGCGACAGTTCAGGTCGTGAGGGGTGATGCCACTTCTCGAGAGGATGTCGTTCGAGCAGTTCAGGGAGTGTCTTCTGAACACCCAATCCGAGGTGTTGTACATGCCGCAATGGTGCTCCGGGTAAGTCAGACCACGATTGAACCCCGATCTTGACTGAATTAATGTCCTGACCCATCTCCCATCTGCTTAGGATGGCCTGTTCCAGACCATGACTTACGAGAACTGGAAAACGTCGGTCGATCCCAAGACTGTAGGTGCTGTAAACCTGCACTCGGTTCTGGCTAGCGAGCCTCTCGACTTCTTCCTCATGACCAGCTCCGTCTCGGGCGTTCTCGGAAACCCTACCCAGAGCAACTACGCAGCTGCAAATAGCTTTCTCGACTCGCTTGCCCGCCACCGGCACATTTCTAAGAAGGCCGCCGCTTCTTTAGTCTTGCCCATGGTCCTCGGAGTAGGCGTTGTGGCCGAGAACCTTGAGCTTGAGATGATGCTTAAGCGCAAAGGCATGTACGGCATCGACGAGGAGCACCTCTTGGAGAGCTTCGAAGCAGCCATTATATCTCCCAAGTCTGAGCCTGATTCCGACCACCTAGTTGTGGGAATGGATCCTGCCAAGCTCCAGAAGGCTATCAGCGACGCGGCGGCGGCCGACCTCTACTGGGCCGAAGACGCACGCTTCTCTCATATCGTTCACGACATGAACACCTCGACCGATGAGAAGAGCGACGCCGGGTCTGGTCAGGAGACCATCTTGAAGACGATCAAGACAGCTGCTACCCCTGCTGAGGCAATTGTAGCTGTGACAACCCATTTTGTTAGCAAGTTGGCACGTATGCTGCTGCTCGACATGGAAGAGTTTGAGCCTGATGTCAGGTCTATTGCGTCTTATGGTATTGACAGCATGATCGGAGCTGAGCTTAGAAACTGGATCTTCAAGGAGTATAAGATGGATATTCCATTCCAGCAACTTCTTGGGCCTAGCTTGACTATCACAAAGTTTGCAATGCAGGTATGCGCTGCACAGGGTGTTCTCTTGAGTTAAGAAGCACAAGATTAGATCTAGAGGAAGCATCAGGTTGCAACGTGGTGTTTTATCAAGACCGAAGGGGCTAGCTTGCGTGGGACGAGAATAGCCTGTCGATATGTTAACGGAGTAATACGGAGAGAGGAGCTCGCAGAATTCAACATCAGAACAAAATATATAAAACTCCCTCTATTTTTGACATCTCTAAGGAGACTTGTTGAAACCCAACTACATCACCTATTTACTCAGACATATTCAGACTTCAGTTATCCTGAGGGAACTACTCAAAAACAACGGAAATAGACACGTCCAAGCTGAGAGTCAGGATTGGACCTTGAAACCTAAGCATAATCAAATCTGATTTCATCCAAGACGAGCTACAAATTTCAGTCCCATCAGCTTTATGTCTCAATGGCTATGAAAACAGCTCGTCTGAGATGTTTACTCCCTTCATGTTCCGGCAACACGCCGTAATCATCAACTCAAACTCATGCAACGACAACCAACAGCAACTCTAGAGGTACAATGTTCGTGCAGTTGCTGCAACTCTGCCACACATCGACAACCTGGTGGCTTGGACGAGATATGCTATCGCCTATGCTGCGTACCCTAATCTCCACATACCCGAGTGAGCGCGAGAAGATCTTCAGTGGCTCAGGGCATTGAGAGACAATCGGGATTGTTAGAGGCATGATCGACCAGCCCCTCTTGTGCTGAGACAATACAACGGCGTCTGTGCATTCCTGATTAGGCATTCTCAAGTGAACATAACACGCTGCAGCGAGTAGTCATTACCAATGGGGACGAAGAAAATTGTTCCAGTTGTTTAGCTGGGTCTGTTGATAGTTTAATTCTGCCTGCGTAGAATATCAAGATTGTTTACGAAAGACCGAATACGTACAAATTCATCCAGCTCATTACGGTGTATCCGGACCTTGAAGATCGGTCCCATTGGATTGATACCTTAACTGTGTTGTCTTAGATTCGCGATTCCGGAACGAAGGTCCCTGATCGTAACCATGTTCCGTCATGTGTTTACAAACAGCCCAAGTTGCTACCAGCTTCACAAATAAGCCAGAGATTTTTATCTACAACGATCACCATTGATTTCTCCTCAACGTTACAAAGTGAAAGCGCCCTGTTTACAAATGAAGCCTCTAGCGACATGGCGCCTGTTTCTGGCCATGGCATCTCTACACTGTTGCGCTGGTCAAGTATTTACCCACAGCACTGCTACGTCAAACCTGATCAATAAGCCTACTGCTTTGCTGCCCAGACCGGATGCGACCAACACCGCGTCACAGCAAGCGGCCGCAGAAAGCAGCTCCCAGTCCACGTCGATCTTGTCCTACGAAGACGGTAAGACCCTCGGCGATAACTTCTGGCTAAACCGATTCCGAAGACAACGATGGCTAAGATTTTGTAGAGGAAGACTGTGAAGAAATAGAAGAAGAAAATATCAACCCCCCAAGCGATGATACCCCCAACGCCGTGACAGTCTCATCCTCAACGTCAACCGAGTCCCCATCAGATCTAACATCTCAAACATTAGCAGCAGATGAAACTGGTACCAGGAGCATTTCCACATTGGCTTCTGTGTCGGCTTTGCCAGGAGTAGCCACAAATGCACCCCGTATAGAGAACTACGCCTTTGAAGGCTGTCTAGGCTCCAGCAATGGCTACCCTACCTTCCGGGAGATTGGACGAGACGATGGAGCTACACCATCTCTTTGTATTGATCTAGCCGATGGTGCCAGATATATCGGCATCTACGGAGAGTAAGCATCTTCGCGAACCGAACCGAGTACAATGCTGACGGACTTCAAGTACATGCTACGCTTCAGATGACTTGGAAGACACCGAGTTGGTGGCAGATGGGCATTGTGATCTACCCTGCCTTGGCGACGATTCGTTATTCTGTGGAGGTGTCGTCTCTTCTGAAGACCAGACGCCTGCCAACCGTCGACGTGCCGCCCCAGTATCAATTCTCCTGACTTTGTACAGCTTGGTTGACGATGAAGCTACGCAATCTGGACGAACTGCGACTCGCTCTGTCGACGTGACCTTCGCAGAAACTGCAGTCAGCACTGCCACGGTCAATGGCAAGGATGTTGTGACGACCACAGTTATGGCCACAATCGAGTACCAAGCCATCGATCCGAGCAATCCTAGCAACCTTGTCATTACCGAGTTCACCACGACCCTCCTGGCTTCTCATTGCCCAACTTGCGACGAGGGAGATGTTCTTATCCTTCCTAGCATCGTGCTGACCACATACGAGGCTGCTTGCTCTGCTTGCGGCGACTATGGAGCAGATAGCGTGATGCTCACGGTCCCGGTAGCTGCTTTAGCTCACCCCACACATCCAAACAGTTACTTGCCTGTGCCTGTGCCTGTTCCAAAGCCGACCGGATCTACAAATTCAAGGGAAGGTACTCTCAACTCAGGACAGGATGACCCTCCACAGAGCGCCAGTTCCCAGAAAGATGACCGCAACGGGAATTCCGAGGGTGGAAGTCAGAACAGCGGCAGCCCAGGCAGAGGCAGCCAAGACAGCGGCAGCCAAGACAGTGGCACTATAGCAGAGGGTGAGCACTCCGAAGCACAACAGGCTGGGACTCATGAAAACGGAGAGACTGAGAAGCACGCTCTTCAGCCTCCTCCCAAGGGCACTTCGGAGAGTGACAAGCTTAGTTCAGGGGAACAGGATTCGTCGAGAAAAGGTAAGCAGATACCTTACTTCCTTCTCCTCGACTATATACTAAGTCTGCCAAACAGATGTCCATACGCAGCCACCAGATGGCAAGGTCATAATTACCAGTGATGCAAATGGTAGTATGTACGGTGGGATGTTTCTTGTCCTGGGCGTCATACTACCGGCTCTCTTTCGTACAATGATTTGATTTACCTCATCGCTAGGCAGATTGAGTCTTAGCTCATACACAATGACAGTGTTCTGAACTTATTGGCTTTATAATGAGATCTTGAAGATAATTCATCGCCTCTTATTTTTTTAATATTGTTATACTGGGTCTTACCTTGGTATAAGCTGAGATAGACAAACGTACCTAGCTACCGCGTATCCGCAGAACGTTGTGCAATAAGATGACTTTTCTTTATTCAATCACGTTTGATAGAGGGAAATGGGCTGTTTTCCTCCGTTGCCGCGATCAGCTCTTTGTGATGCACTCAGACTAGATCATGGCTGACATCCTGATGATAGCGGGTCTTGTGCGAGGAAAGTAGTGCGTCAGATCTCTTCATATCTCATGTGTAAGTGAAGCCAGATACTCGAGTCCAACATGCGCAGGTAGTGAGATTGTCGTTGCCATCCATCCTACAGACCAAACATCTCTACAGATGTACTACGTATAGCTTGTTGAATACTACGCCCTGTTGGTATTTCCATGCTTCGGGTGTCGTTGCCGGCCGTTTGATGATAGCACGTGTCAGTGTGGAGTTGATGCCCACAATTTCTAACGGGGGCTTTGATCTTACGGGTATCAACTTCTGTTGATCTTCGTATAAGAAATTAGATGTGACATTAGCTGGTGGGCTCGGGCGTCAAGGAAGAGGGGCCCGTCAGCCTTAGCTTTCGAGCTGCTATGCCTAGTCTAGTCCAAAAATGCTCGTGGATGTTGACAGAGAATGGATGTTTGATCCTGGGTAAAAATGACTTCACAAGCCGCCCGGCTACCTTGCCTTTTTCTTAACCCAATCATCATTCCTTTTTAACATACAATTCTATCGCGTGGTCGGGTTTTCTACCACCGTTATTCATTCCTTTAACCCTAATTGCTAGACGTTGATGCTTTTCTTCCACTCTAGTATCCGATCTCATACTGCCGCTCGTTTTACCCGTTCAATTTCATCTCCTTTTCATTCACTCATTTAATCTGTTCAAAGAAATCCGGTCTCACTGTCTCCTTCCAGCGATCACTTGTTATTCCTTATTCTCATATTTGGCACTCATCTCAACGACCTAGCGATTGGGCATAGATACAAGCTCCAGGCATATCACTTCCCGGCGTCTTCACGGCCTACTCAACCACTACCGCGCTTACTCGACCCTACGTTACGCCCATAAACCATGTCTAAAGAGCAACTAGTAGATGGGAGCATCTCCAAGGAGGACTTCGAACACATGAGCCTGCCCGAGAGGAGTGATTCGGACTACTGTTCGAGACTCAGCCAGCCGTGGGAGCCTGGCATTTGGAAACGATTCCCTGGTCGTGGTCTCGGCTCGCTATTCTCAGCCTTCTTATGTACCCTCGCCGCCATCTTGATTCTCGTCTATAGCGATGGAGTTTCCCTGGATCGCTGGGACAAGCACATCCAGCCGACGGTGTGGCTAGCCGTGACATCTGCTTTGGCGGGTGCCTTCATGGCCTGCGCGTTAGCAGATGGAGCAGCTATTTCGTTCTGGAGAGAGGCAGGAAGGCCAACAACTGTACGTGTTTGCTTAACTCTTGAAAAATCAATACGGGCGAGATTCTAATGGGCTGAATAGTTTCGACAACTGCATGCCGTCTACGGCTCTTCTACCGGCCTGGTAGATGCCTTGATAAATTTGTTTCGCTTCAGGTCCTTACCTCTCGGCCTGGGTACGTAACCAAACTACTCCCTTTGCTTCAACTCGAATCTTTAGTATTCTGACCAAGCTAGCTGTTTGTCTTACGACACTGTCCGTCATGCGTGGTCCTTTTTTGCAACAAGCATCCTCGATATCGAACGAATATAAGATGCGGCAAGGCACTCTCGACTTTCACATCGCGCGAGAGCTCCCAAGCAACTATGCCAGCATCTTCACCGGTCGTACCCATTCCGTCTCCCTACTCACCAAGAACTTCAGCGACATTGCCCAGGCTTACAGTAATCGAGACGACATGGTCGTCCTCGATACAAGTTGCAAGAATTGCACAACCTTCGTCGAGGTAAAATCGATACTGCCTTGAATCTTTGTCCCTTGCCTTTCCGTTCCTGTCGTGCTAACGGGTGCTGCCCAGGGTTTCGGATTCGAGGTGAACTGCACGAATACTCGACAACCTTTCAATCTCACCATTGGTATGGACAGGGAGAGCATGTTGAAGGCGATGAAAGGGTCGCCCTTATTCCAAGTCAACATTACAGAGTACAACGATTATTCGGTCGAAGAAATGGAACACGGCTCATTCCTTCGCTATACGACACTCTACAAGGATACCAACCAGTGTGGTGGTGACCTAAAGATCCAGACCTGCGACCTACACGCTGGGATTTCAAAGTTTCCCGTGCGATTGGATGGAGACAAAGTGCAACTTGAGGGAAGCTGGTCGGACGATAAGTTTATCCAGCGCAAGTATGTGTTCAGTTTCGCAAGGTGAATTTCTTCATCATTACTAACCCAGGCTCCCACCATAGATACATGACCCCTATATCGTCAATTAGGAGCGGTGATGGCAACATCTTGGGTGGTTTCAGCACCATCGTCGAAGCTCTATTTGGCTCTTCCGTGTTCATGAGCTTCTCTGGCGCCATGGGGTACGACATGAGATCAAAAGGTCTGCCTGCCACGCAATACATGACCATGAACAGTTCCGTACCCGGATGCCAGGATACATGGGCCAATCCAATGAACGACCTAATCGAGCTCACCCGAGATCTCGGCTTCCGCGCGAGCCTGCAGTACGCCAAGTACAACGTGACGGAGAAGCAGCAAGTAGAGTACAGCAGCGGCACGACGACGCTGGTCTATGTCACCGACTTTCAGAAGATGTGGATAGCCGTAGGCGTCTCCCTCGCCGGCATCCTGGGCGTTCTCCCGATCTTCTGGGGTTGGTGGGAACTGGGACGAGATGTTAGCCTCAGCCCTCTGGAAGTGGCCAACGCGTTTTCAGCCTTCGGCCGGGATTCTCATGTCATGAGAGACTTCGATCCTAACCAGAGCATCATCGGTGTCGTTAATGAAGCGAAAGATGTCGGTCTAATCAGATACGGTGCGTCAGAGTTGGGTGATGGCACAGTTAGGCTCGGGTTTGGAGGAGCAGGGGCAGTCAGGAATCCGGCCAACGGGGAAAGATTCCATTACTAAGTTGGACAAGGAGTTTCTAGGAATCCAGAAGTTTATGAGTGGCTTAAATAGTGAGCTAGCCTTAGAAACCTAAATACGAACATGAAACAAAAGACAAATCATAGTCCTGCTCTGTATATGACGCAACTATACTACGGCTGGCCAGAACATATCAAGTAGCCTTTCTGGTTTGTCAGAAGATTCATTGTACTGAGTTTTGTCGATGACTTCCACAAGATTCTGATTGAGCAAGTTCAGCTAAGATCGATCTATGACAAGAAGCGGCTGGCCGTGATCGACTTCAAGGAGAACCCTGGAAGGGTTATGTATCTGACGACGAAGTGAGATGACCATGCATTGCTGCATGTACTCTAGACGATGTTGAGTAACTATAAATTCAAGCCAATTCCATTTCTAACTAAGTCCGATCTTCTGACCTTCTCACCTCAATTCTATTCATCATTTGAAGTAGAAAACTGCTATAAAATCCACTTAAATCACAGCTTGAAACCCTATACACTCGATTATCATCCTCTTCTTCTCAACATGCTCTTTAGCAATCTCGCATTTAGCACCATTGCGGCCTGCACGCTCCGGGTACCCTCAGTCGTTGGACTGCCCTTAGCCCAGGGTCGGGATCGCATCTCAGCTCGGGTTCTCGACCTCACTGTCAAGTGGAACAGTCTGGAGAACTGCAAAAGCAACGCTGGGTCATCAAGAGGCTACAACGCTGGCTCTTGTATGACCCTGACTGAATCTGATCGTGGGGTTGACATTTTGGACCGTCACAACCTCTGCTACCGTAAGTAAAACCTTGCTACGAAGTGCTCGACATCTATACTAAGATTATGACTGACTCTATCTGTGTGGTAGTGGTATCCTAGGGAAATGGCGACCGTACTGGCGCGTTCGAAGACCTCAACTGGCAGTTGGAGCTTGCAGGGAAATTGGTCGGTCAAGGTTATGTGCTAAGTGGCAGATCTGGTATTCTCAGTTCTCACTTAGAGATCTTGACTGCTGGAGGGGGGAGAACAGTAAAACAATGACCATCTGAGTTAGATATTATATTCTAAAACCTTTAGAATATAAATAAGATACTAAGCTAATACTAAAGGGTAAAAAGAACTAAACTATAGAAAGAAGGGATAATAACTATATAGTAAGTATTATAAGT
>QUZF01000267.1:597-81383 GCA_003693555.1 Coccinonectria pachysandricola
TTTAAGGTATATAAAGTAGTGGGTCACTCGCTTGTCTGAGACACTCGCTTATCAAACATGTTATATATAAAAATTAAAACCACAAGCTACGGTTCAACACCTCTCTCCCCTTAAGACTGGCATGATAATGGAAGAGCGAATTGCTTAGTAAGGAGTTATTATATATCCCTTCTTATAGTACACTGACCTGTTGAGATTCTCGGCACTACTGCAAATTCAGGGTCTGTAATTCCCGCCCTTGAATAGCTAGCCCAGACTTATGTGTGTATATAACCGGATCCTCCCTGTTGAAAACCTGTCTGTGTCTGCCTTTTTGCTTTCGTCCAATTTGGCCCCCATCGCAGAATAAGATAAGAATGACAGTCACCCAACATAATCGTACAGGCAATCAAAGACTTGGTCATGGAAAGTGACCTGCTATCACCGGGGTTTTTTTTTTTTTCAGTTCGCTCGAACCGCCTTGACGTCGAAAATGTCATTCTTCCAACCAGCCCTCTCCCCTTCGTAAACCCTCTGCTGCACATCCCGCCCCTCCTCTTCCCAGAGCTTGACAAGGCTTCCGGGCGCGTACCGTCCCTTGAACACACCCTTGCCCGCCTTGACGCCCACGCGCGCCTCGATGTCTGGATCCGGGGCGGGCGTCAACCGGGCGAGTACGGCCTTGACAAAGGTCCATAGGTCGTCCGGGTTGGCGATGCGTGTGGCGCGGAGGCGTTCGCGGGCGAAGAGGAGTTCGCGGTTGAGCGTCTGCAGACCATCCGTGATGGCCGTGGCGATCTGGAATTCGATGGCTTTGCGGACGATGGGGCGGATGAGCGGCTTGAAGAGCCAGGCTAGGCAGGCGAACTTGGACTTGGTGAGCTTGTAGTTGAGCTTGTGCACGCAGACGCGCACGCTTCGCAGGCTGACGATCTTCTCCAGCTTCTCGCGCCCGATTTCTACGTCGAGTTCGATATCGATGCCGCGCTCGTCGAGGTAGAATCCAGCCAGACCTTCGTCAACCAGACGAAGGATGCCAGAGTGTAGACGTAGCCAGTAGCCAAGGTCGTCCGCCGTGATCGAGAGACCGGAGACCTTGATTCTCAGCAGAGACGTGACCGAGGCCGTAGTGCCACGGCGCGCCTTTCGAACTTCAAAGTCATTGTTGGTCAGAACGTTGAGCTTGTATGGTAAGAAAGAGCTGTGGTTGACCGTGCGACCAGGCTCGAGAATGAGATTCTCGAGCAAGAGATCGATGGCCGGCGTCGATACTTCGACGCGAGGAATCGGCACATACTGGATGGCCTGAATGGCCAGCGGCAGGAAGATGTTGACAGCATCCGATGTAAGCTCTGTGTTGGTGTACTGGCCGGTGGGCGACAGCAGCTGGGCCATCCTCCTTGTCGTCAAGAGCAACTTCTTGATGTCTTCGTCGTTGATGATGGAATGATAGGCAGACTGTAAGCTTTCCAGGAGTCGATCTAGATCGTCGCGGATAGACGACCGAGCAACGAGCTCGTTGGACTTTTCTCGCAGACTCGAGAACCTCTCATCGGCATGATCGAAGAAATCAGGATCAGTCAACATCTCCTGAACCATGTTGCCGAGCTGCGTGACCAGTTTGTCAAAGTTCGGGTCCGTCTTACCGTGTTCGATGACGGACTTGAACGACTTCTCCACGTTGTCCCACTCCTTGAGATCGCCGATAGACGTGATGAATAGCCAGAAGTTGTGTAGGGCGCGATCCGCCTCTGGGTTGGTGTGCGAATCCTCCTCCACCACGTGAGCCACGTCCATGGCGGCGTGCGAGTAAGCCAAGAGATAACGCTTGAGGAGTAGCGAGATTGTCGAGACAGACTCGGAGTAGTCCCTGCGCTTTCGGAGATCCGTGACCGTCTTCTTCAGACGATAGACGAGCGTTTCTCCCTCGTCGCCACTCGTGTGCTCCGTCCAGCTCTGCCCGACCTCCTCGGCGACATCCTTGGCACCCGCGCCCACGACTTTGGCGACGTCTGTGAGCTCATTCTGGAGGTCCTTCTTCGTAGGCGCCGCCTCGGAATTTCCATTGGGATGCTTCACGGCTTCCTTGCTCTCCTGCGATGGGTCTATCTTTTCCGCGGCTTCCTTGGACGCGTCGGACAAGGTGAAGGCGGTGTCCTTGAGAACTTCTCTCCCGACGGTGCTCAGATCCGACAGGAATGTTCGGAAATCCCGGTTGGTGAGGAGTAGAGAGCCCACGGTCTGCAGGCTCTTGTAAGTAGCAGTGGCGTCTGCCTTGACCTTGGCTCTCTCGGCTCTGGCTACGACGTCGGCCACATCCACATCCAACCTGGCCTTGGTAAGATACCAGACGAAGTCCTGGATCTGATCTTCGGAATTCTTGTGCTGAAGGAGCTCGATGAACTGGGTCAGGAACAGTCTGACAGTTCGAACCAGGGCTCTTCCAGAAGAGCTTAGGTCGTCGCCGTCTGGGTTGAGAATGTCGGCAGAGAGAAGGCTGCGGAGGTGAATGATGGTCTGCTCGTTTGTCGGCATGTACCCCTTCATGATGGCACGCCCCATTTGGTACGTGTGAAGCTTCTCATGGAGACGCGTCTGTAACGACGTGTCGTCGTTGTATACGGGCAGCAGAGGCTCGCGCTCGTGATCATCGTTATTCTTGCCAAAGCCTAAACACGACAGCATCCTGACGGTGAACCTGCCACTAGCAGATATGCCTTATTCTCGGGGTATGTCCTTTTCCCGGCAGTCTTTCTTGTTCTTGTTCTTGTTCTTATTCTTCTTCTTCCCTTATTGCCTATGTGTTGTTTGCGGATGGCAAGGTTATGGAATGGCAGACGAGTATGGCAGGGGTCATCATGATGGCTTAGCTATGGCGCAAGTTGTCGACGTCATGACTTTCTGGAGGAAGGCAAGCAGCCCACCAGCCACAGGTTTGTCTCAATGCGGCAACCCAAGAAAAGAATGACTTTGGTATCACGAACGCGAACGACGTCTCTCATGTTTGAGGTGTTCTCTCTCTCTCTCTCTCTCTCTTTCTCTATTTCTACATATATAATAGAACACTAAATTCATTCTGTGCTACTACACAGTTGCTGCCCTCCGTTGCGACAATGAGCCGCGAACAACCCAAGTTCAGGCGACGATGCGTGCTATTGGCATCTATTCAACTGCTGGCTTATCTCTTCTCTTACGGACCAAACACTGACAGCGTCGTCTCTGTAAATATACTACCGTGAACGAGGACTACGTGTAGCTCGGCAGCCAGACAGCCTCAATACAGCAGACATCCATCTGTCGCCTCAGCAACGTAATCCAGCTACTTCATTCACTAGGGCGCACCTAATCATAGTGATTACTACAGCATTGTATGTCGCAGATTCTGCAGAGATTTCAAATCATACAAGGAATTTTCAACTGTATTCAGATCTACATCACCTCATATGCGCTTGAATTTCGATCCACGCGAAGAGGAGCGGTGAACTGAGACGACGAAACTAACATCTCCTAGACATATGCCCGAAGATCGGCGAACGGAGTTACCGAGGTTCATGCCGGCTGGGGTCATCTCCATGCGGGATAACCGACCGACTTAGACTGAAACCTGCATGAATCTGTCCAGACCCGTCCATCGTATTTGTTATCCAGGAGGGGCCGGGACAGGAAGAAGGGCATCTACTCAAGCCGCGTCGGTTTATCAGTAACGATGCCACCCAAAGAACGGAAGAGGCTCTCTTTCCAGGAGGCATTGGAGCTCACGAAACTCACAGACATGCCGGACAGGTCCCTGGAAAATCAACCAAGCGTTCAGAGGTTCATGAGTCGACAGCCCTCATGGGTGCCGGGTAACGAGCTTCCCTGGGAAACGGTAGATCGAGGCTTGACCAACAGGGCTCACGGAGCCTACGGAGGAGTCGTCTATGCTCAAGCACCCCTTGCGGCTGCTCGTATCGTCGAGGAGGAAGATGAAGCAAATGGTATCGGCGCGAGCAATAAGCGCGGAATCCACGTAAGCCACCACTGTACCTCGTCTTCGTCAAGAGCTCGGGGAGAAGCTCACATCTCACAAGACTATTCACGCCGTCTTTACAAGTCCCTGTCTCTCAGATCGGCCTTTTCTGTTCGAGGTTTCTGAAGTGTCCTCCGGCCGCTCATTCTCAACTCACCACGTCAACGCCAGGCAACCAGCTCGACCATCCAGCAACCCCTCAGGACCATTTCCCCTCTTGGACTCCCGAGCGCCCCTCGGCAGCATCTGCTTGACGAGTTTGGTCACCTTCAAGAGGCCCATACCCAAGTCCGACGACTACCAAGGTCCCTCCGCTCAAGAAAGATACAGTGATATCCTCTCGTCAAGACAGCCGACGGAGTGGGATCGCTGTCCTCAAGCGGACATTGATGCGGTCAAGCAGAGTTTCCCCAACGAAGGCCATGGAGCGTTTCCCATCTTAGACATGCACAAGGTCGATATGGCTGCCTTCAACGCCGATAAGCCCTTTCACGAGCGCAGAGAGCTCTTGTTATACCGTCTTTTGAAGCCTCTCCCGGAAGACGACGTCAACGCACACATCCTATGCCACGCCTTTGAGGCGGATCGCAACGGTCTCATCATGCTGGGGAACCATCTCGGGTACGGGTTCAGGTTGGGAATGGCTGCTAGCCTGAGCTATTCGTTCTATGTCCATGTTAATCCGGATGAGGCTGTCATGAGGGGGGGTGAATGGTGGGTGCAGGAAGTGTGCTGGCCGCGGTATACTGCTGGAAGGGGATCGATGGAGAGCTTCATATGGAGTCCTGCAGGCAAGCATGTTGCTACGGGGTATCAAGATGGGATATTGGTGCCAGAAGATGGAAGAAGGCGGGCTAGTGGGAAGCTGTAGACTTGGCATCTACCGTCTACAGGCGTGTTGTGCAAGAGGAGTATATAAGAAGGATGGGTCTCCCCTGCCTTGAGTTCGTCGTCAGCACCAACTGAGACTCACTTGATGCTGCCATTCCGAGACAGTCGACTCGAGAGAGCCCTCATACATGTATTCCGTCCATCATGGCAACCACCGGACAAGAAGGCATGGCTGCCTACGTCGCCCCGTCCCTCTTCCAACCTCATCGAGCCCGACAAGCCATCCGCGATGCCCACGCGGGGAAGATCCCGCCGTTGATCGGCTACTACGCCGGTCTCAGCTCCATACCCGTCACCCGCTTCGTCGCGCCCATGGGCTACGATGCTGTGTGGATCGACTGGGAGCACTCGTCGTGCAATGTCGAGACCATGACGACCATGGTGCACGAGACCATCTTCATGAGCCAGGGACGCACGATTCCCTGGGTTCGCGTGCCTGGGCATGATCATGCGCCGATTGGGTATGCGTTGGACGCGGGTGCGAGTATCGTTATCCCGCAGGTAAGCAGAGACGGGCTCTTGCAGTTGTCGCTGTCGTCGTGCTGTCTATGTCATATGTCTTGACTAAGACGATATGTTTCCAGGTTGAGACTGTCGAGCAAGCCAAGCATGTCGTTTCTTCGGCAAAGTTCGGGACCGAGCAGAACGGAACTCGCTCGGCGCCTCCTTTTCGATACGTCCCCTACCTCACCGATGCGGTCTTTGACCAGAGCAGGGATTTCCACAAGAACCTCAACGATCAAGCTGCCATCATGATTCAGATCGAGACGCTAAAAGGTCAGCATCAACTTGACATGCGACAGCTGCAAGCACGAGTCGACGTAGGCAAACGAGCTGTGAGTTAACGCACACGGAACGAACAGGCATCAAAGTTGAGATTGTGTGAAGCAGCTCAGTGCTACTTTCAAGTCACTTAGCAGGCCTCCTTTCACCTCTGAACCTCACCTCACCTCATATCACCTCATATCACCTCACCTCAACACGCCTCTCCTTTGACGCGTGAGTCTCGTGTTTGCTTTCTTTCCACCCGGCAGCCGGCCCATCATTCGGTTTCACAGTACAAAATAATCACCTCGAGGTGTGCATGCTCGCTCTCTACGAGTCACGATCGCATCTCAGTTCCCCCTTCTTCCTCTCTCCCCTTCACGTCACAATAGAACACAACACAAACAACGACGGCAACAAGTAAAGAGAAAACAACAGCGCAGAAACAATAGCAGCATGGTGCGTACATCTTGATTCTTCCCATCTCGATTCATGTTTCAGACATCGGTGTCCTAATCTGATCCCATCAAGCAATCGTCCCAGTCTCGCCTCAACCCGCGCAGGTCCGCGAAACGCGACATCACCTACTTCACGGAGGAAGAGAACCTGTACTTGGCAAGTCGAAAGATCAAGACGAGCGGCATCGTAAGTTACAACAGCTTCGAAGGGAATCAGGGCTGCGCTCACGAGACTCTACACAGGTCACCTCGATCGAGCAGCCTGATGGTACCGCTCAGGGCCCTCCAGCTTCGGTGCCCCCTCCGACTCCCGTCAAGGCTGGGCCTCGTTCTGCGACTCCGCCTTCTTGTCCTGCTCCAGGAGCCTCTGCAGCTCAGCTTGCGTCTGGTTCTGAGCTCCCATCTGCCTCTTCACTTTTCTTGCTTCGTCGAGAGCGTCGGGCCTTGAGTACTGCTGCAGCCATCGGAGCCGGAAGCGTCACTACTGTCCCATCTTCCTCCAAGGGTCAGTCATCTTCGACTTCCAACTCATCTTCCCATGCCGAATCTCCTTCCGTTGGTCGACCCGCTCCTATGGCAAAGTCAGCTCCCACTGGTCAACCTGCTGCTACTAGTCAATCAACTCCTGCTGTCCAGCCTTCAACTGCTGCCACTAGACTTGTTTCTGCCACGCAGGCGGCATCTGTTTGGTCGAGCAGTCCTTCTACTCAACGACCTACCGCCTTGCAGCACACTACTCCTGCTCGAACTGCCCTTGTTAGTCCATCCAGCCTCGCTTCATCTACCCCTGATCTTCTCTGCTGACTTGCTGGACCTCCTCGTAGCCTCCTACTACCCCAGCTCAAACTGTACAGCCTGCAGGTACTGCCCCTAATGCGAAGGGAGTCCAGACAGACGTCTCTGTTGCGAAGAAGCGGTGCACTCGCCACTTGTCTCGACAGGACTTCAAGCTCCAAGTGGAGTTGGATACGGCTAATTCTCTTCGCATTCTGGCGGAAGCGCACGTGGCTCAACTTAACGTAAGGCTTACAAGTCTCCCTGTCTATTCTTTCTTTCTTTCTTTCTTTCTTTCTTTCTTTCTTTCTTTCTTTCTTTCTTTCTTTCTTTCTTTCTTTCTTTCTTTCTTTCTTTCTTTCTTTCTTTCTTTCTTTCTTTCTTTCTTTCTTTCTTTCTTTCTTTCTTTCTTTCTTTCTTTCTTCCTTCCTTCTTACCTTTCCTTCCCTTTCTTTGTCTTCTCTGATCAAGATATGTGCTTATTATTACGCAGCGGAACGTCGGTGTCCCCGTCCTGCCTGAACGTACATGCCCTGCTAGCATGCCAGATAAATGGGAAGAGGACGAGAACGGGAATAAGGATAAGAACGACTAAAAGAATGCAAGGCATATCTAATGCTACCCTTCTTTGTCCGATTCATTCACGTCTCACTAGCTTGAGCTGTCAGGACTACTTAGACGCTGTTCTCAGGTTTATTCTCCAAGTCATCTTGATATGGCGTTTCTAGCAACGGCCGGGGTGTTGTAAGTGATTCCACATGATATCATAAATCATAGGGTTAGATCCTTGGGAGCTAATTTTGTTTCACAGTCATCAGCGCGGTGTAAGGTTAGTGTAATTATACAGGGGCTCTATGGAAGAACTTCTTGTGTCTGCTGTTTAGCAAACTGGCTAGATATCTGGGCAGCGAACTAAGTTAGTTATCAAGACTCGAAGAAGACCGAACGACCAAGATCTCAAATCAGCTTTCCTTATTAAGGATCTGCAAATTATCACGCAAATAAATGCTAGTTTGCTAAAAAACTGCAAAGGGTGATCGTGCTGTTGCCTCATCGCCATCTCTCTCCATCTCGTCTTATCTTACTTCACCTCATTTTAGCAACCTGACCTTGCAAGTATTTCCCACATCGGGTTATATCTGCAATACCCCTTTCACTTGAGCTTGCTCATACTATTATACAACTTGTGTACCTCAGATCAAGCATTTATTCCAGCATTCCCGCATCAGAATCGCATTCTTTTCCCCAACTTCATCCACAACACCATAGCCTCCCAAACCTTTCACAACAAAACACCAACAGCAGCAGGAACAGTCATGGTACATCGTCTTTCACTATAAACAGTCAAGAAACAGAAGACTCTCTGGTTTGTTCGAGTATTAAGCTCACGTCTGAAAACACCATCTACTCTGCTAGGTGATCTTGAGCCTCTGGAGCAGAGACAGGAGAAATTAGCGAGCATAGGTAAACTTCTTACTCTTCGAATTCGTCATCATCCATCATTCCTGTATGTCATCCTCCCAACAGCCCCATCTACGTGAATAACCCCCATCGAGATTACTAGATTTAACAATCAGTCACCACCCTATACTAATATCACATTGCCTCCAAAACGAACGGAGGGTATCCCACAACAGCTCACTCACTATCCACCCTCGCCTCGTTTAACTATAACCCTTTATCTCCTCCTTCTCGGTTCCTCTCCGCCTTGCTTGTGGGTAACACATGATGATGTCATCGTTTGCTCCGGCCTGCTCTCATACACACAACTATATAATGCTAAAAAAAATATGAAAATAAAAAAAGAAGGAGGGAGAAAGAAGAGAACCCGTCGCAAGTCAACCTCTGAACGGACCGAAATAGAGCCATGACCAGGACAGCGTGAAGAACCTTGTAAAGCCTGGGTCAAGTCTCGCCAACCAATCTACCTCCCTGAGCTGACCTAGATCCCCATATAATCTCCCTCCAAGTCCACGCCGCTCGCTCAATCTCATGTTCCTCAGATGCAGCATCGTCACGTTCAACGCCAGGTACACCACTGCCTTCTCGTCGCGAGATCGTAGCACAGCGCTCTGGCGGCAACTAATCGCCCAGAGGCATGCCTTCGAGCTCGTCGAGCAACCGCCGCCAGTTATCGGCCAGCATCTCGGCATACTTGATGCGCTCGCCCGCCCAGTCTTGGTTCCAGCGGCTGACGTGGTACTGCGTAGTCTGGAACGTGATAAGCTCGTTACGAAGACACTCCTTGACGAAGATGGATCGATTGTGCTGTTGAACGATCGACTCTTTGTCCTAAGGTGGTGTCAGCCATTTATCCTCGAGGTGTCATTTCCTCTTTTGGTGCTTACCTTGATTATGTTCTCAGCCATCTTTTCAATCTCGCCAGCCTTAATCATGCCCTCAGGCTTAGCCCTCAGATTGGCAAGCTTCGTCTCGTTGGCCTGGATCCTCCGCTCAAGATATGGAATATTATCCTTGTCCAACCGTTCCCGCCGATCAAACATCTCCCGTACGCTCACGAGCGCATCGCGCTGGCGCTTCAGATCCTCCAAAATGCCCTCATCCCAACCACGACACTCATCCTCCAGGAGATTCTGGCAAGTCTGTAAGTGCTTACTCATAGCAACAAGTCCGTCATTGAGCAGTGGGACTTCGTTCGTGTCGGTAGCGTAGGTATCGGTCGAGGCTTCCGTAAGCGATCCAAGAGACGTTGCGATACGCGCATGATCAGCAGCGACGCCCTCTGTACGTTTGATGAGACGGTCCATGATGTGGCAGACATTGATGTAGAGCTCGGCTGAGCGACGAACACCATTCCGTGTGCGGGCGAATAGATCTTCGAGGGTAGATGGTAGGGAATCTTCGAGGCCAGGAGGTAGCACGCGATCGGTAAATTCGTCTTGTACGGAAATGGTGGCCTGCTTCCGCCAGACGGCCAATTCCTGATCCTGAAGTTAGTTAGACCGCTATCCTACTATGCGATGAGGGTACTCACTGTTGGTACTGTCAGGAACATGACGACCAGCTGCTCCTGGCTCAGTACAGGATGTCGCACCAGAGCGTTCAGGAATCTGGTCAACCCTCTTCTTCGCTTCTCGATAAAGCCGCCGTCGTTGGATAGGTGGCTGCCATTGACGCCCATTCGCTTAGGGGGCAGTAGTGGTAAGACTCGGAAGGGATACCGTTTGTGCAGGCAGTCGAGGAGCCATACAAAGTCGCTGTACCGGCGAATGACCTTGCTGCTGCGCCGCATGCTTGAGATTTCATAGTTGTGATGCTGGAATAAGAAGACGCCCTCCTTCTCCGGCATGAGTTGCACAATCACGTTTTCCTCCGCCGGATTCCCTGTCCTATTGCTCTGATGTTGCGTCAGAGGCGGTGCAGAACTGCTACCGTGAGACCGGTCGTGTGCGCTCCCGAACAGATTAGGCACAGCACTCTGAGGCGTCTCGACGAATCCTGCGGAGGGATTGTTCGCTTCGAAATATCCCCACCCACTCGGCGCCGTGGCCGAGCTGCTGCTCTGGCGTCCGCCATTGGCAAGCGGCGATTCTGGTGCATATTGAGTGAGTACAGATTGTGGCATCGAGGCCAGACCAGGCGATTCGGTGATGGATGAGTGACCGTTCGTATTATGAGGCTGCGCGCCATTCTGCTGCCTATGATTGTGCGACTTGTGCAAGTCGGGGCTGCCCCATGGGTCGTCCTCCGGATCGTCCATGGCTGGTCGGTTCAGCTTCGGTTGGGGTTGAGGTTGAGGTTGAGGTTGCTGGTGGTGGTGGATCGCTGGCGGCGGCGGTAGGTCTTTCGCAGGTGTCTGGGGAGGCTTAGCAGAGAGCTCACCGATTGGAGCAAGTACAGGTTCTGCTGTGAGGCCGGCGAGCTTTGGTTGCGGCAGGTCTAAAGATGAGATGAGATGTTAGCAAAGCGTCTCCACCGAATGCCGGGGACCTGTAAACACTGATCCGAGCGATAGCCAAGATGGGTCCAGTGGAGCGTAACATTCATGCGACGAAAGTATGGGGCGAAATTCAAGCCGGAATCGAGCTGAGATGCTCCCGATCGAGGGCTGAATAACGTGAAAGGATATTCAACTTACTTGCTCGACGCTCATCGACACCATCGAGGTTTATAACCTCGCCCTCTTGCGCAAGGCCAATTAGCGCTAGCAGCACGTTGAACTCGTCCCGACCCAGCGTGACATCGCCGTGGTTGTCGTCCGGAGTCACCAGCGACATGATCCGCGCCTGAGCATCGGGATCAATTCGAGCAATAGCAAATACCTTTGCAATGCCCGCCGCCGAGACGCGGCCCGCGCTGCCATCCTCGCGCACTACCGTGTCAAACGCCTCAATGTAGCTCTCGGGCACGTCGTCGGCCCGGAGCAGATTGCGAACCAACTCCGCGCGACTCTGCTGCTTGCGAGGCGTCGGTATGCCCCAGGGCGAGTCTCCGGCATCGTCGTCAGCGAAGAGGCTGTTGGCTGAAGCCTTGGGTTCCGGCTCGTCGCTGAAGAGGTCGCCAGCTCGATCAGAACGAGTCGTCACAGCCACGGCCGGTCCGTCGTCGGTTGGCGACGTTCCAAAAAGAGACATCGTGTTCGATGTTGTGTTGAAGCTTGGTGAGTACTTTGGGAAAGCCTGTTATTGCCAAGAATCGAGTCTGCGCAAAGTAAAGATGGTATTAGAAGGAGGCGTGGTCTCAATCGCGATGCGACGCAAGACAGCTCCCAATAAGCTCAACCGTCAAGGGCAAGCGACGGCAGACAAGCTAGAGGGTAGCACTCGATCCTACAGAACTAAGCGTTGCTCCCACGATAGAAGAAAGGTACGGGTCAGAGCTGCTTGTTTGGTGGGAGATTGGTGAAGTCATTCGTCGGAGGTGGAGAAGAATGGGCGGTGCTGCAATGCCGTAGCTCTTGTGGAGGCAACTCCAGACGTTGCTCAATGTTTTAGCGGTACATCCTTAACTACGGGGGGCGCCTCCACACTTCCGCGCTAACAACACTACCCCGTACAGTGCTTTTCGGACGCCGATCGCTGTGGCTGAGAACCAAGAATCATGCAATTGTCAATCGAGATGTGGCTGCTCGTGATATGTCGTCTCAGCAGCCAAGCACGAACATGATCAATATGAATCCGATGGTATTGCACAGTATCTTCCGCATCCAGCAATTTATCACGAAGTTGTACAGTGTTGTCACATTTAGTATATGCTCGACAGGTAATGTTACAGTTCCAGCCAACCCCCATCGTCAACCTGCTACGCTCACCAGAGCGTCTCCTCCGTCTTCTTCTTCTCCCTCTTGACCACGCTCTTGATCTTGTGAACACCCGGTACCCTAAAGTACAAACTGGGTGACTCGCCCGGCGCGAGCTGGTAGCTCAAGTAGCCCCTATGCGCAGGATCGCGGTAGTACTCGATATCCTCACGACCCGTCGGGTCCGGCAACCTGTACCGGAACGGCGCGTTGCGCGCCGCATCCAGAACCTCCTCCACATGCTCCTTGCCCACAGGGAGCGGCTTGTCCGTGTTGACGGACTCGCCCGTTAGGAGTCGGCGGATCGCAAGCTTGGTGTAGTATCGCGTGAGAACCTTGCCGCCCTTCTCTTCGATGGCGGTGATGGCACTCGCTGAGGCTCGGGAGACCATGACATCGATGGGCTGCTTGAGCGCTTCGGCACCTCGAGACAGGATCTTGACGCCATCCTTGACGGTGCCAATGAGGCCGCTCTCGATGAGTTCCTTGGGTGTGATTTGCTTCGAGGGGTCGATTCGTCCTTGGTCGATCCACGCTTGAACCTGGTCGAGGTTTACTTCCGACATCTGAGGGGCTCGGCTACACATTGTTAGCCATCCAGCTGGCCCATTCATTCCAAGTTCCCAGCGCTCACTAGTTGTTGAACCCCTTCCGACCGTGCTTGACAATCAACGGCGTCTGGCCACCCTGAAACCACGGCTTGACCTTTCCATGCTGTCCCTGACCCTTGTGACCACGACCAGACGTCTTTCCGTGGCCGGATGAAGGACCGCGACCGACTCGCTTCTTGGGGTGAACGGCGCCCGGGTTGTTGGCGAGGCTGCCGAGGATCGAGGCGTTTCGAGTCTGGAGGGACAGACCGGCCAGGTAGGCCGTCAGTGAGGTGATGGGCGCATTGGCTGTCGTCCTGCAGCACAGTGATCTGGTGAGAGGGGAGAGTCGAGGAGGCATCGCGACGAAGAAGATGTGGTGACGCCGTGGCCGGAGTGGTTGATGGAGGCTCTCCTGCGGCCAAATTTTTGGAGGGCTTTAGCGCACGCTCGCTCGTCAACTGTGAGGAAGTTGTTGCCTGAGGCTACAATATCATCTGGCTGTTGAACATGCACACGAGATCACTCCGACTTAAACACCTACACTCGTCAAGGCAGAACAGATTCATTCTTGGCAGCTGCTTAAACGGGGGTCGTTTCTTGCAGAACTGAGTTTAATCTGTAGAAAATTCGGAGAAATCCTTTGATTTAACGACTTTGGTGATATGTATATGGTGAGCTTCACACTCCAGGCCACATCAAGCTCACAAACATAGGTTGGAAGATACCAAAATTGCGCCAGTGCTTGTGAATTCATGCATTCCTGACATATCAGCCTTGAGAAACTAATTTTCTCCCTTTTTACGTCTAGATGAACGGTAAGGCGCACTGCTGATCTAGACCGTGTGGCTCTAGTTGGCGGCCTCAAGCCAAACCTCAGCCGCGATTTCCATCTAAGGGCTCTAGTGCGAATCGGACACGCATCCTCCAAGCTCACTCGTATAAAGATCCCCTGCATTCACAAACTGATACTTACAAACGCCATAATTACACTCGGGTGCTCTCTAACTTTCGAATCTGTCTTGCCTCAAACCATACTCAAACACCCTCACCATGTTCCAACGCATCTCCCAGCTCTTCACAAACCCACCACCCAAACCATGCAACCGTACCATCCAAATAATGTCAGACCTTCACCTCGAACTTAACCGTCAATACGACACCTTCACCTTCCCCAGCACATCACCCCTCCTCCTCCTCGGCGGCGACATTGGCCGACTAATCGATTATCCTATGCTCCTCACCTTCCTCTCCCACCAAACAGCCCGCTTCGAAAAAGTCTTCTACATCCTCGGTAATCATGAGTTCTATGAGATGACGTACGAAGAAGGGATCGAGAAAGCCAAGGAGTTGGAAGCCGAGGAAGTGTTGGGCGGGAAGCTTGTCGTGCTGGACAGAACGAGGTGGGATGATGGGGAGTCGAGGTTGACAATCTTGGGGTGTACGCTTTGGTCGTATGTTCCGGAGACGGATGCGGAGAACGTGAGGTTGCGAGTATCCGATTATAAGCTGATAAAGGGATGGTCGGTGGAAAGGCACAACGCATGCCACGAGAAAGATCTATCATGGCTCTCACAGCAAATGACCGACCTCAACTCCTCACCAACCAACGAAAACGGCGACGACCGTCTAGTACTGGTGGTCACCCACCACGCCCCCTGCTACAAGGGGACTTCCAAGCCCGAGCACGAGGGAAGTTCGTTCAGAGCAGCTTTCGCCACGGATGTGCTGCAGAAGCCCGAGTTTAACACTGGTAGCGTGAGGGTCGCGTGCTGGATGTTTGGACACACGCACTTCACCACGGAGTTCTGGAGGAAGGGGATGAGGGTTATCGCGAACCAGAGGGGGTACGTGTTGGGTTATAAGGGAGCTACGCTGGAGAATACCAGGGGTTTCGATGAAGGTAAGGTATTAGAGCTGTAGTGAAAGGTAATCAATGTCAAAGCATATCGTGAGTTGAGTGGAATGAACGAGGTAGCGAAGAATAACCGTTTCAGACTCTGAGAATCAGGGGTCTCGAAGGTTTGTCTGGATGCCTTGTGTAAGGGACGTTGATGTCCCTGGAAATCCTGTTCACATGAATGAATGACATTCCCTTGAACAAGGAACTCTGGCCATAGACAACACACGACGATAATGTAGACAAGACGCCGTACATGATGCTAAACCAGAATCTAAATAGTTTATCCTACCAACACCAGGACACTTCCACCAAGTGCCCATGCATTTCCCTTATGTCATGCTACCAGATAAACATTTGTTTGCTCCATCATGCCATCCAAATCGCTCGACCTATTAAAACAGTGTCCGCAGTTGCGCGGAGCCTAGACCGGACCTTGCCCAGGGCCAATATTATGACCTTGATCTCAAGCAATGAACGCCACCGCCATATATTTCCCCACGCCCTGCTGGAAGACAATTGTGAAGTCGTCCTTTTTAAACCGAGGCGTCTCTTTTCAATCCAGAAAGCCAAATACGTATGTCTCCTTCCTCTGGCTGTATCGGTGCGCGCGTTAAGATGAGTAGTCTCATGAACGTGGTATTTTCCAGTGGACTCTCACTCTGGAGCCCTAGAATCGCTTCGTAATATTATATATGTTGCCAGCCGCCAGCAACATCGACCCACTCGGCCATGCAGGAGCCTTCTTTGCCCTCAACGTCGACGACATCTGTATCACATCTGCATCGACATCCAAAGCCGTTTTCTTGTGGCTCGTCAAAATCGGCCCAGTAGGCATCCTCCTCAAATCGCTCGGTCTCGTCTAACGTCGTCTTTTCGAGGAAGGGCTCGCGGGGTAGTTGCTTGCCCAGGGCGTTGGCCGGACAGTGCTGAATCGTTGTGTGTCGATACCCAAAGTCTCGGAAATAATGAATGTCGCTAGGTCCGAGAAGAGCACCGGCAGCGAGAGAATGAATCGGAGCATCACCCCACTGTAAATTGTTAGGTTAAATTGGCGTAGCAGTTGGAATATCTGAACTTACCCGTTCCATCCAAAAGCCTCCACTGCGATCCATCATCTGAAAGAAATCGTTGTATTCTTTGCTGCGGAACCAACTAAGCTTGGCGATCTCGAAGTTGGACCAGAAATGGCACATGTTGTACTTCTCGCCCTCCATGGCCTCGAAGTCTATATCAGCCTTATTCTTGCCCAGTCCATCCAAAGGACCTTCGGGCTTGGGCGACTGAGCATTGCCGGTACTCTTGTTCGTGTCTTCCTCGTTCTCCTGGTCCTCCGGAGGCTCCGTGAACATTTCCCACAGCCCCTGAGAGGTGATGTTGTTCAGTCTCTTGTAGGCGGACGCGTAGCGGAAGATGTTGGGAACGGTCTCGCGGAGTTCTTTCACAGCGATGGTGAAGCCGTAGGTCTTGTTGTTCTCAATCATTTTCAGGAAAGGGTCACTGGACAGTCAGTATCTTGAGCCGTTATACATCACGACGGATCAAGCTTACTAAGTAATATCGCAGAAGTAGGTGATTTCAGGCTCAACTCGCCAGTACCAATCATACTTGAGAAGGAGTGGGTGGTTGTAGAAGAAGCTGCTTCCGTGTCAGTCTGTGCCCCAGATCCCCATGCGTGGCGGAACATACCCCGAATAGAACCGACACATCTTGTGATAGCTCTCCAATCCGCCGTACATGACGGCTGCATCACCCTGCTTCGCAATGCCTTCCTTCGCAATCTCAGGATCAATCCAATCCGGGAAACCCCACATGTCAGGCCCAACCTTTCCAAACTCGACCTTTCCGGAGGTGTAGTTCTGGACCGTGTCTTTAAACGTCTCGTTGAAATCGCCATCGTTTAGGAAGACGTAGGGGTAATTGTACCATCGATTGAAGTGGCGTTCTACCGACTTGATGGATTGTATGACGCCGTCGAGCTCTTGGTTTCGGGCGAGGATCACAAAGGCAGCGTTGGCGCGGGGTTTACTCGTATCGGGTTGTTCGCAGCCGGTAACAAAAACTTTGTCATACTTTTCGCTGATTTTTCTGTAGAATGTCTCGGTTAGCTATCCTCCAACTTACAGGAGCGCGTACGCCGGTGTTAAACCTGCGAGATCATTTGATGAGCACATACCTAATTGGAGGTGGAGCCTTCCCTGGAAACAGAAATCGTCCGGGTGAGCTAGGATGGTTGATGAAGAGGATGAAGATGAGAATGAGGACGAGCGTAGGAAAGAGGATAACGATGCCCAATGGCACAGAAATAGACGAGTTGCCCTTTAGCCGCAATGGCCTCCGGAAGAAGGCCATGCGCGAGCCCCATCCTCTGCTCTTCGAGCCCTTGTTCTCATCGAATTTGGATTGCGGAAGCGGCGGTGGTGGTGCCGGTTTGGCGACTCTGCGGATCAGGTCCATAGCGAAGATGGGCCTACCTCAGTGGTGGCAGGAGTCAGAAACAGAACAGAAGATATCGTCAAAGTCATGGGGTGTCGTCTTCCATCAGCCTCAGTGGAGGCAGGGGATCGTGGTCGATCGTACAGCGGATGTAGGTTTAGCGGAGGTTGCGCTGTCGCAACGTCGTCACCAGGATGTAAAAGCGCAGCGAGTCGGTGATGATGTCTCGCATGTGCCCTCCGATGCTCATGGAAAGCGGCAATGAATCAAGGGAAACAGCGCGAGGTTGTCGAAACCGGTCTATATTCCGTCGCCGACCGTCGGGGGTTGAATCGATAGTAGAATTAGAGAGGGATGGAGACCACGTCTCGGTCAAGTCCACTGACGCGTCCAATCCCGATATGGGCAAGGAGGTCTGCGACAGTGGGTCTTGACAATGACGACGGACTGGGGAAACGCAAAGCGCAAACACCAAAGAGACGGTTGGGCAGGAGAGGGCAAAGGACAGACAACCTAGCGATTCATGTGTGCCATGAGATGGAAGAATCGAGGCTACGGTGAAACGACAGACGTTATCGAAATGCGCAAATGAAGGCGATCGTTCAGGATCTCTGGTCGACAATTGTCCAAGTCCAAACACCAAAGGGGCAGAGGGGGGGACAAAAATGCAGTAACGGATGTCTTTCGCTTGGTACGACCAGGAGGAAGGGGCACTAATGAGGACTACTGTAGCAAAAACCCATCAGGGCGCTAGGATCAGAAAGGGGCAGGTAAATGATGAAGCCAAGGAGGTGCGTTCGCAGCTGGCCACTTGGGAACGGGCAGTTCAAGGGGTTTTCTTTCTTTCTTTCTTCTTCTTTTTTTTGGTTGTTACTTTTTTGCACAGGGGGGGAGGGGGTGGGTAAGCACCTTGTATCAACAGTAGCGGTACGTACCTGTATATTGCACCGTACGAGTTGAGTATAAGTCGCTAAAGTCCTGAGTTTTCCCAACACGAGTAGGTTCTCCTTGTAGATGGTAAACACTTGTCATAATGAAGGGCACTGAAAAGCGAAAAGTAGCTGGCATCACTTCGAGGCCCATTCCCCGACTCTGTCGGCTGGGAGACCTCACAGAGAACCTACTGTACGGGCTGGAAGCGGGACAGCGTTTGTAACGTTCGAAGAAGCTCAATGGAAGCACGGGAGCTTGCCCCACGCTTAACAACAACTGGGGCTCACACACGAGTGCTGGGGGGGTGGGCAGTCGCAACTTGGCACCCGCAAAGCCAACATCAACAAAAAGTCAAATATCACGCTTACTTTCAACGCTTGCATTAACGTTAGACAATCAGCTCTTCTTTTGTTTTGTTCACGCGTGACTGAGTCCGAGCTGCTGCTCGCGTTCCACAGCACTTAGCACTATCAAACACCTCCCTCCAGCAAGCAAACATGCCTCCCAAGATCACATCCAAGAACCTATCCTACGACACCACCGAACCACCCTTCCTCGCCGCCCTCCGCGCCAGAGCCTCAGGCAACTCCGGTCCCGATCCTCTTCTTGCTGCCCAGCGACGATCCGCAAAGAAGCGTTCTGGCAGCGAGGAGGCAGAGGATGTGCCCCTCGTAGTTGACGAGGACGGCAACGTGGTGAGTGTCGACGTGGACAAGGACGGTGCTGTAAAGGAGTCGCAGCAGGACGAGCAGGATGGCGAGGTTGGCGGTGGTGCTGTGGATGTGGGTGTGAAGAGGGAACCGGATGGTAAGGCGACCATTGGAGGTCGGAAGCGCAAGGTTGGAAAGGTTGTCGGTGACGCAGCTCAAGATACCGACAGGAACAGCGACAAAAAAGAGAAAAAGAGCGACGTCAGAGATGAGGGTAAAGACCGGAAGCCGAAGAAGAAAGCCAAGAAGATTAAGCTGAGCTTTGACGAAGACGAAGGCTAAGCTGAAATTGGTCACAAATGTGCTTCTAAACTCGGAGACTACAGGGTATGGTGTCGCGGCCAGTGGCTCCTCTGCTACACGCATCGCCTGAAGATGACTTTACGGTCGACAACGTCACCCCACTAGCACACCTCGGCTACTTGGAATCCACCTTCTCAACTTTTCAGTCCAGCGAGAGGAAAGAAGCAGATCTGTTCCATCTGTTTACGGGAAAACTTTGAGATTCGAGGCAGAACCCAGGCCAAACAGATCCGCATGAGGCAGGCTCACATACGCTGAGCTTATCAGACCAACACAGCAAGCCTGATAAACCTTCGGGGTCGGTCTCGACCACTCGAGAGGCGAGCATTAGGGTGGGTTGCCCATAGATGCGTGGACGCCGAATAAAATCGGCCTAACATCCCCGCAACCATGGACATGGGCAACGATCTAGCAGCTTTAGTAAGGCTAGTAAATTGACACAGGGAATAAGGCACCCTAATCTACACAAATCCACACCTTCATCCTCACCCCCACGGGGGCACTATCTCGCCTCCGTCTAGTATTTCCATAGTCGACGTCAAACTTAAATCACCACAGCGGCAGCTTCTCGTGTTGCGATACGATTATCGGTAGTGGTACTCGGGCTTGACGTAATCGGCGAAGGTCTTGGGCTCCTCGAACTCGGGGCCGTGGTGGTGGTCGTGGTGGTGGTCGTGCTCGGGGCCGACGTAGTCCATCTTGTAAACACTGCCGCACTCGGGGCATCGCTCGATGGGGCGGTCGCGGGTGAGCTAAAGCTTGTCAATTCATCTGTAACATCCCGCACCGTGAGCTGGGTAACTTACGCCGAGCCAGTGGACGACGTGAGAGTCGGCGGGGACACCGGTGCAGCCGGCGAGCTGCTCCTCACCGGCGGAACGGACCAAGACAGGCTCAGCCATTGTGCCGAGACGGCTGGCGTCGAGGGGACGCATGTCGAAGACATCGACGCCCTCCATCTTACCGAGAATCTCGAGACGCTCGAGACCGGTGGCCTGCTCGAGATCGGTGGGGACGGTACCCTCCTTAGCACCGGGACCGAACAGGTCGTCCTCGGTCTTGACCTCTGTTTGACGAATTCCATGTCAGCGAACCTGTGGCGTGGGTCTCCTCCTTTCCCGCCCTTGCTCCAAGATAATAACGGGGCATGGCCGAGATACCGGCCGTCCAAGGTTCGGAAAGGGTTCAATCGTCGGCGAACGTACCGCTCAGCGTCTTGTAAGATCCAATCTTCTTCTCGGCAACGCCAGCGAGAGCAGAGGCCTGCTGGTTGGGGTTGGAGGGCTTAGTCGCATCACCTATATCCAGAGACGACACCAGGAATCGAGTCAGCGAGATCATACGACGGTTGAATCAGATTGGCAGAACCGCCCGGTCGGGAACAAGCGGGTCTTGAAATTGGGAGAGGAAAAAGCGTACGGCGAACGAAAGAGGTAGTGAAGCTGCGCGCGATGACGGGGGTGGCAGCGACGCGACGGGCCGCGGCGAAAGCGGTTCGTGACAGCATGATGTCGGGTTTTTTGATGTGTTTCTGCGACGGGAGGGCGGAGGGCGGGTCGGAGGCTGTTGCGGATGATGCAGCAGTGGGAGGTGTTGTCGAGGGATTTGTGAGGATGGGCTGATTTGAGACGAAGTTGGATGGCGGATCCGTTCGGGCAGGGCAATTGGCCAATTGGAGGGTGGGTATTTCGTAACACGTGACTCGAGAGCTTTGAAGCTCGCCTGACTCGCTTATTGCTTACAATTGTTTGCTGGGATGAGCAGTGATGTGCTGGAATCCTTGTGTGATGATGAGAATGAGTCGCTTACCAGTCAATTGGTTGAGTTTTAGCAAGTTTTGTTCATTTACCCATTTCCCCCCAATCTTCTTCACGTGGCACTGGGTGTAGAAGCCTTGGAGTATTGCTGGGCTGGTTCGCTCAGTGAGACATCAAGAAAGCGAGTAAGTGATGGTTGAAGTAAGCTTATAATTGCAAAACAAGTATCACACAATTACACATCTTCTACCAGGAGCGACCCAGTTCGCCGTATCTGCCCCCATCATCGAGGCGCCCTTTATGTTCACGCATGACAACGTGTTTTCCTGGATTTCCCTGGGATCCTTAACCTCTCATCTCCCAACGTCAGTTGACTGCTTTCGTGCTCTGTATGCATTCACGCCCTGGTAGGTCGAAAGCTGAGCTGGCTTTGCTCGCCGTCGGTGATCAATCTCGACCCGTTTGTTCAGCATGTGAACGTTCGGGCTATAGCGAGAAACAGAGCCGAGCTTATACCCCGAGGTCGTACTGGGGTTTGCCTTAGGCTTTGATATGCCTCTGCTTGCGATGTCACTCTTTCCGGTTCCATTGAAGAATCTGGACCTGGTATCGGTATTGGCCTTGGTCTTGTTCTTGGTCCCAAAGCTGTTCAATCGTCCCTGGTAGGCCGCCGAGCGAAGAATCGCCTTGCGCAGCAGAGGATCTCCGTAGTTTTTAGCGAAATGGCGTGTTGTCGACTCGTAATCGCCACAGATGCCGTTGATGATCGCACGAATCTTTTGCCGGGCACTCAGCCAAGGAGCAATATGCATTTCCTCGATCTTTTTCGAGACCCTCCAGCGGAGGAAGTCCCAGGGGTCCATCGCCAGCTCTCCCTTCGCGTGTAAGACGTTGAGATCGGATACTTTGCAAGCAAGCGTGTACATGACCTCCTGCTGGCAAAGGCCGTTTTCTGGCAGATGGTGCTTGGAAACGAGTTGGTTCGGGTGGTAGGTGGTGCTGTCGCCAAATATCTCGCGGATCTTTCGTTGCTTGCTTGTGTTGTCCATGGCTAGCTTGTACTTATCCGCATAGATCTTGTTATTCGGGTTGACGGCACGAAGATTACGATACTCGATCTTCAAAGCCTCCTGGGTGGCCTCTTGTTCGATATAACTATCCAGTGAGCTCCAGGAATCCTTCCAGTATGGATGGGACTCGTTGGCTTTGGCGATAGGTACACCTCTTAGACTCGCTGGAGCAGTGTAAGTATCGCCGTTCTCGTTGAACTGATAGACCTCATGCTTCAAAGTGTTGAGCATCTTTGTCAAGGCCGCTTCGGCAGCTTGATTCTCGTCCGTGTTGTTCTCAGCGCCAGCAACATGATGTACGATACCGGACATGGTGACGATGCTAATATTCGGACGCGGTTGAAGATAAGCGTGTTGTCCCAGCCGTCGAAGCTTAAAGATTTGCAGTTGCTTGTGCTTAAGCTAGCGCCAAGGAGAACTGTAGGCTTGTTGTTTACGAGAGGAGATCGTAGATGACCATGGTGTCAGTCGCGCGCCAGGCGATAAACAAATGATCAGATGCTATTGAACGCAGCCACATACCCGCCAGCTGGCCGCCAGCTGGCCATCATCATAAGCGCGCCGCAGCAGCTCCATCCAAGGTTTAATGATCCTCATTTCCATTCCTCCTGAGAAGGTCATGTCGCTAAGCGCAGCCTGCTGCTCTTCTCTGCTCCTATTTACGTGGCCCAACAAGATCTGCCCAGCAAAGTATCTACAAAGTGACCATTGAGAAGCTATGCATGAAATCGGCCAAAAGGGATTAATTGGCCAGAATTCCCTAAGATATCTGGGTGGGTTGCTATCAAATTTGAAGTGAGGTGAGAACGTCAAGGCGAGACCATAGAGGTACTTCGGACTCACCCTCTGAGCTTCCCAACGGCACGAATAAACCATGTATTCTCATTGAAAAAGCTTGGACGTTCTAGGACTGCCTGATGTACCTTTAGATCGAGAGAGCGAGATAAACAAGTATCCATCGTGTGATCGCTTCGAGGGTAATCCTTTCAATCGATGGAATAGGAGTGTCTAGATGGAATTTTTGTATTACTAACAGATATTCCGAGGTTTTGGTCCCCCAAAGCTAACCTTGCGCATAAGAGCCATCCATGCTGGATGGTTGGGATCGTAGAAGCTGGACCAGCCCCGTGAAGTGAAGGAGGAGGAGACTTGGCCGCAAGTCGAATCGCTAGGGGCAGAGACAGATCACGCGGATCAACCAGTTGCCATAAGGGTATGCTTACTATAACGCTGGTAAAATCGGCTAAGCATTCATTCATATTCGACCGAGTCTGATTGTTATGTGGCTCTGGAGGGCTTGTAACACACATGTTACCGCATGTGACAAACTGTTGAAGAGCTCGATCCCTCTCGACGTCGATGCATCAATGAGTTGTGAGCAGAGGCAATTTGAATGACTTCGCCTAATGGATCCGGCGTTCAAGGCGGAATCGAAGTGAGAGCTGGTTCTCTGATTCTTATTCTTTATGCTTGGCAGTATATGCCTCTTTGCCATGCCATCGTGGGTTTGCGAACTATGCCCCGAAACTCGTCGTTCGACGATTCGTATGTTTTGTAGTCTCACGAAGTCTCTAGGTGGATATATGAAAGAACAATAAAAGAAAACGAACTTGCTATCTTCTTGATCTGTACTCGTGTGTTGATTATCTTCGGCTTGATTTGTATCACGAGCAACCGTACAGATACTCACTGGTCATGGCAATCTGATCGATTCGAAACTTGAGAAAAAACCTCCTGTATTAGAGCCATTTATATATCTGCATCCGTGATCAACACTTCTCAATCATCGAACTTGTCGCTTACTGCAAGAACGAGATCACATCATCAAATCCTTCTCCAATCTAGTCCACCACCGTTCGGTCCCAGATCCTTCGGCCTCGGGCGGAACTCCCAATGCACGTTTCCTCTCATTTGGCTTCCGAGTCCAATCGCGAACATTCATCTGCCTTATTTGGGGCCACTCCTGGAGGCCCAACTCTGCGACATGGCCACTTGCCGCGGTAACACCAGTCTCGATGGCAGCCGAATCAACCTGGCGCGGGATATGCATGCCACCCAACTGCTGGGGCAACGTGACACGTTCTTTCTTTTCCCACTTGAACCGCTTCCCGCGTTCGCCTGGTCTTTCGATGCAGACGTGGCCCTGCGCTGTACGATAACGTACTTGTTCTTGGAAGAATTCGCCAAATTCAGCGATGAGATCTGGAATGACGACTTGCATGAATGGACCCGAGCGCTGATGACGACCTGAGGACGCTCCAGATAGCATGTCGCGGAACCAGCCGGATATGTGGAAGTGAGTGTGCTCCTTCTGGGCTTCGAGCTGTAATCGGCGATGGCTGGGGTTTGTGCGGCCGTGTAGGATGTCGTCGAAAACGGCCGATTGGTGTTCACCCTCAAGTGTGCGGTAGTAGGGTATGGCACTAGTCCGGATGACATCGAGAGCGAGACGATAGTTACGCTGGACAATGAGGGTGCGGATGTAGACGCTATGATCTTCAAAGGTAGGCTTCACATTGTAGGGTGCAGAAGTCATCACATCCCAGATCTGACGAACATCTCGGGGCTTAACGATATTGACTTGATAGTCGCCCTGCATTTCGCGTTGAGGTCGGAAGGGCTTGGATGCGCAGACGTAGGCCCAGCTGAGAAGGTTGGACCAAGTAGCGTGCGGAATAGATATGCGGTACCGGTGCGCGACATAGACGAGTAGCTTGAGAGCTGTGGCGATGCGAGACATGGAGCCAAAGGATTCAACAATAGCGTTGAGGAATCGCTCTGTGGGTGCTCTGGGGTTCCCAGGACGGAAGCGCTTCCCACCACGGATGTGCACCTCTCCTGTACGAGATTCTTCGAGGAATCGAATGCGGAAGCCGCGCCAGAGAACAACGCCTTTGATGAGTGCGAGAGAGCTGGAGCGTGCAAAAGCGACCATGGAGGCGCATAGAAGGGGCTCGTCAAGAAGCACGCCATACAGCTTAGAGCGTGTCCAGTGGGTGCGATATGCTAAGAAGCTGTGGCCCTTTTGTCGTAGGCGCATGCGAAAATCCTGGTCGGGACGACCTGCGACACGATTAAAAGGTTGTTTTAGGATGGCATTGATACTGTAGCGCATCCGCTCCATGCGCATGAGGGCGTGCCAGGGGTACCGTCGGCGGTTGGAGTAGGTTTGGCGGGCAAGAACCGCGACACGAGCACGGTCGAACTGATAGTAGAGCGGTTCGACGAGAAATCGAGCCTTGATGAATTCAGTCCATGTGGAAGTGTTGCGCAATTGGCCGAGGCCATTGCGGGCAATGGCACCGAAGAAGGTGGTCGCGGCGTCAATGTCTGAAGCCGCGCCTGCGCAACGGATGAGCACCTCATAGTCGGCGATGAGAAGGGGGCGGCCTGATTCCAAGCGTAGATCGAGAAGAACCTTTACTGCATTAAGGACTGCACGATGATGTACGCGAACGCCATGGCTGTCAAGAGCCTGAGCAGCGGAGTTGGAGAGACGGGATTGGCCTTGGCTGAGGGCGAGACCATGAGTTACATCGTGACCAGCGTTGTTTACGATAGGGTCTATGGATCTCAGAATTTCGGAAAAAGTTGCCGTGGAGAGGTTCTGAAACTCGTCGAGAGCTGGTTGAGAGATATGAGGATTGGGGTCACTCAAGGCGTCGACCCATCGAAGGAAGGACGGGATGACTTGAGGGGATTCGCAGCGCTGAATAGTGTGGAGTAGGCAATCCAGGGGTAGGTTTTCGTTAGGTCTTTCGAGGCCATTTTCGGTCCTGACCGCTAAACCACCGAAGATACTGGTAGTACCAGGTAAAGAACTGCTCGCAGCTGGAGCTACATCATGTGTAAGTGTAGCTGTAGCCGTAGCTGTTGCTTTAGCTGTGGTCGTCGTTGGCGTGGCATGAGTCGCGAGTCCTCGTTGACCCACAGCGGGTCGCAATCGCACCCATACCCATGGGCATTTTAGCGTGGTAGAGAGTGGAACTGGCGATTGACGATTCAGACAACTGCCCGGCCAGGGCATGCGTCGCTTGAGCATGACAAGAGACGCCTTGAAGAAACACAATAAGGAGCAAAGAGGGACAAACGATTGTTTAGGAAAGAGGAGAAATGGGAACCGAAACAACATAACCCCAAAATGTAACACATTTGAGGGGAACCTTCGGTGCCGCGGCTGTGGCTGCTGAGTTCAGCATACAGCGATATATATGTGCTAGAGAGATAAACTCCTATATTGGCATATGTAACCTCCAACTACCGCCAGCTGGCCGTGCCGAAGATTTTCCACACGTCATTCAGCATCGCGTTTTCACCAAGTCCGCAGCTCGACAACTTCCCAAAGTGACCATCCCCGACTTTCACAAACCCCTATACCAGCCCATAGAGAGGGAACAACCCACGTTTTTACGAGCAAAACAACAGATCAGTTCTAGCGATCATGGCCGATGTTGAGGAAACAAGCCACGTGTCGGAGCCCCTTGACCTAGTGAGGTTGTTGCTCAACGAGGTGGTGTTTGTGAAGCTTCGAGGAGACCGTGAGCTCAAGGGAAAGCTACACGTGAGTTGGAGTGGACTTATATGTCTGTCTACATGAGTATCCCTCATCTAACGAGCTTAGGCCTACGATAGCCACTGCAACCTGGTACTTGGTGAAGTGGAGGAGACCATCTATGCTATGGAGGACGATGAGGATGAGGACGACGTCAAGGTGAGTGATAGAGCGATGAACTAACATGCCTCATAAAATGAAAACTAACATTTCCCAGACCATCAGCCGAAAATCAGAGATGTTGTTTGTGAGAGGTGAGTGTCAGCGGACTTGGTTGAGATCACGTTTACTGACTCATGTGACAGGCGATAGCGTTGTCTTGATCTCCCCCGGTGTTCCGTTTTGAGGTTTGGTACATTGCCTATGAGTGCATGTTATGGAAGAGCTCTTCAAGGGCGGGTTGTCGCTAATGGAGTGTTTCCATGGTCATGGAACAAAAGCCCAGGCTCTGCGCTGTATCCATGACGTCCGGCGAGGCACAGAAAGACAGCAAGGAGTTCGAGCAAACGAGTTACCAAAAGATCTACATAAGTAACGAGCTTCGTACGACATGTCGCCTACTTCAAGCACGAAAGCTGCGTAGGGCTACAATGGCAAGAGGTTTAGAGCGTTCAGCCTCGACAGGTGCTGCGATTTCAATACAGCCACGAGGCAATAGCGGCGAATGCGGTTAGATTGGCAAAGATGAGAGTAAGAGTAAGGGTACTGTAAATACATTACTCTTGATTCAATGGCAATGCAGCCCTGTAGATGGACTAGTCACCGGTTGGATGTATCAAATCAATGTTCTCAAGCCAATGCTGAAAATCGAATGAATGGCGGACCGGAGCACATGTGGCTGCAACTGGCTGTATGCTTATAAACATAAGCGCCAGGTGGCTGCATACTTTGGAAGGTACCACTACCACAGCCACATCAGCATGTTGAGCGGGTCAATGCATGAGCTCTTATCGATAGCTCTATGTCGCCTCCCGTCTCATGAGTAACACCCCGCCATGGTTGATGCCAGCGTCATGCAGGCACCACAAGGGCTATTTTGACAGATGACTCCTTCCGCTGTCGCGACGTTTGACATTCTCATATACTAGTCATCCGGCGAATGGAGGCACAGACCTTATTTCTCCAACATTTAAGCAAGCCAGATCCTATTGCCGCTCTCCACTCTACCAAGAGCAACCCCGATGATCTTACGAATACGACTGTGATGCTGGATTGCAGCCTTAACATCATACCGATATCGCACAGTCACCATGTCGAAACACGTGAATAAATCGTCTGCATATGAGAAACGCAAGGGCGAAACGGTTCGCATTAGAAAGTCGTCTGGGAGACGCCAGGCTGACTCTTTGGACAGGCCCTCAGCGAGTTTGCTGACTTTGTCGAGCAGCAGCAAAACTTGCGATACCCGTCTTCCAGGCAAATACCAGAAGAGCATGCGTCTACTAGTAACGATGGAGGCGAGCATCATCAAGAGTTGGACGAGTTATTCGATACCCTCGATCTTTCCGAGTCAACTCCGAGAGTCCCGTTAAAGGATCTACTATTAAGACCTGACGATGATTCCATAAAGAAAGTCAAAGGCCTCCTTGCCGAACGCTTAGAAGAAGGCTTTGGCGAGGCCGTATTCGAACTCGGGTATGAGTACAACGGTGACTCGATGCGGTTGTCCACAGATGAATGGGACATGGCCTTCAAATCATTACAAGTCGCCGCGAAGTGCCTCAACGCAGATTGCGATCTACTAATAACGAAAAACGTGGGCGGCAACGAGGAAGCTGCCAGCACCACCGAGAACCCCGTAAAGGACAAGAACTGTAGCGGAAAGGTTCTCATACGACAAGTCCCTGCCGAGATTGAGGATGTTATCGAGACGCGGATAGCCGTGGTGGGCAATGGTAAGACTAATATGGACGCGGTTTTTCTGGCTTCCGACTAACGACTGGCAGTTGACGCAGGGAAAAGCAGTATGCTAGGTGTGTTAGTCAAGGGTGACTTGGATGATGGTCGAGGTAAAGCCCGAGTGAACCTTTTCCGTCATAAGCATGAGATCGAGACTGGCCGGACCAGCTCGGTCAGTATGGAAATCATGGGATTCGACACTCTCGGAAAGGTTGTGCACTCGGATATCCCTGGACGTAGGTTCAACTTCAACTCTCTCGAAGAAGTCAACCCACTGACATTCCTAGGCAAACTCTCATGGGAAGAGATTGGCAAGCGCAGCGCTAAAGTTATCACCTTTACCGATCTGGCTGGCCACGAAAAGTACCTGCGGACAACAGTATTTGGTCTTTTGTCTAGCAGTCCCAACTACTGTCTGCTCATGGTGGCAGCGAACAACGGCCTCGTCGGCATGAGTAAAGAGCATTTGGGTATCGCCCTTGCTCTCAACGTCCCCGTCATGGTGGTGGTAACAAAGATTGACATCTGCCCGCCCAATATCTTGGAAGAGACAATTACACAGATTAGCAAGATAATGAGAAGTCCCGGGGCACGGAAGATCCCCACCTTCATCAGAAATCGGGAAGAATGCATCAACACAGCAACGCAGTTTGTGAGCCAGCGAATCTGCCCTGTGTTTCTCGTGTCCAACGTGACGGGTGAGAATCTTGATCTCGTGCGGACTTTTCTCAACATCTTGCCGCACCACGGACGGTATAACTCGGACGCCCCATTCGAGTTCCACGTCAATGATACCTTCTCGGTGCCGTTCACGGGAACAGTGGTTTCTGGTATCATCAAGTCGGGCGTGGTACATGAGGGCGACAATGTAGTCATTGGTCCCGACTCGTTAGGGCAGTTCACGCAAACCGCGATTCGATCAATCGAGCGCAAGAGGATACGTGTTCCTGCGGCTTCTGCGGGTCAGTCTGCTTCCTTTGCACTGAAGAAGGTAAAGCGCAAGGAGGTGAGGAAAGGAATGGTTGTGCTTCCGAAGTTGGAAGGGCAGCCAACTCCCAAGGTACATCGCGAGTTCATCGCAGAAGGTAAGTGGTTTGGCTTCCGACTCTCAACCATGTTAGTGCTAACGAATGAATTAGTTCTCATCCTGTCGCACGCTACGACCATCAAGGTCAAGTACCAGGCTATGCTTCATGTTGGCCCTGTCTCGCAGACCTGCGCCATCATCGACATTGACCGCGAACTCATCCGAACTGGCGATAGAGCAACCGTGGCTTTCCAGTTTGTTCAGAGACCAGAGTACCTCGCCCCTGGAGATCGTCTACTCTTCCGTGAAGGTCGTACGAAGGGTCTAGGCATCGTCAAATCAATAGGATACGACCCAGCACACCCGCTAAGATCCAAGGAGGGTCGGGGAGACGGCGACGATGGCAAACGGCAGATAAAGCCGCAGGTGGAAGTAGGCGCTTGAGATGTTGGGTGGGTAAGCTTGTTTTGTTGTTAATGGTAGCGGCTTTGTTTCTTATCTTGATGTCAAAGCGCATGGGTTCGGATGTTGGAATCAGCGGCGTTTCGAGTTTTGTTTGTTCTCTTCTCTCCTCGGGAGTTTCATCAATCTGTTTGGTGTCTTGGGCAAGCATCGTCCCTCATTCAACTTAATGGTGTTTATTTTTTTTCTCGTTCTTTTTCTCCTATCTTTAGTTCTTTTCCTAACCATACCGCATAACTTGCCGAAGAATTCTCAAATCCGTCAATAAGTTCACCTTCCATGCCGCATCTACCATTTCAAAGTCCCAGCCTACAGCCCACGAGTCCAGAGAGAGCGAGCTGGATGCACTCTCAAGAGAAACCAACAACACCATACCATTGCTGCCTCCTACACAGTTTAGTCCCGAGTAAACGCAGATCGCCGACCTCTACCCCTTCGCTCTCCTATAAACCACCAGATATCGTGTAACCGCGTAAGCCCGGGATTGCGAAGGTGGGTCTGAAGCTCCGGTCGGCGGAGGGATCTGGACCCGCTCCGGCGCCGGATGTCACGGGGGACGTTCGGGGGGTTCAGCTTGAGGATGCGGGCGCGGTGCGTTTAACATGTCCGTATAGGTTTCCCCGTACTTGGCGCTCACCTCCACGTCAGACTTTAGTACTCCGCGCTGCTTACCCTCTTACACCACACGGCTCGTCTTACGCATTTCTGGCGACGTTTGAGAGGGGTTGGGCTAGCAGGAAACTGCCTGCTCGCATCATCCGCGTGGGAACTAAACTTACAACTCGGGCTAGGCTAGGCTACCGGTAGACCCTGACCCCCATAAGCTTCACAAGCCTAGCGAGCTCCGTCCGGTCTAGTCTAGACTTGTCATCCCTTCGCTTGGCTGCTGGTGTCGTCTTATGAGAGTACATCGCGACACCACAACGACGCCCGCGCGACGCCCGCGCGACGCCCGCTCGAGTACCGCGTGAGGCGCTGCGTCTGACGTTTCCTGGTTTTGGATGTCGGATAGTTCCGCACCGCTGTGACAAGCAGTGAAGTTGTAGGCCTGTATGGTGGGGAAAGCAAGCGCGTCACCTACGGCGCATCTTGACTACATGTCAAGGTTACGAACGCTGCAGGGAAGGCTGGGAAGAAGTACTGTCAAAGTTTGAAAAAGCTCGTATAGCGACTAAGGTATCAGATCTGATAACGTACGGATGCATCATGCCATGCCCCCCATATCCCAAGCTCAACTTTGAAACAAGAAGCTGAAACCGATTGCGTATACAAGTCCGTGCAATGAGATGCCTTGATACCCCTTTTATAAGTAAAACGCCAAGTCTGTGTCGTAGACAAGCATCAGAAAACAAACTCCACTGGTACATTTGCCTATGATGTCCAGATCCTTCCCATACATTCGTCATGCATGCTCTTATTAAAATGAAACAAGGGTAAATGAAAATGAACGCGCAGATAAACCATTTTGGATGAATCTGTGCTAAGTATCGGTGATATTGTGCACGTATGCGTGTGGGTATTTAGAGATTTGACTTGATGAGGTGACTCGGCTGTGCGAGTTCGGGTTTACGATAGTTCCATCACATCCAGACGAGGGTGCCAAGTGCTCTTCACACTGCGCCCGCGGCACGGCGGCGGAGGGCATCCATGTCTAGGTTAATGGGTGGACGGGAAATCTCCAGACTCCGACTCGGCATCCTCCTTCCGCCAGGTGTACGAGGGTGAGCAACATTGACTCGCCCAGTACGTTCGAGGATGCGTGGAGGCGCCTCGTCAGAGTCGGATGCTGAGTCGTCGTCGTGGCCTTCCTCATAGCCAGACTCTGCTAGGCGGGTAAAGTAGTCGGCAAGACCGTCGACACTGGGAGTGCCCACCACGGTATCGTATTGAGGGGGAGGCGTCATGACCGTCTCCACCACTCGGTCGTCAAATCCACCAGTCTGGATCTCAAGGGCGGGCGGCGGTGCAACATCATCCTCAAATGCAGGCGGGTTAAAGCTGGGAGCTCGAAGTAGATGCATAGGACGAGGGTTCCGGTCGCCGCTGTAGTCGTTCGCCAGGTGGGCAGCCTGCGGCGGTGCGGGTAGGTTGTCGTTGCTAGGGGTCATCCCTGATAGCGTTCCTGTCGAGGAGTTGGGCGAGGCATCAGTCGGTGTAGAGTGAGCATCAGGGCATCCGCAAGAAGATTGGTAAGTCGCTGACTGGAGCGTGGCGCCCGTGTAAGCTGGAAGGTTGGTGTTGGCCTGGGTCGCGCGACAATTGAGCACGGTAAAGGGCGAATCGATGCTAATCTCAAAGTGGCGCCTTTTCTTGCCAGAAGGGTCATCAGGATCGGGCCGGCTAATGCGCATCACAACCTGCAATAGTTAGCACATGCTTTCCTCGCAATGACAAAGAGGGTTGGCTAGACAAACCTTGATCCAGTGATAGACATTTACATTCTTCCAGCTACAGTCGGGGTGGAGTCTCAACTCCTTGTGCTTGGCCATCATCTCACAGGTGGGAATCTGAACATTGGCCTCGAGCTCGGTCGAGCCCCAGTAGCTTTCAAGCCCAAGGTCCAGATCGCCCAGGAGATTATCAGTAGGTTCAGGGAGAGGCACTACGGCGGTGTTGCGCCTAGACGCCTCGAACGCACGCCTCTGTGCGGCCAATTCTCGGGCCTCGCGCCTCTGCTGGGGATTGAGCTCTCCGCCTCGGATGGTTCGCATTTCGGACGAATCGTATGCTGCATCGAGGGGCTTTCCGGCAGACTTCTCGAGGAGCAGGACCTTGCGGCCAGGATCTTTGCGAGTGACACGCCTGTCGTTGGTCCAGTATTCTATAGACTCAGTCACGTACACCTTGAGCTTGTGCACCTGGACCTTGGCCAGTGGCGTGAGCTTGAAGGCGATGGGAATCTTGCTTCCAATAGGGAAACTCTTTCCGGAGATAACGATGTCGTAGTGTAGGTGGTCCTCCCATTGTCGGCTGATGGAGATGGGCTCGGTCATCTCGAGAGAGAGTTGGTCGGGAACTCTCACAATGGGAACTTCCTTGATCCCATGCAGATTGGGCTTGAACGCGCCAGCACGATCAATGGTCGCATGCAACTCCCATCTGACCGACCCGTACTGCAGCTGAGTCGTCTCAAGCTGGTGGTGGTCAATAGGAAGCTCGAATGAGTAGTCGTAGACACCTGGGTAGAAAACTTTGTAACCCTTGACCTGGGTAGCCGAAGCGACTGGACTCTCGCCCTTTTGGAAGCTTCGTGACTGCACGTTCTGTAGCGAGAGGCGCTTCATCTCCTTCGATGTCAAGTTTCGGTGAGGCATAAGTAGGGCGGGTGCGTTCGGGTTGGCAGCAAGATTGGACGAGCTGCCGTTGGGTGAGGCGGTCTTGAGTTTGTAAGTGCATTGGTTACCAAATTCAGTCCCCCAGCCATCGTTCATGGCGTTGAAAAAAGTAAGAACCTGCGTGCGCAAACTCTCCTCCTCGAAAACATCTTGCTTGAGAGGGGGGATGCCCTCGGGCCATTCCGTCCGAGCACGACCGAGTAACTTTAGCTGAACATTTTTGATCTTGACGTTCTTGGTAACGCGCAGTTGCAATTTGCCACGGAGCAAGGCAGTGCCGCTCTGACTGTCGCGGTGACCATGGCCGTCGTGGTCAAAACCGGAGAGGAAAATGTTGGGCTCGGCGAGGAGTATGTTACACGAGACACCACTTCCGGAAGCTACGGGTTTCGGGACCTCGGCAACGTGGGTGGTGATTGAGGATTTGCTTGATCGGGCGTTGAGCAGACTGTTGCGATGAGGTGCCTGACCGAGAGTTACGGGCGCATGGGCAGCGTTGGGATTTGTTACGCGGGCAGACATGGCCGAAGTGGTTTCGGCGTCTTCGGGTGAAGTATTGAAATGGGTGGTGGAGTCGTTGATGGGCGTGGTGGACGTTGCTGAGGTAGTCAAGGTTAAATCATGTGCTGCGGACCCAGGGCATATGTCGTCATAAGCTGGCGGGGATAAAGGGACCCCGGTCGCGCCAGCCCTAGTAGATCGAGCGGGTCTGGCGGCGTAGCCAATCAGGGTGGGCTCGGACTGAAAATTGGATTGGGGAGGGGCAGTGGCCGCACTCGCTTCGGGGCTTAGGCTTATGCTGTCGCGCCTGTTGGCAAAGTGAGATTGGCAGTGAGACTGGGACTGGGACTGGGACTGAGACTGGGACTGAGACTCCGGGGGAGAGCTGCTGCAGTTGTTACTGGACGATGCGACAGCGGTGAAGGAGCTCAGTAGCTTTCCCAAGACTGGCGGTAACGCAGCGAGGTCGTCTCGTGGGCTTGTCAACCTTCTCGGACTTGAGCGAGCGGCCAAACTGCTGTGAGAACGCCGAGCTCGGAGGATTGCGTTTGACCTGGCTTTGGTGTTTTTTCTGCTATTGTTCTTGTTGACGCTGTGGTGGTTGCGCCGCAGACTGCTGTCTTGCCGTAACTCTCTGGGAATGTATCCAGGCGGATAGCTGACGATGTGAATGGCTTGCGGTCTTGCTCGTCGGGGACCAATGAGAGGAGTCGGGAAGCGGTCGACGGCGGCGATTGACGGCCTCTTGTCAACCCGCGGGCGGTAATAGATGTTTTCGTGGGCCGTTACCCAGTTTGAGCGACGGCTGTTGTGATTATTGCTGGTTTCTTGGACCTCTGCCATGGTGGTTAACACAAGTAACAGGCAGCAGTGGCTGAGACGAGAAAGGGTGAAGAAGTGGCGCTCAGCCCGTGAGCAGTAAGCAACGCCAGCGTATGATATGAGATGCAGAATAAATGAAGAGCTCCGAGACAAGTGTGAGAGTGAAGGTGAGGGTGTGGAAGGTGATACGGCAGCAGCAGCAGAAGTAGTAGTAGTAGTAGTAGTGTGGTAGTAGTAAGAGCAGTAGCAGTGATGAGAAGGAAGCAAGAAACGGATCTGCGTGAGGGGATGATGAGAAGAAGATGGGCACTGCAACTGCGGGCCAAGCTTGAACATGAATGAATCACTTGTGAATGTAACGCGCACTTCACTTCAAAGAGCAGTCAATGCCAGGGCCAATGCTAGGGAGAACTAGCTACAACAGCTCGGTTTGAGGACTGGGGGCTTGAGTCTAGGGACTACCGTATCGTGAGAATGTGAAGTGAGGAGCAGGGGGTGACAATGTGACACTGCGCCAGCAAGTTGAAAAGAAAGCACAGATCAGAGACAGGCCTAGGGATCCCTCCTCAAGCCAGGTCTTTCAATGCGCGCGCTGGCGCACCTGCTGGAAGCAGAGGCCTGCGTCGACACGATTCTCCGCGAGGATGGTGCTTGCTTATGCTTGCTTACAGGTCATACCCGACACCGACTCAAGACCCAGTCTGGGGTGGGGAGTCGTGGAGAGTCAGTCGAGCTTCTTGATTGCATAAACCAGGTCACCCCCAGACAGGCTAGCTTGCGTTCTGAGAATTGGGGGGATGACGAGGAGCCTGGGGTGGAGAAAGGGTCGTCGCCAGCTCTAGCGCGAGTGCTTGACTCCGTCGGCGATGTGATGTCGTCTGCCACCAAAGCGAAGCCAGGTTGCGGTGGGGAAAGGCACAGGGATTTGGGGGGGGGAATCTGCCAACTGCCAAGCAGGCGTGGGTGAGGGGAAGGATATGCAAGAAACAGGGCAGAGAGGGAAACTTGGTGATGAGTGTCGAGAGTTGTGGATGTGAAGGGAATGGTGACGAGGATTGCAAATGCGACAGATCGAGCGGCACAGCACTAACAGTACGGATATGAGGCGTTACGCGAGAGTTGAAGTGAGTCCAAAAATGGTTCAGTGGAATCTAAGTCGAGATTCGGAGACGCTGGCCCGAGACATTGAATCCAACAACACATGGATCGTCGAAACAGATGAAGACCAGGGGGAGCGTGTGAACCAGATGGCAGAGGGGCGTGTGGGAAGCATTATTAAGCTCGTGACCACCGCTTTTTCTCAAAGACGAAACGAGACGACACGAGAGAGGAAGAATTACAGGAAAGAGCAATAAAACGTACGTACCAAGCGAATCTCTTGATTAATGCGCTGAATGAGAAGGAGATTCGAAACAGCTGATGCTTTCTTTTTTGGTTGGCGCACTTTGCGGTGATACCGTATCGTGCAGAGACTAACAGTAGGCCTGAGCTTGACTCCGGCCAGAGGTTGGGCGCGTAACGGCGGCGGCGCGGCGGGTAACGCGACGCTGGCGGTCGGATGGGAGGATGGAAAAGAAGATTGATGAGCTCCTGTGGGCAAGCGTCGATGAAGAGTAACTATCCGTAGCGGTAAAGAGCAGCGGAGTAAGTAGCTGGATCGAAAGCGGCACAGCTGGGGTTGAGGAGGTAGTTGGGTGGTTTCTCGATGGGAAGGGCACGGGGCGCTCCAAGCTGCTTCTTTTTGAGAAATAACGCTGGAGATTGAAGGCTGGGAGCTGAAAGGCTGAATGCGACAACGGGGACGGCGGCGTAATTGATACGTGGTGCTGATGACTGTGAGGAGGAGGAGGAGGAGGAGGACAAGTTGGTTCTGTTTAGAGACGGTATGGAGAAATTGCCGATATAGGCACCGGAAATGGCACTCGAGGGAAGAGTCAATGACGGGGGATGAACGGCATTGCTCGGGGAATATGGGATTGATTAGCAGGAGGTTATGATGAAAGGGTAAACGTTTCAAGAGAGGGAGAGAGAGGGACGAGAGCGGGCCTCCGGAAGGGAAAGATGGGGGAAAAGGGTTCACGGTAAAAGTATCGAGGCAAAGGCGAGAGTTCTCTCGGTCGATGACAACGATGCTTCCCTACTAGTCTACTATATACTGGTCCAGTGATGCTACCATCTCTGCAGGCGAAAAAAGCACAGCACATGGCATGGCAGAGGTACCTGATGAAGAAGAAGAAGGTTTCCCGGAATCTGACCACAAGCCCAACAAAGCCTCGTTGATTCGTAAGGTGTCGCATCTCAATACAGAAGCTGCGACAGACACAGATCATGTGTCCTTCCCCCTCTCCCGGGCTTCCCTGTTCTGGAACCTTGCCGGTACTTGCGCTCCCCCGGTGAAAGTCAAAACGGGATGATCGAGCCAGTTGGATCATCCGGAGGTTCGCGGAGAAGTGCCCGACCTGACAGGTTCAGTCCAGTTCTATCCAGTTCAGTTCCTCGTCGACAGGAGCTGCGCGTAGCATCCCCCGCTGAAGAGGTGGTGCTGTCGTAACCATCCATCCCAACGTCAATCGATGAACGCTAGCTTGCCCATCGGGCAGTTTCTGACAAGCGTCCACCCTCCAACTTCGCGACCCAATGGTAAAAGAGCCTCGTCAGCGAACTTGCCGTCGAACTACTACCGTAGTCTAGCATGCCCAGATGCCGCTGCAGTCGGAGCCTGACAGCAGGCGTCACGACAGTTCCCGGAGATCCGGCACCATGAGTCGAGACCCGCCCCAATGTCTCTCACAGGACGACGACTTCACTTTGCACGGGAAGGGAGAAGGGGGGGGGAAACTGTATCATAGTTTGAACGGATTTCTTCACTGAATCCGTTGTGGTAAGCGGATATGATGTTGACATTTGCTACATACAGTTTGCAAACGTCAGGCTCGCTAGCAAGAAAAGTCCAGCCCGTTCATGCTGGGGATGGATGTTGCCCATCGCTATCCAGATGTCGATGACGACAGATGATCTATCGGACCGCTTGACTACCGGCACTGATGAGTGATGCGTATCCTATTCCCGCTCTATTGCCAACGTGCGACCGAGTCTCGACCCAATGGCCTACCGACGCGTCATATCCGAACTCCGGGTCAGGCATTGGCCTGTAAAAGACCTTGAAACGATGCATTGTATGCCACCGCTCCAGGAGGTTCAGAGCGCAAGACTCTATTCTAGTTGGATACTATGGCGCACGACGTTCCATTATTCGTGGCGGATGCTACGTAGGGTAGCAAGCAATCTTAAACTCATCGTGGCACCCGTAACATCTCTGATCTCGAGCAAACGTCAAACAGCTTGATCGAATCAGACCTCCCACATTCGCACCCAACTTCCTCTCTATTACTGCGTAGACGAACGAAGACCCCAAGATCCCGCGAACCGAGAGCCCAATCGCCTCACTTTTACGAACCGGCCTGCCTGCCAGCCTGCCAGCCGTGCGCGCGCGCGTGCATGCCCTAAAATGCGCCGGTGCCAGAGTTGAAGCAACGGATCCCTGTCCGTGCCTGTTGAGAGAGCGAGAAAGAGAGCGAGATTGGGCCAACCTTCTAGAAGAATTCTTCGTCGGGCAGAACGCGAGTAGCCTGACATGCTAGTCTAGTAGCTTGGTTCTCTCCAGCCTACCGTACTGCCGATGGTGCTTCTGATGAAATGTTTGTTTACGGATGTCGCCTTATCCGCCCAGCAACCGCCGCCATAGAGACGTGTGTCTCACGGGAAGCCTTCAAAAAGAAGCAATCATCGTGGTTAGTTAGCTCGTGTGGATCGGGTCGTGCAGCACAGCGTAGCAGCGACAGCAAGCCAGCCGCGCGGCCGCAAGACACTGCGCTGGCATCTCTCTCCTGGCATGTTCCTTGACGCCTTGGTAGGTTGGCCCTTGAAGGCTGGTGATCATGAGGGAGCACAGATTGTTCTTACTAGAGTAGTCTAGCTAGCCTTCTGCGGGCTAGGCCCATCATGACGCCGAGTTTCATATCTTCCTTCTCGGTAATGACCGCCCCGAAACGAAGCACGACCTGTCAGTTAGAGTAGTCTATGGTCACTAGCCCAGCAACTCTGGTGAGCAAGTCTACTGTACACAGGCTAATCTCCTCCACGGGTGGGTGCTTTCTATCAGAGACGGCCTACATACTGTAGGTAGTCGTCCTATTTGGATACAAGGCCCGGGCTAGACTAGCCAGGGGTGCGCGCGCAATCTTTGTTGCCCCCGTACGACTTCAACGCTCCATCGTGAAAGTCGACAGGGATGCTTGCTTGTCAGTGACGTCGTTTTGCCAATCTTTTGAACTATCTTCTTCTTCTTTTTTTTTGTTGCTTCTTCTACCTCATATTCTTTTCCTGCATCGTCTCAACCTTGAATAATCGTCGCTGGCTCTGGCTTGCTTGCTCTGCCGTGGAGACGAGCATCCCGGTGTCGAGATACACGCATCTTGCAGGAGAGGGAGAAAGTGTGTATGTGTTGCTCGTGTTATTTGACGCAAGGGTGAGAGAGGTTCTTGCGCTCTTGTCGCTAGACCCTGGCGATCACGACCAACTTTTTCTTTTCTTTTCTTTCCTTCTTTTCTTTCCTTCTTTTAATTCCTGGTTTTTTTTTTTAATCCTGGAGTGACTTGGTAAAAGCTGAATGAATCCCCTGGCTGAACCAGGGAGACAGCAACAGAAGTTGGCACGCCTATCCACCATCCCGGTACCATTTGTCTCCCGGCAGAGATCGATCAAAGACTTAATCTCGACTTTGCCAGCGCATTGCCTACATCAAGTAATTGAGCAACGCCTCGACTTCCAACCTTCTCCGCATGCTTTCTCCGCATGATGGAAGTGCCCAGGCTGTTGGAGGATGCCCACAACAGCCTGCTCCAGCCTGCTCCAGCCTCTCCAGTTATGACGATGCATCTCCCCTACCAAGCCTGCCTGCAGACTGCTAGAATACAATGCTATCAGTGCAGCTTCGTAACCCTGTTTTCGACAATCTTCCCCTACTCGTAGCCCGCGGCCAGCAATCAGCCCATGCTGTCTAAGCTACTCTAGTCCACCCCAGCCCAGCCCAACCGGTGACTTGTCCAATCAATAAACCATCGTATTCATTAATGATTATTCGACAGCCTTCCTAACGGCGCCATCGGAGCGGAGCGGCGCCCCACCTCCTCCATATAGACACCGGCGCGCGGCCGACCATTCCGGTCTTCGGCCGCGGCGGCCAGCAACTCGAACCGATTACCGATGAGCTATTTTCAAAGAAAAAGAAGAAGAAAGGCACACTGATAATCTCCTCCGTGATCCGTGATCCCTACGTGAATCAGCTTGTTACGAATAATCCCTAGCGGTATGACGGAGTTGTTCGCCTATCTTTTTCGTTTAGCCCAACCGGCGGATAGTTGGATTTGTCGATCGCTCAGCGATAGGGATTGATCTTGAAGATTTTTAGTGGTTTCTTGTTGTTGTCGATGAGCGATGTCGGATGGTCACTGCCACTTACAGTACAGCTTGGACGTTTGAATACCGCCATCTGGTGGGTGGATTACTTACTCAGGACACGGGAGTCGGTGTTGCTATGATCTGACCGGTACTCACTTGAGTATCCGCTTTCGTAGTTGGAGCGATGTAACTATGGAATACGGATTACTGCAGTATTGATCATGTTGGCGTAAGTGTAGGTCTAGTCCGGGCTTGTTTCGCTGCGAACGTACAGTAAGGTGCGTTGATAGCGTTGATAGCGTTGATAGTGGCGATTGTGAATAGATCTACATTGGATGTCAAGATAACTTCACGGCTTTAAGCTCGGATATCAACCAGAAGAATGTTCACCCCTTGGTTCTTCATATTCCCAGCATCAGCGTCAGCCGTCTGCTACCAAATGCAGGACTGTGCTTGGCCAACTAGTCAGGAAATATGGAACAATGACATAGAACAACATCATGATAACTCAGCAGCTATATGATGACGACTTGGATATGTTGATCGACTAATGCACTACGCTCTCTGTGGTAAGTATGAGTTGGTTACCTTCACTACAGTATCCCAGCCTCTCTGGTTGAGAATCTCTTTTGAAGATGGAAACGCGAACTGAACGTCCCAGATTGAGAGGGTCGTTTAGATGATATCTAAACTACTACAAAGTAGGTGCCGCCCCTGGAGATGGTAAAAGGCATATCAGCATTAGCAATGAGGTCAAACTAGCCGGTTCATTAAGTTGCAGTCCAGAAGGTTGGAACCTCGACTGTCATCTGATTTGGCATAAACAGAGTGTGATTCAAGGCTGTATAGAACTCGCAATTTAGCGGTTTAAAACAGGGTATGCATATAAAAGATGATGCACGACATAATGAACGAAGAGAGCGTTGCATTTGTTTGCTGGAACGGGCCCAATAACGTCGTTTCAATGTATTTCAAACATGTCATCTGGGTATCTATCAAGTTTTCTCACACAGCAAGCTCATACACCCAATTGCCAAAACCCTCAGGTAGGGGGACATTATACAGTACCATACACGAAGTTCACCAGATAGCATCTTACAATCATGATTATATGCCGCATTTCCCGTCTCACAACTCATCAGATGTGCATCCATATTCTCCCATATTGCGTAGCTGAGCCTGATTCCATCCAGTAAACATGTAGATGAAGAAAACAAAATTCTCAAGAAGGGTATATCGTGTGAATAAACTAGCAGCCAATAAACTCCCTGCTGTTCATCATATACCAGATGCAGCCTCCGCGAGTACGCCTAGCAGGCTCACTGCCGCACCTCCAATGCCTACGGCGCCAAGCGTCTCGCCCCAGACTCTCTTTCTCGATGATCGTTCCTCGCGTTTCGATCCACGACGGTCGTCTCGCTCACGGTCGTCCCGCTCACGATGATGGCGCCGGGCACTACCATAGTAGTCGCCGCCTCTATCACTGCGGTATCGATCACCAGCATCAGAGTACCTACGCGGTCTCTCTCGAGAATGCCTCTCAGGATTTGATGATGACCGATCTCGTCGACGATCACGATCACGATCACGATCACGATCATGATCACGATCACGGTCCTCTTTGAATGACCGGGAACTATTGTCTTCAACCTCGTGCGGCGAGGGGTCGAAACGAACACGATTCTCGTTCTTGTTCTTGAGTATTGGCTTTGGCTGGACAGTGCTTGCGGGAGATGTCTTCTTATGAGGCGGGCTAACGATAAAGGGATAGCTCTTTGTCCCCTTATCTGAAGTCTTGTCGTCATCGTAATCCGTGCTATCGCTTTCATCAAACAAGTCGCTCTCCTCATCTTCGTCATCGCGGCTACTCTTTGAATCGGCTCGATGGCGACCGCTACTCTCATCCCCACGAAAGGATGGTGGTGGTGGTGCTCTCGCAGCTCGACAAGCGGTGGTCTGACGAGTGAACTCTTCGATGGTCTCGCGACTAAGACGACCTAGTACAGCAACGTACTCAGGACGAGCCTCGTACCTTACACCAGCACGCTCCAATACCTCTGGGCTTACTCGTGTTCGCTTGATTTTCGTCCATTCAGCGTCTGGGGGGATTTCACGACCGCGACTATCTGGTGCCAGCCAAGGGGCGGACCGTGGAACACCTTCAAATGAAGATCCACTGCTAGGGTGCGAAGGTATGAAAGGTACGAAGCGAGGAGATGAACCAAGCATATCTGCGTTTGGCGATGCCGAAAGCTGAGAACCAGGTAACGTGCCGGCAACGTGAGACTCTAAATATCTTTGTCCCGGCTCCGAGGACGAAAGATCATAGCGATCCTGCCTCGGGGGTTGGAGGTGAAGACCTGCAATCTCCCTATTCAGGTTATCCATAACCATGAGATCCTTGGTAGAGATGAGAGCCATTGAGTCGGTGATCTCACTAGAAACATCTGCGGAGGAGGAAGACGAGACGGAAGATTTGCGAGGCTTAGCTGTCGGATTGCGCCTCTGGTGTGTTCTCATGGGATTGTCGAACCTACTTGATGCAGGTAGCTCGATAGGTGAAGTCGGCTGAGATCTTGCCTCGCGTTCAAGGAGGCCACGAAAGGTGGGACAAGACCCCCCTTGCAGATTACCCACAGACTCGAGCTCACGAATGTAAGCTCGAAGAACTTCCTAAAAGTTGGAGGTATTAGAGAAACTGATGTCTTGAAGGAGAACACCTTGGACTCACCTGATGTTTGCGAAGCACTCGAGGGGCAAATCCCTCCTTTTCCAATTCCATCTTGAACTCTTTCCACAAGCTATCTTCGTCGTTGTAAAACGCGTTGCCATCATGGTGTTTAAGAAGTCTAGAGGCAACCTCGTCGACCTTGTCCTTGATGCTCTCGATACCCACTTCGCTTCCGTTAACTACCTGATAAGGTTGGCCAGGGGCGTTGTGCAGCTGAATTGTGTCGAGAAACGAGTCGATACTCGTCTTGTCACTATGTAATCGAGAGCACATGACGGCAAGACGCTCGTCGCGGACCTCTTCGCCACCAGAAGGTCGGCCATCACCGTACTTATCCAAGAGAGATTCGAGCTCGATTAGGGTGAAGTCGCAATCCTCAACCCTTGATTGTAGATTTCGAGCATAGATGGGAGAATTACCGCGATTGAGTAGTGATTCTTGGTCGGCCGCCTCGACCCGCAAGTGGCGCAAGGCGAGATGGAGTTGACGAACGGCAGCAGCAAGGTTGGTAAAGGGAAGGCCGGACTGTTTGGCGCGTAGATAGAGAGCGCGAGCGAAAGCATCGACGGCATCGATGTGCTCGACGGTAGAGCCGCCTCCCATGGCTGGAAAGTCGTACCGGGCTATCCGTTCGGCGTAGTGTTTGAAAACGAGGATGTCTCGATTCAATATTGCTACCAGGGTGAGACGAGATGTGGAGTTGTGGGGAGGCGAATTCGGTGACCTTGGATTTATTGCAACGTCGCTTGCAAGTCGAGTGAACGTTCTAGTAAGTGACGTATGGTCACCTTTGTATGATGAGAAAGGCGCAGAATGCTTGGATCGTTGTCGGGCTGCTGATAATATGGCAGTTAGATGCAAAGGAGAGTATAGGTCTGGATGCGATGAGTTGTAAGAGGAAGAAAAGGAGGTGGATTGGTTGACAAGTTATGGCTGAGCAACAGCTGAAGATAGAAAGGGTGGGATGAATGGATAATTAACGTTAGATCCTCTCAGGTTTGTAGGTAGTTAATTAACTTGTCATTTCTGTACTGTAGTGGCTGGGCGAATGAAGGCGAATGACTGACTATGTCAGGATTGCCACACCCTCTTCATTGCTCTAGTACTGTACTTGTGCAAAGTATTGATTGTACGACAGGCTGTCTTCTCTCCTTCTCTCCTCCTTTGAAAGCTTCCCACGCGCCTTCCCTTCGGTCACCAAGGACAAGTACATTGGTCAGAGGATTTGTTCCGTCTTAGGTACCAGTACAAGTGATCGGTGTCAGCCAATGACTCCTTGCAAAGATCCTATCAAGTTCGATCATGCAGAGCATCAGCGCTTCTGCTATGTCCGTAATAACCCCGCGAGCCAACTGTGGTCTCGTTGTCCATCTCGGTTCATCAGACAGTCAATCGAGCTCTGTTGCCAATACCCAGAAGTACCCTCGGTGTCCTCCGGCGATTTTGCTTGGCTGCGCGCCGAGGTGCATTTCGCTGCGAACACCCATGTACCAGTACTAGACACTATGTCTCTGTACTAATGTACGACATCTGGGGAGATCCTTTGGACCCCTGCTGAACCATGACGTAGCCATCGTCCGCTTACTTCTCAAACATCTCACGCGCTCAATCATCTGCGCTTTGACTGGTCTTGGGTATCAAAGGCTCGGATACGTCGATCCGTAACATCTGGTTCCGTGGCTGAGCCTCATCTCATATATATCACAGAAGGAGCGATTCCTCTAACCTGTACGCCCGACGCTCAAGACCCACCCAACGCCCAATCCTTCATCGCCAGAACAACAACCGGGTTCTTGTTGTCGTACTGCGTACAGTAGTAGCCTACTAGAGTAGTAGGATTAAGCATGGAGTCTCCCATCGTTGTCTAGCGTAGGTCACCCTTCCCTCGTGGCCCCCCCATTCCGTCGCTAGGCTACGCTACCCGTCGCCCGCCAACGCTGCTATTAAGAATGGTCTGCTCTTCTATTGGCATGACATGCGATAGGCGTAATCGTGGCCGCTTCTGGATGGCTGATGATGGCTAGGGGCATTGCAGGGCTCGGTCTACAGTACTATGATGCTCCTCTCGGAAGCTCACAAGCCTCCCAGGTAAGGCGCGGGGATCGCTTGATCCCCCCAAGACGTCAAAATACACACACACAAGCCTCCCAGGTCTTCTGAGGATCAGGAACGGGAAGGGATCAACCGTTTCATGTAGACGACCCAGCGTCATCTGTCTCATCATTTACAACCAAAAATAATCCTTTGAACGGCCCACTGCCGGTTTTGGCCCTGCTCCTCCAGAGATGCAGGGACACAAACAGGATTCGCAGGTCTAGGCATGGCTACGCGGACCTCGTTCTGTGGTTGTCTATCCTCATTCGGCCTGGCATCCATGTCATCTACTGTATCTAGCACCAGCACCAGCACTAGCACTTCCATGCATCAGCATGTAACATCGAACATGGATCTCGTCGCCTCGAGTGTTCGGACGCCAGCCAGCCAGACACATGACCGCATCCCTCCGTCCTTCTAGAAACTGGCCGTCGGCGATGATCCACGGAAGATGCGGGGCTTCAGTCGTGTTCGCGACGCGAGAGCTTATGCAGTAGCGTTGGGTGTCCCCGGCGGCCGTCTAACCGTCTGTACGAGGAACATTACGAAATACTGTTCTAATGCAAGTCATTTATTTGTGCTTCGCCGGTTCGTATCGGTACGTATCATTCAAGCTTCAAGCTACGACTGGCTGGTTTAGATACTGTACATCTACGTCGGGACTGAACGTCGATGCCTCCAATCGGCTCGGTCCCTCGAGTTCTCCACGCTTACAAGCATCGGGCGAACTGCGCACCACGCTAGCTCTAGGCAGACTGCGAGGCATACGTCGAGGGTTGCCGTGCTGTGTAGCAGAGTAAGACGATCTATCGCATGCCATTGATGTACAGCACATGCTGATTTGGACACAATCTACTCTGATCTAGATGATTGATCTGTTGACTAACAGCGCACCTGCACTTTTGAGGCTCTGCAGAGCTATGGCCAGAACTATGGAGAGCTGACCTAGTGGCATTTGATTTATTCGCTTCTTGGTCTGCCGTTTGAACATCACTCGGACCAGCGTGGGTTGCTTTCCTGATCCGTTAAGAGGGGAAACTAGTCTAAATAAACGCTTTATTGGGCTGTATCTTATGAAAACACTCGCTAGTCTAATTGGAATTGATCTTCCGAACCAACTCGACTATTGCAGGAAGAGGCAGCCCAAAACAGAGTATAATCAAGCAGAGCCAAATTCATCTATGTGTTACGCCATAGCAGCCACGGGCCAAAACAACATAGTGTACACCTTTTGGGGATTCAACATTAGCAACTAATGCTCAGATATCAGATTCGAGCTGGGTACTAACCATGCCTAGGGATCATCGCCTGTTGCTCGTTCGAGATGCTCATGTTATGTCTGTTGCTGGTTCAGAACTAGGAAACCAGTGTCCTCGTGATTCTCCTGCTCGGGATGCTCCAGGCATGCGTAGCGCTCGTTGAGAACTGCCTTGAGGTAGTCCATTCGCTCAATGGTAGCGCTTATCTCTTCCGGGCCCAGGTCTGATTCTGCCAGGAAGTTCGACAAAAACCGGTACTCTGAGTATTCTTCCGTGTAGGACAAAGAAGGGTCTGGAACGCTCTCGATAAGCTTCGTCCGCTTTGAATCTTCATCTCCGCGGATTGAATCGGTGCCAGAGCGCTTGAAAGCGGTGCTAGACTCCAAGGACCCTGTAGTTGTCGTGGTCGTTGAGGAGCTGGGCAAGACTTCCTGGTCGGACTTGCTCGTTGGGGCGGATCTGAGTTCCTGACCAGCCTCCATGTTGTTGTCTGCGTATAAGCAGTTCATGGTTCGGATTTGAGCAGGAGGTGGTATTGATGGCAGTCTTCAAGGAGTAGGAGATCTGTGATCGGGTTGTCTATGAGAACGATACAGCGAGCAGATCCGTTGGGAGTGAGAATGCTTATTGGAAGGCTGCGCAGGACTAGAGAGATTGCTGAGGCGACGATGTTGGAGAGATGTGGTTTGCCTGACACTACAGTGGGTGAGAACTCCTCCTTTATAGGGAACTCAAGTTCGTCAACCTAGTCTGCTGCATCCCTTTGGGAAAACTTAGATGGTCGCAACGAAAAGGATAAAAGGATGCTGTGGAATTTTCTGTACTGCTTACCGTTTTTGTTCACAGCACAGTAAAAGTGTGACAAAATCCCACCAGAGTCAGGAAACCATTATGTTGTGGGGCAGATATCGCGACATGTCTTGTTGGTATCTGTACATTTCAAGTATTTTGTACGCCTCTACCCAAAAAAGCAGCCGTTTCCCTTGATTCAATAGTACTTTCCGGACTCTATCCAGCGCCGTGCTCGGACCTATGCTATCTTGCTCAACAGCGAGTTACTAGCTGATCATTCACATTCTCCACGAAGTCTTGTTAGGACCTTCCACATGGACGTTTTCCCCTTCCCATAGCCACATCGCGTATAATGGCGCTTTCAACGTTTCCCATTCATCTGCCTTTTCAACCTTCTTCATCGTGCAGCTTAGATGGCCAGCTTCTCCAGAGAGTAAGCCTCCACCTTCTGACTGATCAAGTGACCCGTCTCTCTTAGACTCCTCTGCACAACCTCACCACCCGAAACAACCTTTTCCTTTGTCGGCAGCGCCTTGACCTTCAACCCTAGGGGCAACAGTCTCGACTCGCGAGTCTCGAGCTGCATCTTGATGGGTTTATTCGTGTTCCACGTCTGGCGCGCTACTCCACCCTTTTGCGCCGCAACGCCATATCGCACAGCTTCACCAACGACACCGCTCAAGTAGACTGCCTCCTCGAGGCCTTCCAGCGCGGCAGTGACTTCGAGACGTAGAGCCGTGAGGAAGTCGCCTGCTTCGGACTTGTCGGCCCAAGCGATGCCGTCGTTGAAGAGCCAGCCTCCAGCCCCGACGGCGTCGAGGCATCGGCCGAGGAGGTCGGCGATGAGAGTGATGACTCCATCAGGAGGCGGGTCGTTGCCTTCCGATTCAAAACAGGTGGGGTCAATGTAGAGGGATGTCCAGGCGCCGCGGACGAGTTCCACTCGTAGAGTGTAGATGAGGGATAGGATTTCTTCCGTCTTGAGCGTGGCGCGGAGGGCCTTGACGGTTGTGGTGGCAGGGAGTTTCCAGAGCTTAGTGAATGCTAGTGTGAGACCACGAGAGCGGCTGCTGCTATCGTCACCTAGGTAGTACTCCGTAATGGCAATGTCACGCTCGAGGGCGTCCAGGTCCATGTCGACATCCTCCGTCCCGTCGTGCGCCTCGTTCTTCAAGAGTTTGGTACCTGCAGCAGCCTTCTTAGGATCCGGCAACAGGTCCATGTTGAGCATCAGGGCACGGATGGCTAGCAAGAGCTCAAGCTCACCCAGCAGAGTCGCTTGCAGGTAGTTAAGCAGGAGGCTCATAGACGGGTCCGCATCGATTAGGCCGGCGAGGAGGTCGTCGGCCAAGTTCTTGCTGTCAAGCGCCTCGGCGTCAAACTCATCTCGGAATGCTGACTTGAGGTTTGACAGGGTAAGGTGACCGGCTACGGCGAGGTAAGAGGTGACGTTACTGTCAGGAAGTATTAGGTTCAGCTTTAAGCGCGGCTTCTCGCCGTCGGTCGAAGTGATGGAGAAGACGCGGCTGATGGCATATGTGACCCAGCGGCGATCCACGACGGCATAAGAAGAAAGGCTAGGAAGCCACTCCCATTCTGGAATCTCTGACGATTCCTTGTCGGGGTTGCCGTTGATTGCTGGGACGTCTGACTCTTCAGTTGAGGATTTCACAGCCATTCGGAATCGCTTTCGTAGAAGAGTCTCCCACTGTGCAAGGTCGCCATTCAATAGAAAGCCCTCCGCGGCCTCGAGCTCAGAGCGGAACTTGGCGAGGTAGGCCTCCGTCACCGTGCCAGGCACATGTTGTGAGAACTCAACAGGGGTCTTCTCGAACTTGAGCTTCTTGGCCGGGATCTCAACGGCAGTACCTCTTCCGATAGAGTCAATCAGGAGTCCCTGCTTGCGTCGCTTGCCATGGCTCTTAGGAGGCTCGACTTGGATAGAGACAAGAACGTTATCGACAAGAGCCACGACAAGGTCCTGGCTTCGTAAGTAGCTAATCAGCTGGCACGACTTGGGCTTCTGGCACTCTGAAGGAAGCTCAGATAGATCCAGCGGGGCGTTGGCGTGGATGGAGCGGTACTGGTGGTTGTACAAGCCGATAGAGTCGAGCGAGCATGACAGGACGAAGGGCCGTGAGAGACGCGCAAACGAGACGGCGCTGTCCATGTGAACGACGGACTTGAGCTTCGGGACCGAAGTGGTCAGATCGTAGACGCTCAGTGCTCCTTGAGCCAGCTGAAGCAGCAGGCCAGCCTGGACATCGACCTGATAAGTGGGTGTCTCGGCATCCGTCTTATCAGAAGCAACGATAGGAACAATCTCAAGAGGCGCCAGCTTTTGAACCTCCAAGGTGGAAGAAGAGTTTCCTGCTGCTGCTGCAAGAACAACTGCGTGGCGACTCTCCTGGTCTTGGCTGATAGACTTGGACACAAGGATGAGCAGCTCAGGCTCAGAGGAAGGAGTCTTGGGAAGGGCACTGAAGACCTCGGGCCGCTCTCGGAAGATGCCCTCGCTGAACTCCGCCATCGTGCCAGAAGTGGCATAGTCCACCTCAAACTTGTCGATGTTGTTTGCGACAACTTCCTGCACGACAGACTTGGCGGACGCGGTCCACTGGAGCGCCAATGTCTCGCCAGAAAGCGAGATGAACTCTCCGTTCTTGCAAACAGCGATGATATCACCAACATCTGAGCCCTCGGGTGCGCTTGAGCAGGTGACGTATCGGATGGGCGAGGTCTTCAGGGTCTGCGACGGTGTGGTCGTCGAGGTAGTCTTGCCGTCACGGTGTACGACATCCTTGAAAAGCGTAATCTTCTGGCCGGTTGAGTCGCGAGTAGAGATGTAGGTGTATCGCGAGACATCGGTGCTACCCGCTCGTCGAATTCTGATCGAGTAAGGAGGGCAAGTGAAAGATTCTTGAGGCGGGATCGGGTAAGAAGTGATCAACCTTGAAGCCGGGACCTTTTCCCACGTTAGCATACTATAAAATAACAAGAATCGAAAACCCTAAGTCAGAGATGATTTACGTACATCGTAGATGCTTGCAGTCTCTCCATCAACACCAACAACCAACTCAGTCCTTTTCCTCTTCTTCTGTCCGTCGCGCTGGCCGTAGACTTCTCTCGCCACGATGCGACCCTCGGTGTGGTCAAGCGGCCGAGGAAGGGTCGCTAGCACATATGGCTTATGGATCCGGTATTCAGAAGCCATCGCGATTATAGCTTGGAAGTGCCCGGAGAGTGTTCGCGGTACAGAAAAAACCACAATGCTTCTTCGTTTCTAAACCCGTTCCGCCTGGGGGGGCTTCTTCCAACGGGCAATAGTGAAGCTCTCAGAAAAAAAATATCCAGAGCGGGCCGACGCAAATTCCGCCGGTGGGACTTGAACGTATCTTTTAGTGGGGTTGGTTGGTAGAGTGAAAAGATCCCTGACGTACGAGAGGTACGTACCTATTTGGTCTCGTGAAGCGCGCAGAGCGACGCGTCGTTGATTAAACCACTTTAACGCGCCCTTGGCCGCTCTCAGTCCGGACGCTCCAATTCAACCAACCGATCAACTTCTTTCTTTCCTCATCTAATAACCCATGATTGTTGTCTTTGGGTAAACTTCTGGCCCATTTTCCGTCTTGTTTGTTTTCTATTTATCACAATATCCACTTGCTATGGTGATTTGAATACACGCCCGAGCTTTGTTGGCTATAGCTGCTCCAACCTCGTCGAACGCAACTGGGTTATTACAGGAATATCGGCTTGACTCAATGGGATCTGTTCTGGTGGCTGCAATGGTGCAAGATGGAATTGACGGACCTCAGGAGAAGAAGCTGCATCCTTTCTTCTCCAAAGGACCTCTCGCCGAACCGACTAATGTTGCCATCGACAGCACTCAACCGCCCACCGACACCGAGTTACAACTAGATGCTTCGAATCTCAATACCGAACAGAGTGATGGTCGAAGAAAACGTCGAAAGATGGATGATTCCACTGCCCCAAAACAGGCCCCCCGAAAACCTCGGAAACAGCGCGTCAGCAACGGGCCTTCAATCCAGAAGTCATTACTTGACACGGACTCAGGAACGATGCCTACAGGCGAAGCTGACACCAACAACATTTCCGACGTCAATCTTGTAGACAATATTGTCGCGCCCAATATGCCAACGCCGTCTACAGATAAAGCGACTGTCAAGCCTGCAGAGCAAACGGCGCCTCCGACAATTGAGCCAGCACCGACATTCCTACCAGCAGAATCAGCAGCTTTGAGCACGCCAATCCTGCAAGTGACGAAAGTGCTCAAACTCAACCCAAAGACGGGCACACTAGGATCACCGCCAAAGACCAAGAAGAAGAACACTCTAGAAAGACTCGTCTGCATCAGGTACGGCCGCGATGAAGCCAGCCGCAAAGAGATGGGTGACAAGATTACTGAACTACTCGGAGGCAAGACTCTATTCCCACCAACACCTACGAAACCTCGCGCATCTCGTGGTATAAGAAATCTCAAGAGCGCCGCTGCCGACCCAGTCGCCGATTCCAAATCTACGCATCCATTCTTCACTGGGAAGGCGAAGAAACCGCGGCCTGCCTCAAGTACTGAGATGGACGCTGCCCACGACAAATCGCAGAAGCACAAGCACTCCATATTTATGTCCACTCCAGTTTCCCCGAGAAAATCCAGGGTGCCGTTCCCGGGGGACAATCTTCCACAGTTTGGGCTTCGAACAGGTGCTACAAAGATACCTGGATCTATGCAGCCATTGTGGCCCCCGAAAGACATGGCGCATATCCGCGGCTTCGATGTTCATTCATGTACTGGAGGCTATTCCATCAATCACGAGTCTTCTGCACGAAAATCAAAAGGATCCGTGGTTACTGTTCTACCGAAAGAATCTACACTTGAGCGCGTTCTAGATCGGCTCGATCTCTCATCTTTACGTGCCGCTCTGCCCGATAACGATTCCGATTATCAACCAGCTCCAAGTGAGCTGCGCTTGCCAAAGAAGCATTTTGAGAGTGGCCGCAAGCTCCAGAAGCAGATACGACCACAGCTCCGAACTTATAAGCCCTCGTATGCTGAACATGACGGTAAAAGTCAAGACGAACTCGCCGAGGACTCGAAGAACATGACACATCCTGCGATACATCGATATTACTCGAGCCTCGAAACGCAACTGCCGGCCTATGACCGGTCCACGTGCGAAGTTCTGGCGTGGACTCAAAAGTATGCGCCTGCTACGGCTGCTGAGGTCGTGCAGTCTGGTAAAGAAGCCTTACTGCTCAAAGAGTGGCTGGAAAAGCTGAGAGTGCAGACTGTCAGCACTGGCTCCAACGAGCCAGGTACTGGCAAGGGAAAGGAGAAGACTGACAAGGCATCTCGCAAGAAGAGGAGAAAAAACAAACTTGAAGGGTTCATAGTGGACAGCGATGATGAGGCCAACGTTATGAACGAGCTTTCGGAAGATGAAGGCGGTTGGGCTTCTGCTGGCTCAGGATTGCTGAAGAAGACTGTCATCCGTGGTGGTGATGTGTCAAATAAAAGTTCGAAAGATGGACGTCTTACAAACGCCGTTGTTCTCAGCGGACCACACGGTAGTGGCAAGACAGCGTCTGTATACGCCGTAGCAAGGGAACTTGGGTTTGAGATTTTCGAGATCAACTCGGGCTCTCGGCGAAGCGGCAAGGATATCTTGGAAAAGGTTGGCGATATGACGCGCAATCATTTGGTCCAACAACACCGAGCCGATCAGCATATGGAGGATGACGAGGATGAGACCGAGGCAGATCTTAAATCAGGAAAGCAAGGCGTCATGACGTCCTTCTTCCAAGTCAAGGCGGATACAAAGCCAAAAGCAGTGGCTTCGAAGCGGAGTAACAAGCAATCGGACATCGAGAAGACATCCACAGCTACCTCAAAGAACCAGAAGCAGTCTCTCATACTGCTCGAGGAAGTGGACGTTTTATACGAGGAAGATAAGCAGTTTTGGGCGACGTTGACTACGATGATCTCGCAATCGCGCCGCCCATTCATCATGACATGCAACGACGAGAGTCTAGTACCGATACAAACGCTCCAGCTTCATGGAATCTTCCGGTTCGGCTCTCCGCCAACGAACCTTGCGGTAGACTTGTGCCTCCTTACGGCAGCCAACGAAGGTCATCTCCTCAAGCGAACAGCTGTCGAAGCGCTGTACAAAAGCCGCAACAACGACCTACGAGCAACCCTGACGGAGCTCAACTATTGGTGTCAGATTGGAGTCGGTGATCGCAGGGGAGGCTTCGATTGGTTTGTCCTTCGATGGCCGAAAGGTACCGACGTCGACGAGAACGGCCATGTCATTAGGGTCATCAGTGAGGACACGTACCGTAAAGGAATGGGTTGGCTTGGTCGAGATCCCATCATCGCCTGCGACAACACGTTAGAAGCGGAGGAGGAAGCCGTACGACAGTCGTGGGAAGCTTGGGGAATCGACATGAACGTTCTGAATGTTTCCACAAGAGTCCAGCCATTGGCACAAGACGACCTTCAGAAGCCTACTACTCGAAGCGAATCTCTCGAGGCTCTCGATGCCTATGACTGCTTCTGCGAATCCTTGAGCGACGCGGACGTTCTATCGTATGGAGTTTTCGGAAGGGATCTCGAAGAGGTGCCTGATTCGACCTTGCCAGAGATGTCGCTGAAGAATAGAGAGAACTTCATCATTGGCCGGCGACTTCTCGAGGCAGACCCAGAAGCTTCTCACTTTTCTCCGAACCTGGGTATGTCGGCCTCGCTCATTTCCTTGGCTACAGAAAACCTGTTTGGACCTACAAAGAACCCTGTTTTGAAGCAGAATTCACAGCCTTCTGGGCTATTGACGGAGAGCCAAACAGTAGGGCTTTTGGAAGATGCCTTTGATGAGTCGTCAGCCCGTCTCACCAGGCTTGACCTGGCTTACGCATTTGACCCTATCGCCTTCAATGAAAAGGCAGCACCATCCATGTATCTCGACCCGTCCATCTTTGACCGCACAGCCGAGCTTATCGTGCTGGATGTCGCGCCATGGATACGAGGAATCGTCGAGTACGATCAAAAGCTGCTGACGGAACGGATCAAGCTTAGTAGCTTGCTCACTGAAGGTGGCAAACGGAAGAGAATGCGGAATACAAGAAGTGCATACTCGGCGTTGGAGGGTGGGGAGAGGAAGACGACTAGACGGGACAGGTACTTTGGTGAAGGTCTGAATACGGCGTTTGTGAGGCGTACCGCGGGAGAGGGATGGCAGGAAGCCGTTGCCGCTATATCTGAGGCGACCAAACCGGCGTCGGTTGCTGGAAGCATGTTTAGTACGCCGTCTTCGCCCATTTGGTCGTCAGAGTAAGCACCGTTTGCCATTCTAGGGCGCCGATCAAGTTACCCGCCCATCCACTTGTCTTGAGGGTACGGAGTACAGCATGCGTCGAGCGTCGGACAAGTTTCTCTGTGCCCATCTGCGACTTGGATCAGAAACACACGAGTATATCACGATTTGGAGGCACGGCATGTCATCATAAACAGAAGTGGATAAGTTCTACATACACATACAATACAATACACCCATACCCACACAATAAAACCACAGATGCCAAGCATTGCAGCTATAAACCCAGGAACCAGTCCTAATGAAACGAAACGAAACGAAACGAAACGAAAAGAAAAGAAAAACAAACTAGATAAGCAAACAAAACTCTTTTTACATATGAAATCGATATATGCGAGTTTTTTCTAATCTGTCCTTGATCTTGTACAAGATTCGGCTTTTGTGTACCAAAATAATAAAATGTTCGAAACCAGTGATTGAGGTAAAGGGTTTCTTGGCCTTTGACTCAACGAGAGGCTATTCGAGACATGGCCATGGGCCCCGGCGTCGGCGCTCTCCGAGCTATGGGCTCGAAGAACTCCTCATTAGGACGCGGCGAACCTCTATAGCTTGACCCTCCTCCTAGTCGCGGCGACGGTCTCGGCGACGGTAGCTGTTGCGGATAATACATGAAGTCTTGATGCAACGGGCCCTCGAACATGCCCGGTTCTTGAAACGGCGAGCCTATATACAGCCCTTCCCTGTACGGGACGTGTTGATATGAAGGTGGCATCTGATACGGATCTCGGTACGGCTGGTGGAAGTACTCGGGTTCGCGGTAGACCTGCTTCTGCTGATGCTGATGCTGATCGTAACTGGACATCTCACGGTAAGAGGGTAGTTCTGGATAGGCTGGTTCACGATATGGTACACGGCCTCGACCTCTCTCTTCAACGAGCGGACGTGCGTCCAGCCATGATCCGTTACGGGACACGCTTCCTCGACGAGGTCTATCCAGCATGGGGGACTCCATGGACCGGCCGCGCATGTGGCCCTGACGCGTGGCGATGACGCCTTCGTAGTAGAGCGCTTCACGCGCATTGCGCGTAACCTCCACGTCGGAGAGATGGCGGTGGTGCTGACGCTGAGCGTACTGCTGCTGCGCAACCTGCGCGTGGTACGGCATGTGCTCAGAGTGCTGACGTCGATGTCCCTCAGCTTGTCTCCGCGCCTGCATCTGCCTCTGATTCTGCTGCTTCGCCTTCCTCTCGCACTCGTCCTCCTCGTACGGCACGCCCCTCGGCCAGATCTTGTTGGCGACGACGCTCGCGAGACCCATGCCAGCGAGCAGGTTCGCCGAAGACTTGAGCAAGCTCCGCCTCGCGCTGCGCTGCCCTTCCGGGTTTCTGCTCCGCGAGCTTGCCCTCCGCACACCCGACGGCGACTGGCCTCTCTGCGCTCCCGAGCGCGAGCCGGAATTCGAGCGTGCTCGTGAGCGAGCCTGGACGCTGGGGCCGCCGTGCTGGGGGGATAGCGGCGTTCGACCGCGGGATGGGAATCGCGACCTGTGAGGTGATGGTGATGGTGATCGTGGCTTGCGGTGGGCGGGACTCGTTCGCGAGGAGGAGCGCGAGCGCGGTCGCATGGGTGGTCGGACGAGGGTCTTGTCTGAGCTGTATTGCTGCTCGTCTTTGGCGGCATACAGATCTGGATCTAGGACATGGTCTGGTAGTGCGAATCTGACGTGCTTGGGTACTCTGGTCTTCTCGATGATGGCGGTGGTGGTGGTGAGGGGCTTGTCAAGGTCGAGCTCCTCGATGGTCACCAACGTGCTGTTCCTGTTGTTCATTGGGAACTCCTGGTCTAGCTTTCTCTCGATACGGCCTATGCTTCTTTTGAACACGATTTGTCTTGTTTCGAGGAGAGGTAGGTTGGGTCTTGGGTCGGGGGAGAGAGTTTACGAGGTGATGAGTCGAGATGCGGAAGATTGGGCGGACGTCAAAGGGTGGGTGGGTGAATGAGTGAGTGAGTGAGTGAGTGAGTGATTGAGTGAGGTTGTGTTTTTAGAAGTTCGCTACTGCCATACCATCATCTTCGAGGTTGACCTCTGTGCGTCCGGGAGACGGACCAGGTTAATATTACGATTGTTGTTATCATCAAGTTAGGTTAACTAACTACCTTGCCTCAACTTAGCCACCCTCTCCTCTCCTCACACCACACCACATAACGTGAGGAAGCCGAGATCAGACCAACAAGCCAACATGCAGCGAAGCAGGAAATACAGGGCTTCGGAGAAGGCGTCCCGCACGTCTAAGCTTCCTCCTCCTCCTCCTCCTCCTCCTCCTCCTCCCCCCCTCCTGGCCTGGTGCTTCAAAACCATCTCAGCGCATTTCGCAGGGCTCTGCCTGCGGGGGGGGCGCGAGCTCTCGGATTGTCCGCCCTATCCACCTCTTACGCTGACGCGTGCCGCTCACCTGCGAGGGTATCCCCAGCTTCGCAGGTCGGATAGTCCACCGTTGGCGCTATAGCGCACGCGCGCTCCGCCTGACTATGACGTTCTCCCACTTGTCTGTCTCTGGTTTTAGTTCGCCTCCGGATGGTTGTGAAACGTGCGTGTCCTTTACCAGCCTAGCCTAGTGCTCGGGAATCAACCTGCGTGGTTCTCTAGGAGCTCGAGGGGGAGAGCAGTAGAGCTAAGTAAAGCTAACTACTTGATGCTGTGGAGTAGGGGTTCGGAGAGTGAGAGGGAGCTCGTGGAGATTACGTACACTTTGTGCTATGCTATGTACGGGATTATATAGACTTGGGGGTTTCAAGGGTGGAGGGAGGGCTTGAGACTTGTCGATTCTTTCTCTCCTCTTTGGCGAATCGGACATGCGTTGGTATCCGTAACGTTAGACGGGCTGCGCTTATGGGGACACGGTCCGCTCTCTGCTCTTAGGCTGAGTTAGCAGAAACCGGAGCTATTCTGGAAGTGAGAGGGAGGTCGTCGTCCGATGCCTCACCCGGGATGCTGATCAAACAAAGGCACAAAGGCGGATACCGCATTGGGCAGGGCGACCAATGACGCACCCCTGGACAGTGGAGATTTGGACCGGGAGGAGGGTTTTTGAGTTGTTCCGCATCGTTTCCACGATGGCTTCCTTTCCTCTTCCTCTTCTTCCCTGCCCAGTTTCTCTTTGCATGTCGGATGCGTCTGCACGGATGAATGACGGAGGTGGTGGCGGTGGACAGCTCGTCGGGCGTCCATTGCTGGGATTCAAACTGGTTTGTTAGACCAATATCCTCAATCGAGCTGCTTTTTCCTTTCCTTTTCCTCTCTCGATTGGAGCTGATCAGGTGGAAACTGGAGCTGAACAGGGGGGCGGGAGAGACTCGGTTTTTCCAACGACTATCGATATCTGAGGAGATCAGATTTCGAAATTTGCACAGTTTTGTCTACCGTAGCCCTCGTAATCGGCAGCTGGCTACGTCTCGGAGCCATCTGCTGGACCCAGAGTGGTATGCTACTAGTCGACTCTACTCTACTCCACACAACCGCGGTTGTACTGTACTGTACTGCCACTTCACCTCCGAAACCCCCTCCGACTCCGAAGCTTAGCATAACCCGACCCGTCCGGGATGGTCCATGTTCTTGTTTTGGTAGATGGTATGATACGGCAACTCCTTCAGATCTGGTCGATTTCGTCTTCAGTCATCAGTCAAGTGACGTTTCACGTCGTCCGTCCGCAGATGGTTCGTCTGTCGATGGGGCACTACGAGTCTACTGTCCATGCAGATCGCCAACGAGTCCCTCACTCCTGTTTGACGCTGGCATCCTGGAGCTCTAGCTCTGCGAGAGATCGTTTCAGATGTAAGTGCAAGAGTTCAGATGGGCCAGTATCCAGCTATGCCTGATCAATTATTGACTGACAATTACCGGAATGCACAACATATATTTCGAAGTTTACGAAGAAGAGAAACTGTCTTGCGACACGCTCGAATGAGCCAATATTCTCCGCTCCATTGTGCTTCTAAGGGACCAGCATATCTTTCTAGTAGAATAACCCTATTGTATCAAGGTAGCTAGATCAAATATGCCCTTAGTTGAAATATGATCTTCTCCTTTGCAGCTATGGCTGTCTGAGCACATGAATGGGAAAGTTGCTGCAAGTCGTGTGTCGAGGATGCAAGTTGGATCTACATCATGACTCTATCCTTTGTGTGGAAGGACTAAGAACACAGAATTCAGACCGGGCATATTGAGGATCAAATCCAATATCACAGCATGTTGATGAGGTTTGTGGGATTAGGTCTATGTCATTACGTGGTTCGAGGAAGTTATACTTGTACGTCGTTGGAGAGTGTTGCTACCACCACCTCAACACTTATCTTGCTTTGTTCTTCTTTCTACACGTTGACTTACGCACACATATAGGTAGGACATGCGAGTATATCTCAAACCGCTTCCAGCTTTGCTCAGAATCCGCAAACACTAGTTTCCAGTTTCGATGAACACTGCAAAGGCCATGTATCATTGCACTGTTCGCTGGTGCTCAGTCAAGGGCGTCAAGCTACCCTGTAGAAACCGTCCCAGAAGCCTACGAAACTCGCTTTCCGGAGTCAAGCAGAGGTTCTAGATCGAAATGGACAGTAAAGCCTTGGGTACGTTGTATTGACCACATTGTCCAGCATGGAAGCGCGATTCGGCAACGTCGTAGTACCGAAGCCATCCCCGAGATATCCTGCGGTGCCACGGAGGGCCTGCACTCTTCGCTGCTCGGGCTTCGAATAACCAAGCCACTGGGTTTCTTTCGAGAATTCGCCTGAGCGAACGTAGGTGCCACAATCATGATCCTATCGACACTCCGATCTTGAACCTCGGAATGAGAAGCATGACCCGAACAAACTTGCACCTCATGATGGGATGGATATATAGAGATGATGCATCTTTTACTCAGCCGTTCATGCCAGACCTGCTGGCATTAGCCCTCTTCCACGGAGGGAACGCATCAAACTGGTGCTGTCTCACTTTCCACCGTGTTTCCCGACAACAACATCAATCACCCAAGGAAATCGAGGTTCGTCTTAGGTACCTGGCATACTTTTGGTCTTGGTGAGGACCTCGAGTCGAGTCGAATCGCGCACCCTCTCATCACATGGCACTGCCGACGCTTCGCAGTCGAGTAACAATAAAAGGGGAGAATTACCAATAATATGGCAACGTAGCGCAACTCTGCTGCGTCAACAGCCTTGCAAACCGACAAGGCAACGGTGATGCCGCATGTATCTCGACATGCACGTTCTTCCGAGAGATCAGTCGACAAATCATACCAAGGAGCTCTGTGACAAAGATGATAGCAGGGCAGCGTGAAAGAGGGATCAATGGCTGACACACCTGGGCACATTGATCACTCTCAGGAAGGCCAACCTCCATCTCGTCACAACGGAATGGAAATCTCGTCGTTGATTACTTCTTCTAGGTTCTCCCCCCAAGGCCGAGCTGTGGAGAAAGAAAAAAGAAAAGAAAAAGGAGGCACAGCGCCGACATCACCAACCCCAAGCGCTGCAACGACGGGCAAACAGTAGCGGCAGCAGAAGGTAGCGCCGCCAAGTGGTCAAGTGCCACCAGCACGCAGGGTAACGCCAGGGATCCCTCCCCCTCTCCCGGGGCCTCACGAGCATCGCCATTACGCAGGGTGGGCAAAAAAGAGAAAATAGAAGAAAGAAAAAATAGCAGGCTCATGATCGGTGGAATGCCTTAACTAAGAGGTCCACTTGAAGCTCCGGTGATTGCCCCAGCCTTCCACGTCCCCCTTCCCCTCCCCCCTCCGAGTCGTGGTCCGCCTAACGGGCCAACCGGAAACGGTAGGCAGAGATGGGGGAAAGGCGAAACGGATGCGCCGGACGGCGTCATGGTCCGTAACTGGTCAGCCATCGGTCGAGAAGTTGATGTGGAGACAGCGAAGAGGTGGTACTTGTGCCGTTTCTGATGGTTCGTGGGCTGAAAAGGCTAGCCATGTCGTCGTAGGAATGGTAGCAAGAGAATTCCGAGTCGGGGGGTTCACGTTATCGAGTTGCGACGGTCTAGGATAGAACAAAGGATGTAACTCGAGGGCCTGCCTGGGAGCTTGAAATTGGAGGCGGTTGCTGGAGCGGTTCGACCTCGTTGATTACTAAAACAACAGAGAGAGAGAGAGAGCCTGGAACAAGGAACCTGCCACATGGATCAACGTCTGTGACCGCTATTGCAATTAAAAATTCCTCCACTAACATACGGTGGCAGGCTCATGGCATAAGGTATTTTCCACAAGGTCTGAGCAACGAAGCTTGCGATGGTAGCACGTACCAGTAATCTACTGTATAACGAAACCACCGCTAGCGCTTTGATCCCTTCCATCCATCTAGTTAGAATAGTAGCGAGAGTCGCTGTACCGTGAGATATCGCTTAGAAGCAAATCGTTCGGAGACGGGAGGTTCAGTTTCAGGAAAGCGCAGGGATGGGAAGACTGATTGATCTGCAAGCGTCCATGACAACGGGTAAGCTGAAAATTTCCCAAGGACGTCCTAAGTTAGTTAATTAGCTGCTTGGACTTGCATGCCTGCTGCTCGCCAGCACATCCTAGCCATTGATCGATAATGATTTATCCTGATGCAGTCTCATCTCCGGAAGCAATCGAGCGAGCACTGTACGGTACGGTACTGACGGGTTCGAACAGCGTCTGCATCCTGTAGAGCAGGGCCTGCCTGGGCTGTGTCGTGCCATGATACAACGTATCTCTAGCAGTGACGAAGGATCAACCCTTGCAGCTTGAACCTCCCCTTATCAACGTCATCGCGAGCTGGCTCTAGGTGAGCAGCACGTCTTCCTCGTCAATCTGCATCCCGATACGAATTCACACGTATTAGCGTGAATTGTCAGGAGAGAAAGATTCCAGTGGATCAAGCCATCAAGCGCTGTTCCTCCGCTGGGGTGACGGAAGTTTCGACCGCCGTTGAGGGCTTGCACTGTATAGATGGCTACCAGGTTGGATGGGACGTACGGTAACAGGCTCAGGCGAACTAACAACAACGCATGCGTTGCAGGTAAGAAATCCTCTGGCCTTTGGGCTGCAACTATGTAGGTAGGTGATCTTAACGTTCAAGAAGCTCCAGGAGGGAGGGGTTCAACGTCCTTGGGAACTGGTGAGAAAGCCATAGCGAAGTGCCAGCTTTTGCCAGGCTTATTATCCCTTCCTCCTGCTGGGATTATCCTATTGAGAAAGCCACAATACGCGTTGACGTCGAGAATTGTCAAACGACCGAGCTACTTGGGCCATTTTCCACTTTTGATATTCACTGTTGGTGAAGATGTCTCTCGCGAGCGCGAGGGCGAGCTTACGGTTGTCTTGTAAGTTAACGTCTGCCGAGAAGAAAAAGGGTCGGACGCAGAGAACCACCGCGAACCACCGCGAACCAGTCAGATTAGATGCGAGGGGTGGATTCTGGAGGAGATAGTTGAGAATCCTCGGCGGACAGACGGCGTTTGAGTAGCTGGTGTATCTAGTTGGAAGTCAAATTCTGTCGAGTTCTTTTACTACCAAGTCATCATCGCATGCCATGGCTGGCTTTGACTCTGTCCCGGCGTAGTGTGGTTCTTGGTGCCTCCATCATTCTGGATGGGTAAAGTCGCGACCAATCGTCCGTCTCTAGAATGTGAGTGGCTTCAAGTCAAAGACCAGTATCACTTCGTCATCGGCTACAGTACGCAGCCAGGCAAACGTTAGGGGGCACGGTTTAACCGTACTGTAACGCCGAGAGAGTTGAAGCGAGCTCTATCGCCGTCCTGAGACTATCAATCGTAGGGAGGAACTTCTCTCACCAAGCTGATCGAGTTGCCAGATCAAGCTCGTGGCGTCTGAATCGCGGGAGATGAGCTGTCTTGGCTCACGAACTGACAGTTCTGTCAGCCAAGACAACCTCCAAAGTACAGCTTCTCAATGGTCGCTGAGCTGGATTCGTCGAAAGGCTCCATACTGGTGCTTGATTACCTAAAAGCACGGCTCTCAAGCGGCCGGCGTACTGAACTGGAGGCTGGCTGCATTGGCGTAGCGAACCTTGCGAGTCAGGTCGACGAATGCTTCACAATGGTGCAACTCGAACTTGATTGCCTCGTTCCTACGGATCTTGGCTCGTCGGAGACCAGACCTTGTCGCAAGCAGCAGTTTCCGATGGCGCGGGCGTGCTGGAGGCTGTACTGTACTGTACAGACTACCAATGTTCGTGTACTGTAAGATTGGACAAGGGAGCAAGAACAAGTGACCCTGGTATTGTTGAGCAAGCGCGGTCATGCAGGACCATTTTTGTCTTGCTGGGGCATGAGGGAGAGTCAGTCAGCAAAAGCAGTTGCGCATCATTGGTCCAGTTCAGCACCAACTCCAGGATTCTTCTTGTGTGGCAGCGACTCGGGACCTCTCGTGAAGCTCTGATGTGATGCGGGCGACCAGAAAAATCCAGGATCCAGGCTTCAACATGCGCTCTTCTGGAGTCTGCGCCCCATTTCTGTGGCACCGGTGCAGCCCGCTTGGATTGAGGGGATTTTGGATGGTGGAACCTCGTTCGACTAGACCGCGTTCCGAAGGGGGCACGACTCCATCGAAACCTGTGTCGATGCGTTTTTTCCGCAGTTTGATGTTGTTGATCTAGTCCTCAGAGATGGCGTCTTTTGTCGATCCACGCGATAGCGGCTTCGTACCGTCCTGGGCCAGCTTCGACAATAAGCACCCCCCCCTTTGACTTATCTGCCTTTGAGGCTTGGGCCGCGGCGGCAGTTTGCTACGGATTGTCCACGGTTGTACTGGATTGAGTTGGTCGACGACCGGACTTCAGATGGCGCCTTGGGACGAAGGTCGGCGGGCGGCGTAGTGTGAGAAAAGCGGGCTAGCGATTGCAATTGCAATTGCAACTGCAATCCAAGCCCCCTCCCCGGCAGCGGCTTGCAGTCAGGAGCGACGACTGACTTTTAGCTTCTCGAGCAGTGGCAAAGACACGGAAGAGCCCTTGGATTCTTCAAATCGCGGCCATCGATCATGATAGATTGACGCAGAAATTTTTCATGTTTATTTTGATGTTTATTTTTCGGGGTTTCAATTTTTTGAGATAGATAATTGTAATTGTTGTTGTTATTCTTGTTCTTGCGTTGTGAAGCCGGCACTAGGTGGTATAAGTTTAGCACCGTATCCGCATACGAAAAGAGCAATAAGAGACAGAAAAGCCGGGGCGCTAGAAACACCATGCTGGTAATAAGTGCATGGGTGTAGACGTTAGCGTACCCATTATTAACGGATCACCAGGCTCACAGTGATATACCGTTCCGTACTCACAGTAACTGGATTAGACAGCGCAGAGAGTGGCAATGCTCCGTATGGTTTGACCACACAGTAACGTAACTAGCGACTCTCGAACGCAGTCGTGTTGGCAAAGCATCGGTGAAATGTATAATCTGTATGTGCTTCCGTGTCCCGTATCGCGTTTGGGTCTATCAAGTTTGATGGCCCGCGATTTGGCGACGGTCTCGGATGTTGGTTAGGTTCAAACGTTGACCAGAGGGCTTTATCATGTGTGTCCAAGTCATGCTGTGAGGCGTTGGCAGGATGCAGCATGCCTGAAGAGCAGGACGGGGCGTGCGAATAAAGCATTGCAGTGCAGGATGCTTGATCGAAACAACCCTCGTCTCTCTCTCTCTCTCTTGTTATCATCTCCTTCCATCAAAACCGCCTTGTTAGCTTACGCCTTTCAACCTCGAAGCTTTCGCTGGTCAGCGGAAATGGTAGTGAGTCAAGCATAGAGCAAGCAATGACGCACGGCGACCAACTGTGTATACCCGTGACTGTGCAGCCAGTTTCCGTCGTAAAAAGAAAAGCACCCTTTACCCCTTGGAGTTAGTACAATAGCGGAACCTTGACTTGTAGAATGAAGCCTGCCATTGGAGATGAGACTTGTCAATCTTTTGGAGTATGGAGTACGGAGCACGGATTACGAGACATGCTGCATCACTCAGTGGACTGTCGCCGGCAATGTCGTGGGCTTGTGGTGACAGGAGCCTTGACGTTCTGGAGTCGCCGGCCGTCGACAAGGGTCCACCGCAGTCAGCTTCCTTGATTAATTAATTCGTGTCAAAGGGTTTCCCCTTCCATTCTAACACTTCTAACACCCCCCCCTTTTAGATCGTCCTGAGTCGATGTCGAGCTTCACTTTGAGCACGCAGGCAGTGGGACTTGTCTGATGCCAAGTATGAAGCGCAGGATTCCTGTGGAGACCCTCGTTGAATCATTCGTTGGATGGGATTCACGCTCAACAATCGTGGAAGGCAACTCCTTCTTTTTCCCAGGACAACCCCTTGTCCATCCAAGTCGGAGATGCCCCCCCCGCTCTGCCATGTTGTGCCTTTCATTGGCTGCAAGCTGGGGCTTTAATTGACTCCCCTTCGAGATTCCGTACATTACCACTCGCAACCCACCTACTGGACTAGTGAAGCACTTTCAGCTTCAAAGCGTGCAGTGAGATACAGCACGTTGCGTATTCGAGGTATGATGGATGGCCTGATCTGAAAGTCGCTATCTCTGGCGCAAAAGATTGTCTGCCCGTCTCCCTTCATTCCTCTGGAGCCATCATGGTAAGTCGAGCTGAGTCGAAATCAGCCGAGTCGATCTACAAAAGGAAAAACAGGCGGAAACACGGCTTTCAGACTTGCAAGGAGGCGAACGGCACGGGATACCCCCGGGCTGAGGTCCGGAACAGCCAGGATTCAATGTCGTTTTGCCAAACAACCGAACGATCCACTTCCACACCAACGAGGGCTGATTGAACCGGAGGCGGTTAGACACCACTACGACGACGCTGGTGGCTCAGTGTCTGGGCCAGCTGGGAACACGAATGCAACGACAAGCTGTCGTCAAGGGAGAGTCAGCGGTCGATGAGACAAATCGCTTTATCTCCAACGCGACGGCTCGATACGCCGGCTTTCGTCGTCAAGTCACCGTCCAATGATGCACGTCGCAAACCACGCCCCAGACGGGCTGATGAGGAAACCAGCTCCCTCAGTAAGCCGGTGGAACCAGCCTAAGCAATCATCCGTACATGCGTCGTCCACTTGGTTCGGTCTACGGATGTACCATCTCGCCCTGTCCGCGTACCGTATCTAAATGCGCACCATGAGCGACTGATTGCTCACAAGAGATGCCTTAGCTGTACTAATAAATGAAACTTGCCAGCGTTAAATAAGCGAATTAAGGCCCCCCCGGGCTTGCTCTTGAGTCGCTGGTGGAACAGTCACTACACGACTCGGGCTACTTCGCTAACACAAGATCAAGGCTCAAGCGAAGGAAGGCATCAATTTGCACTGGCATGCGTGTCTTGTTCCCTAGTCGTCCGTGTACCTCGTTAGGCCATACTCCGTAGTGGAAGCTCTTTGCCTCGACGTGCCTCGTTGGGTTTTCGTGGCGTACCTGCTGCTTCCTCGCGCTCGCACGTAGTAGAGTAGGTGCATTCATAGATTCGCGCTGCTGTCGTGTTCCATTCGTTGGGTCAAGCACCCGGCTTGGACATCGGAATGCCGTGACTGCAGTGGTCGATGCTTGGCCTTGTCCAGTGAGCGAGCGGCAAAGCCTTTTCGCATCTGCTTATCACATCCATCATTGGATACGCAAGTAGGAAAGGCGGGTGGAATAGCACCGCCAGGTTTCGCAGGTACCCTTGCAATACATGCTAGACTAGCAGGTTGTCGTAATAGGGAGGGAGGGAGGCGGCGGAAGATTGGACATGGTTTGAGGAATTTCGAGGTGCAAGAGAGACTAGCCACGATAACGTATGAGATCACAGCAATATGATGAGGTGAAGCCTACGCTTCTTATTACCAGCGATCCTTTGACTACCCGTGACACCGAGGACTCTAGCCAAGGGAGGATACGAGACTCAGTGCGGAGCTTCAAGAAACAGCCCACTCTGCTTCGCTCGGTACGAAGTAACCTCTTCCATGATTATCACCACGAGTGATTTTGGATGGCTCTTTTTTTTTAAGCACGCAGATCACCACTAGACACGCAAGCGTCATGGCGGCAGGACCATCCGCACTATTTCGCGAAGGGCGGCCGTGCAGGGGCTGGCGAAAGGGAGTAGAATGGTGGCTTTGATGGACGGTGAGTTTGATTGTTTCCACACAACTTACACCTTTATTTAGCTTGTCACCTTCTACTGTACTCTACTACTGTACTGTAGTGGTAGCTATGGTGCGGTACTGTGTCAGTGTGTACACACATCACCTACAGGCACCCACCACGCAAGCACATATTCAGGCGTACCGTAGGCTTTGTTGGCTTCAAAGCCAACCCATCTACCAACCAGCACTAGGTTTGAGATGCGTTATCATACAAAGTATGTACAGTGCAGATGTAGTCAGGCTACCCAATATTTCGTCAGCTAACTCGTAGCGTCACCAGATAGACAGCGGCCCCATTTCCATTTTCCAACGAGACCCGGACCATCAGATCAATAACCGCTACGGGCGGTCTATCGTGACCCCGGTGATGCTCGTGCATTGCACATAGTTGGGTCCCTCTCTACTCTCCGACGGTCTGACTCTCTTTGATGAGAGGCGTGTCGGACGCCTCTTTTTGCATGGTCTGGCCCCTCTCATCATCAGGGGATTTAAAAACTCAAGACAGACGGAGCAGGGTCAGGACTCAAGTTTTACCTTGTAGTGGGGGCCGCTTCGTAGACGCCAGAGACGACGATGGTTTGTCCGCCTCGCCGCGAGTATTCACGACGACGGCGGTAGCTGGTAGGCTACGCTCCTTGGCCACCTACCGGGGCAGGTGTCCGTCGAGCCATACCAAACCCAGTGCATTGGATCATCGTCAGGTCGCAGGAGGTTTTTATAGGTCAGATGCAGATGGATGCGTACTGTATGGGGTACGACAAAACTTTAGACGGCTTTTATTCATGCCCCCCAAAACCCTTCCATCCATTCGCGCCGCTTTTCGCAATTTTAAAAGCTAGCAGGTGAAACTATGTGCAGAGTACGTACGAGTAGCAGTAGCTAGCGAAAAACCAAGGCCCCTCAGGTCATCACGTCGTTGAGTCTTGGGGGACCACGGATGGAAAACGCCGCCTACGACGAAGACACGAACACGTCTACGGAGGCAACTTCGTCTAAGTCCAAGACCAAGACCAAGACTTTACGGCGGTCCCGAACAGTTCAGCCTACAACAAAGGGATCCCTTTAGGCGATAGCCTTCAGATGCCCCTAGATCACACAAGATCAATGTACCATGTAATCGCCGGCCTCTCGAGATCCATGCCATTGTGGACGCCCTTTTGGAAGTCTTGCGACGAGACCAAAAAACCAAAGATCCTAAAAAGGTAAGCGAGGAATCATGGCTTGGTGGAGCTGCATTCATGGATCATGATCATGAAAGCACAAAGCTTGCGATGCTCGGCAAAGTATCTTTTCCTCTTCGGGTACCAGCTCCGGATGTCGCATCCTCACAGCTTTTCCCGTCAGAGGAGCCGATGTAGGGGGGTCTCTCAAGGGAGCTCAGCGCCGACACCCCCCCCAGCCTTACTGGCTAAGGGGAAATGGAGGGCTCGCTAGTGGTGTTCTGGCCTGCTGGGACTTGCTCGTTGAGGCTTCCAGCCTACGCCTGGGGTGCTGCAGCAACGCAGTCAGCTGGAAGGCGCCACGACGTCCCCCTGCCCAGCGTGTGCAGCAGACAACCTATGCCTCATGTACCTTCTGGCGCGGCGCAACATCCGTCCGATCCCTTGACTGCGGCGGCCAGCCGGGGTGGGGGAGGGCAGCAGAGGCCTGGAGTGCCACCGCCCGGACTAGAGACGGACAAGTACCCGCTCGAGGGGCACAGGCTCTGACACTTAGAGTTTGCCAGCGACAGATGTACCTGCCCAGCCCTCTCTAGTGGGGTTGAGCGGCCTGCGCATGTGTGTGTGAGCAATGTCTGAGAATGGAAGCGACACTACGCCAACGGCAAGTGCTCCAGAATCGACGTCGTCCTGAGTTACTACGCACGTAACCACCAGACAAGGCATGGACTGACTTGCTTGCAACTTCAGTTGGTTGGCCCTTTTCTCTCTCTTCCTTTTCCTTTCTTTTCCTATTTTCTTTTTCCTCTCTTTACGGCTTCTTCTCCTTCACCTCTCTCGTCTAGCAGTAAGCCATTCGTGTCGTTGCTGTCTTCTCTCCCTTGGACGTCTGAAACTACTGGGACAATTACTCGTCTCCGCCGTGGGTGTTCATCCTCCGAAATCAACACTGTCGATACGACCATCCATGCCCCCCCCCGAGGCCCACCGCGAAACCTTGAAAGAGACCCGACTCTCGCAATTTCTCGCCGAATCCTCACTTTGTCTCACGGGAACTCTCGTGGAGCAGTGAACTAACTGCCTTGTCCGCGATTTTACAATGATGGATTTTGACCGTTGCTGATCCCCTTTCTAAAACAAACGCGGCTTCCCATTATCAACGAACAAAGTCAACTAAGCTGGCACCCGCCCGACCTCACCTCAACACCAAACGCCGTGCTTCACTGGCCGGTCACTTACACGAATTCAACCACCCGCTGGTTGATGCTCCATTGCAGCCACCTCACCTGTTTCCGCTAGACCAACCGAACTGAATCATCTCCATCAGCCATCTTGTTGGAACCTCGTATTTCACTACCCAAGCTCTTTCACTCTTACGCATTCGTGGGGCCTGCACCAACGCACCAATTCACCTATGTCGATTAGACACTCTCACGCTTCTTCCTCCTACTATCCTCCAACGCCAGCCGATATCTCGATTTCGCAAAGCACCGTCCTCGATCCCTCGAAAGTTTCGTTCCCTAACCTTCCGCCCTCAACAAACGAAGCTGTATATCCAGGGAGCGGGCTGAGGACCCCCCCAGTCGACGAAATGAGTGCCGTTTTCCAGCCTTCTCTGGTCTCCTACGATAGTCATGGCATGCATAGTTATCCTTCAACAATGTCACAGGCTAGCAGAGCCAAATCTGCTGCACACGAGGCCAGAAATGCTCAGTACTCGAGAGCCTCGGTATCACTGCAATCACAGCAGCAACTATACCAGCACCAACAACAGCAGCAACCACATAACCTCATCGTGCCTTCGACGGTTTCACAACATGATCCAGCACAGTCTACGATATCCCATCTTGCCCCGACTGCGAGGACGACGACCAACCCATCAACACCTACGACGAAGTCCGTGCCAACCTCACAAGGCGGATCTTTGTCTCGAAGAGATTCCGACTCCCTCATTTTCCACAGCCTGAAGATTCCGAAATGCATAAGTCTCACTGGAGGCAACCTTCCTGATTTTGCAGCTCAAGTAAACTAACCTTCTCCCGCCAAAATTTTGTCTTTGAGTTTGGGGCTGACGTTTAAATTACAGATGACTTGTCTATTTTGGTTCGAGACTGTAGACGAACTGAAGCAAGCCCGATCGATTCGAACGCGCTCGTCAAATGCCCCAATCCCTCGGTTGCCATCCTTAGCGAAACCACACGACCAATTCCGAAAATGGGTCTACAATGTGCTATCGACGACTCAAGTCACACAGAATGTCATTCTCCTGGCGCTTCTATTCATTTACCGCCTAAAGATGTCGACACCCCAGATCAAGGGTCGTGCTGGAAGCGAGTATCGACTGCTCACGGTGGCCCTTATGCTGGGCAACAAGTGTATGTTTTGCTCGCTACAATTATCACTAGAGAACTTTGATCTAACATGCGACGGGTAGTCTTGGATGACAATACGTATACGAATAAGACATGGGCCGAGGTCTCATGTTTCTCGGTGCAAGAGATCCATGTTATGGAGGTTGAGTTCTTGAGCAACATGCGGTACAACCTAGTAGCCACCAAGTCTCAATGGGAAGAGTGGCTGGACAAGCTCGCTTGCTTCCACGAGTACTACGAGCGAGCCTCGAGACAACCTGCTTCGCCGGTCAACGCTACCTCGCCAACGACCAAGGCTTTTCAATCCCCGATTCCCTCGCCGACCGGCACCATGCATCCTAGTGGCACCGCCTTGCCAGTTACCCCGTCTGTAGCCGCAGTGACGTCGCCAAGCTCGGGTCATTCGCAGTCGCAGAACTGGACTGCTTACCAGACCAACGCTATCTCACCCCTGGCGATGAAGCCCACTGTGCAATTCCCTGCCTCGAGAAAGCGAAGTCCTGATGGGGATGCCGTCGACCACCCTGCTAAGCGACCGGCTCCTCAACGAGCACCTCTCACTGTCAACGTCCCAGCCGTCAACCCCAGACCCCTCAACAACGGCGTCGACCACTCAAGGCTGCCTATGCCTCACCTGAGCTTGCTTACCGAGCAGTCCCAGATGGGCCAGCCTTCTTTTGCAAATACTAGCAACGGATACCCTCAAGTGAGCGCCCCTGTAGCCCAGGCCCCTCAGGCCCCTCAGGCCCCTCAGGCTCACGTCTCTCTGCCTCCTCTGCAGCCGGGCGTGCGTGCCATGTCGACTGTCTACCAGCCTACCCCCGTTACCATGGTGCAACAACCCAACTTCCCAACCACAGCGGGTGCTTCTATGACGCCAGTTGGCTACTCAACCCACAATCCGGTCAACTTCAACACGCCAAGCAAGCAGCACAGCCCTGGCGGTCTGGTTCCATATACCTCATCACCAATTACCGATCAATTCAATCAAGCATCGGCCGTGCCGACGCCGTTGGCTCACACGCCCATGTCTAACTCGCCAAGCGTATACCTACAGCAACGACCGAGCCCCTACAAGCCTGTCCGTCACGTCAACACACTGCTTTACCCGCCACCATCAGCGTCTCTTGATCAATACCATCTCTCGCTTCCCCCGACGCAGATGCACTACCAACCCCTGGGTCGTCGAAACGATTTACGAACCGGCATCGTGCCCGAATTTCTCGTCTACAATCGGGGGCAGCAGTATGCTACCCCGAACCAAGGTTTTCCACAAGGACACTACCCCTCTTAGGGACGGGGGCATTTCTCGCATTGAAAACCTGCATCGCAGCTCACTGCTTCGTTCTAATAAACGGAGGTCACTCATAGGCCTATCTGCCTAGGTCTTATTTACGGATTGATGTTTTCTGTTTGTATTTTATTCTCTTGAGGAAGATTTTGCATTGCATGGCATTTGGCGTTTGTAAAGGAAAGGCTTGATCACGCCATCGTTCAACAGATTTGCGTTATCAGCCACGGAACGGGAATGGAAAGGGAATGGATAAGCCATGGTCACAACGGGTGCATTTATAACGGCGTTGAAATTTTGTATGTCTTGTAAAGTGCATTCACAGGACCTAGGACTGGCTTGACCTACGGATTATGATGGATGATGAGAGCACAAGTCCTTACAACAGGAAGGACTCTGAGCACCAAGCTTGCTCAGCTTGCGGGCAGGCGAGAGATGGCAAGGGGAAGGCCATTGAAGCCGGGTACATATATACATGGTCATCAATGACTGCAATAGATACCTGTGGAAATAGATTGTTGCCAAAGGCGACAAAGTGACGCTTCAAGTAAAGTCCCGTTCACATGTCTTTTCTGACAGCTGAAGACCTTTGTTGGATCCTACTGGTAAGTCAACCCACCCACTAACCAGCCACCCCCAGAAGCTGGCCACCTTCAATACCATTCAACACAACGGGACCAAATGTTATGACATTCAATTTGACTACAATGCAATACATTAAAAATATAGAAAATTCAGAACTAGCTAGTAAAGCTGCCATTCAATGCATATATCTTCAAATTTCATTGCACTGACTTTCACTGATATTCTGGGTAGGTCCAAGAGCTTGTATATACGTTCTTGAAGCTAGAGAACATCAGAGACTTATGCAAATTGCATATTAAGGTCTATAGTGACCTTCTTCTTCTATTTAGGTCGCAATTCCTTAATTTAATGATTTAGATGCCTGATTTGTATATTCTAAGCTATTGCTATGATGTTATGGCAGTCTAAAGCTGTGCCAATCTTCCTTATTATTAGTTAGGCTTGTAGTATGAGTTCTAAGGTACTAAAAATGTAATTTAGAGAGTGATAGAGATTAGAAGATAACTTTAGTGTATTAATAATGACTTCTGAGTCAATAGATATTATGTTTTTGGGCATAACTAGGCATGAGACCTATTTATTAATTATTGAGTTTAAAAGAGGCCTTGATAGGTTGACTAGCTATATCCTAGAAGCTTTCTATATAGCCTTGATGTTTTTTGCTATAATAGCAGTCTCTCTTGCCTTAGTATAGCTTTTGAGAAAGCTGATCTTGCTAAAAGCTATTACATTGTCAAGACCTATACTATAAGTCAAATTAGTAATCTCTTTACAATAGGCAGCCTTGAGAGGGCTAAATATAGCAATATTAAGAGATTGCAATATATATAATATATATATTAGCAAGAAAAGGATATAAATATTATTTCTAAAGTATTTAAATATAAAGTCATTAGTTATATAATTGCTATAGCTGTTTAGAAGAAGTAGCTTAGGTTATGAGGCATTTGCAGGCTTTGTCTAAGGAATGAATATATTGATAAGCCAATTTAATGCAATTTAATAAGTGGTCCAGCCCTTTTCAGAGGCTATGAAATGCCAATCTTCAAAGGGGCTTATTTCATTAGGAAACTATTGCTATTGAACTATTTTGCCCCTAAATATTACTAAAGATAAGATCAATAACTTAGTAGCTAAAATACACTTAATAATAGTTATCTAAAAGTATAATCCTAGTTATTTAATAATAGCTAGCTTCTTCTCTGAGCTTTCTAGTATAAGCTTATTACTGCCTTAGCCCTTTATAATACTTATTTTATCTATATTATATTAATTACAAGCTAGGATCTCCTTAATAGCCAGTATTATAGTAAGCATAAAGAAACCCTTAATAACTTCAATAGTTATACTATTAAAATATACTAAATTAATTCTCTTGCCTCTAATAGTACTGATTTCTAGGTTATAGTATAGGAAAGCCTTAATTCAATGCTTACTAATATAATAAGGGCTTTTAATGTATTTAAGGATTTCCTTAATAAATCTATAGAGCTAATTATAACTTATAGAGACCCCTAGTAACTATTAAATAAGGACTTAGCGATAGAGAAGCTATTCCTAAACCTTTGATAATTTTTGCTAATTTTCATGACTTTCTTTGCATAGCATACTTCTGCATAAACAATCACCTAGGGTCTGTCAAGGTACCTAATGAAGTAAGGCAGCCTTTCTGATTGATATATTGTATGCAATATCATAAAGTGCATTTTGAAGATCTTGTTCAATGTAATAAGTCATGGTGATTCAAATGAGCATAAAATTAAGTTTGTAGGAAAATTCCTCATAAAGATATGGCAGAGTTACAATATAGAGACTATATCTAGATAGATGGAAAACAGGTGATTGGGGGTGGCCGGCTACCAGGGGTGGCCAGTTAGTGGGTGGGTTGACTTACTGGGTGGATATCAAACCATAAGTCTCAAAGCCTTTTTGATTGGCACATTGCAAATATGACGCTGATTCACGTCAGCTCAGCCGGGCAATACGATCTGCATCATTTAAAGCTAGAGAGGTTCATCAACAAGCGCCCTTCTCCCCAGCAACGGGTGGATCCCTTTCTTCAGATCACCAATTATAGTGTGCTCTGTGCTGGCCAATCGCTAGCTCATTTGCCAGCTGGCGGCACCAGCGCCTCTCTACCTCTGGATTGTAGCATTCGCGCACTCTAACGCACTGGTCTGAAAGGTCTCCTCTAGCGCTACAAGCTACGAGTTACCTTCAACTTACAGGGCCTGGACGTGCCCGCCCACTTCTTTCCTCGATCCATCTCCACCTCTCCATCTCCAGACTTCACGTTGCCCGTCGACGAGCGAGCCTCTCTCTCTGCCTTGTTTTGTCTGTTGAGTTGGGCCTCTTCTCTTTTACATTCGCTTGATTGAGTTTCCTTCTCGCTGAGATAAATCCCCCCTTCAATACGGGTTGTTGTGAAATATTCATCTACGTTGGAGCGCTAGCGATAAGGGAGAAAGGGGGACATCATCACCTGTTCACAGCGTGCGAACCGCAATCCTCAAGTTAACCTTTCGATCCGCCCTTGACTTCACCCTCCACGGCCTCACGTCCCTTGTTGGCCGGTTAGTCCAGGGGGATTTCTCCTCGGGACGCCCTTGACAAACTGCTATAAGGGTGATATTATCTTATTTTGCTCCCCTTGAGTTACTGGTAGGCGGGTTGCATTCCAGTCAGGATTCGGCCTCGCTCCAGCCTTCCCTGGTTGGGTAGCATCGATAGGTCTTCGCTGCCGTGGTTGGCGGTTTCTTGCCCTCTGGCTTTTCGACGACGGGCGACTTTCGACCTGCGACGACGAAGACGATAACGTTTGCGACTACGCGACGACTGTGACACTACGCCTCCATCCGACATTGGTACGCTCGTTACGATTCACCTAGCTTGGCTTGGACGCTCGACTCAACATCAACACCTAGTCTGCCTTCTACGCCACACTAAACGACGGTCGTTTACGTTCGGAAAACCGTCATCATGCCGGGCTTTGGCGAGTTCACCTCCATCTGCGAGACGGCGCCCCTGCCTCTCTGCGCCTCCATCGGCCCTGTCCTATCCTCCTCCGGCCGGGTCGGCATTGAGCCCGATTGCTACGCACGCAACATCGAACTAGCCAACACAATCATCTTTGCAGGTGCCGCTTCGGTCATGCACATCGTGGCCCTCATCATGACAATCATCATGATTCTACACATTCGCTCCAAGTTCACTGCCGTTGGTCGAAAGGAGATTCTCAGCTTCTTCTACCTTTACATGCTGCTCACCTGCATCTCGCTCATCGTCGATGCTGGCGTTGTCCCGCCCGGAAGTGATCCGTACCCGTACTTTGTCAGCGTGCAGAATGGGCTGAGCAGCGCGGTCGTTACCTGTTTGTTCGTCAATGGCTTTGTTGGATTTCAGCTGTACGAGGACGGCACGCCGATGTCTGTTTGGACGATGTGGATCTGTTCAGTCGCTGCATTCGCCATAAGCTTCGTGGTCTCTCTCGGCACCTTCAAGAGCTGGGCTGGCTTGAGTCCTACCAGCACTATTGGTTTGTTTGTCGTGCTATACTTGCTCAACGCTGTCCAGCTGTTTGTGTACGTGATGATGCAGGTGCTTCTTGTTTCGAGGACGCTGCAGGATCGGTGGCCGCTCGGTGATATTGCCTTTGGAGTCTTCTTCTTCGTGGTGGGCCAAGTGCTACTGTACGCGTTCAGCGCCAAGATCTGTGTCGCTATCAGCCACTACTTTGATGGTTTGTTCCTTGCGACAGTGTGCAATCTGCTGGCTGTCATGATGGTTTACAAGGTTTGTCTCTTCGCTTGCGGAGAACTGATGCTTTTGCTGACATGTCGCAGTACTGGGATTCGATTACCAAGGAGGATCTCGAATTTTCAGTCGGCATGCGCATGAACAATTGGGAGGTCAAGGAGCTTCTTCCCGAGGACGAGCGACGAGGGACGGCTTTCTACGATGATCCCTACGGCCAAACCAGCTCTTACGACTTGCCCTACTCACCTGGGCCTGGCAATGCGCGCTACTCGACCAAATACTGAGCGATGGGCGAGCATATCTTTACATCAACCATGCCTTGACGACCAGCGTATATTTATCATGACATTATTGTTCATCTTTCTGCGCCTCCTGACGCCCACCTGTATGCAGATTTGCAGCACGAGGAAGGGTGCATCGCCTGTATCGAAACAGGCACGAATTTTATCTTTATGGGGCCTGGTTTCACTGGACGGCGTTTCGCAAGGGGATTACCACGAGATGGAACGGGACAATGGCGAGGCGCGTATGGGAACGATGGTTCCGGACCTAGGCAGTACAGGGGTGGGACTCATCAACGAAAGGGCGACGGCTTGTAGGACATTCAAGGAGGGAATATTTTTAATACAGCAGTCAGGCGCGATGAGCAAGCGAACAAGATTCAATCCAGCAACTTGGGTTCCTCGAACTTTTACGTTGTCAGTATCTGCAACCTTGTGTGGTGCGGTTTGTAAGATGAATGTTTTAATGCGATCAGGGTACTAACTTAGGGGAAGATCCGAATATCTGTGGGCGAACGAACAAGCGGTATTTAGTAAAAACCCGAGGCTTAATGCACAAAGAGTTCCATGAAATAAGATTGCGGCTTACGAGAGAATCATTACGTAGTGAACGGATTACCAAATGTGGAAACCTATGCCAGAGGAGGAAGGAGTAACATATGATGATATTGCTTGATTGGAGGTTGGGGCCTATCGGTGGCAGTCGGCTGGGTTCCACGGCCGACTGCATTTGGAACTATGTTCCGTGAGTGGATGCCAGCTACATAGGGCGGTTATGTGTCGTTGATTTTTTCTTTCTTTTTTAGAAGATAATAGGTGGCGTGAGTATATATGGCTGTTGGTTGTTGGTTGTGTCCTGTTCTTTGCTACGACGTAGAGTCGCAGGGGGTGTATCAGTCGGAGTCGCGAACGCCCGTGCGCTTTTCAGGAGGTGCTCTGGTTGGTTGGTTGGTGGGTAGGTAGGTAGTAGGCACTTGGGTACTAACTTAGGCGAAAGGAGATGATTGCGGTGGGTGGGAGAATTGGAAATATGATTTATCTTGCAACCAACATAGTGTGGTATTGACTAGGTCGATATAGTAGCATTAGGATGTTGGTCGTTTAGGATTACTGTGTGCTAAGAAAATCTTATGGGACTACCTAGTGGTGAAGACTATACGTCTCTAGTAAAACGCACTGTCTCTCCGAGTAGCTTGTACGACAGGCATGTTTCAGGCTAGACATGCACGAATACTGTAACATTTTGCGTTGCTCCGTAATCTGTACCGTATCAGTAATCAATGATCCCTGTAGTGCTGCGACTATCTCATGGACAGTCCGAAGGCTTGTGGAGTAACATCTCGGACCTGAGTACATAGATTGACGCCAGAGAAAGCTGATTAGCTAATGGGATACCCACAAGCCTTCGGACTGCTGTCCATGAGATAGAATTTCGCGGAGCGTTATACTTGGTACTGTAGTAGTCAGGCTGCTTGCTTGCTCAGTACTGCTGGTACTGTAAATGTAGAGTCGCGTTGACACAGCATCATCAGCAACAGAGCCAGGCTATCTACCTAGATATCTAGATGCGTAGTACGGTAGACCACAACGGAGCAGGTCAACCTCGCAGTCCTGTTAACGCCGAGGGCGCAGCAACGCCAAGGGAAGGGGAAGAGGAGGTGAAGTGGGTGTGGCGGGGTTCAGTTGGAAACAAGCCGAGCAGGTGAGTCTGATGATATGTGGACATCACCTCAGCGGGCAGGCATGCGGCAAGGTGATTAGCAGTGGTAGTTTACAGTAACGTAGCAGTGTACCAACAAGAAGTGCAACCAACGAGCTGTGCTTATTCGCATACCGAATTGCGGAGCATGTACCACCAACCACCAATTGACCAGTCGTGATATCATCTACTCTAGACTAGCGAACTTGTTTGATGGAGAACGGGTATGAGGAGATGCCTCTGCGAATGCTTGTCACCTTTAGTTGGTTCCTTCGCGCAGGACCTTTTGCGCATAACAGTATGGATAACTCCATAGTTGTTAGGATTTTGCTGCCGTCGTCTACTACGTCGTATCGCTCCTTCGCGATAGACGCCCCACCTTCCCCTGCGAGAGGCGAGACAAGGTGCGGTGAGTCGTGCGCCTCAGTTACGCATTAGCAAAGAAAAAGGGAGGGTGACCCAGAGTGTCGGTACCGATGTTGCAGTGGGTTTGGTATGGAGCGCGTTAGGAGGGGTGAAGTAATTAAAAAAAAGCTTCGGTAAAAGAAATGGTGGAGGGGGAAAAAGGAAAGGAAAGTTTGGGAACTTTTTAGCTTGAGAGGTGTGTAGACTTTCCTGTTTGGAACGTCATGTTGGTATGACATGGACATGGCCTGACTGCTCCTCTAGACTGATCTGGTAGTACCTTTCTAGTCTAGTATTTGTGATGGTCGTCGATATCCAGGTGAAAGAATGGTGGATGGTCTCTCTGTCTGTTTATCCGACTCTGCAGCAACGAGCCGTTCTAGGTGTGTCAAATCCTCCCGCCCGGCGGCACAGAGGAATGAAGGGTTGTCGGACCCGTCCAGCTGGATACCGCTAGACTCTTGCAGTCAGTCATCAAGAGCTGGTTCTGTTTGTTATGGATACGGATGTACCCTTTTTCGACGTTAAGCTAGCGGTGCTACGACCTTCCTCCTCAAATATGGCTTGACAAGCGTAGATAGCACTCTGGTACAGAACACTGTCGAGATGTTAGTCATTCCTTTCTCTCTTTCTCTCTTTCTTTCTCCTCTCTCCGACCTCTCCGCATCTTCGCAAACAGGTTGTACCTCGACCTCTGACGGACCGCTTGCAATACGCGGAAAGACGAAGCAGAGAATAGGGTTACGAAAGTATGTGTCATGGAAGATTAAAAAAATAAAATAGTAAGCCAAGACGGAGCAAGGCTAACCTAAGCTTTCTCGGCAGTATTAGAGTACGGAGACGTGCGGTCATTCCTTGCACGGGTAGTGGTATTCTTGCCTGGCGGCTCGGCCGTTTTCCAAAGATGGCACTCCATAAGTCATCGTGCCCACGCCGACGGTACGCCACATTATTGTCTGGTTGCCTATTCCCTGCTTGGGCAATTTCCTGTGCTGCTCATCCTCGGACTTGATGGAATCGGTAGCTCACGTTCTCATGAGAGACTCTCAGCTACTCTAGTAACGTTCGTAATTTATTAGCCGATTTTGCGCCCCTTGTCATTATCCGTGCCATTATCTACATACTAGCCTAGTGCTCTGCACAGTATGCACTACCCAAAGATAGCAGTTCCGAATGGTGCTGTCTCGCTACAACAAATAGAGTTGCATTTGCGTATGGGCCTTCTCCAAGATGCATGTAGCAGGCATTCTGGACAGAGGTGCTGTTTTAGAGTTTTTATTCTTACAGTAAGTACTCTCTGCTGCTTCTTCTTCTTCTTCTTCTTCTTCTTCTTTAGAGCCATCCGAATTGCAAAGTCTAGAACAAGGAACCACCCCACGGATGCGCAAACGGTTTTATTAATTCTCACGTGCGGCGAACTGCTTGTCAAACGTGGAAATGGAGGCGCAAAATAGGGGCATCATGGATGAATTTAAACCATTTAACGTTAGGTGTCGGAACCAGTTACGCAGTCCTACTAAGCTCATCAGTTGGTTACGCAGAGTACATACGTGCAGTACCGCGCATCGGTTCGAGAGGGTTTCTTGGCCCATGAGTCACTCTTAACTGATAATGACATGTTGCTTCGTATGGTACTATATACTAGCTATTATTTAGTCAATGCACCACACACTAACACTATCACGAGAAGCTTGGATGGTTGTTTAAACCAGGGTCTTTTGCGTACAGTATGGCCAGTAGAGCGTGCGTCTCGTACTCCGTACCGAAGGGTAGATGAAATGGAGTACATCAGTGTTTTAACGTGAGCAGTTGAGCAAGCTAGCTTTACGCTTTAATTTTTGCTAATAACGTCTTTCCAGTTTTAGCCTCCTTCCTTTGGTAATATGAACAGATGTAGTGCGTACCTATCTGCCCAATCTTTTTTTTCTGTTGTCCCTCTTTTTTTCTTCTACAGATAGGTATACACCACTCGGTCTTATTAGAGGGCACGTGCTAGCTAGCCATTCCTGGGGGGTTGGTAGGCAGCGGGGGTGGGTGTACGACCGACTGACACCAAGCCGGCTTTCTCTCTTTCATTAATAAAAATAAGTTAAAAAAAGGGTTTATGATTAGTTTTTGAGGACACCATGCGTTCATGGCATTAGATCATTGGTCTTTTGTTGACTGCTGTTCTCCAATCTCAACCCATACCTACCTTCCCATGGTACTTGGTACCCTATCCTCCTCTCATGCAGACTATCTCTCGAGCCTTGTGCCGCTTACTCCGCTTGGCATGTAGTCGACTGGTTCCTTTTCCCGTCACTGTGCCGCATGGAAACTGATGTGTAAGTAGTGAGATGCCATCGTCTGTTGGTTGATGATGACGGCGGTGTGTCGAGGGATGCATACGTCTGTACTAACTTAGCAGTACCTTGCTCGTATGTATGCTCTCTGGTCTTTTTTCTTCCTTCTTGTTTTGTTTCGTCGAGCCCGCTGGTCAGGTGGTCATCTTATCGCAAACCTAACCTTTTTTCCTCATGCCGTTTCCATACTGCTCTCCCAACGACAAAACCTTGTGCTTATTACTTCACTTTTCTACCTTCCACTTGATCCCTCCGTACTCTCTCCATCCATCCAGGCAGATTTCTGTTCTGAAGCTTATTTGACCGAGGCGACTGCTATATATCCGGTCAGGTATCTGATGTCCTGGTTTCTTTCTCCAAGCATATATCTTTGAGTCCCAGGTTTTCCCGGCTTCTATACCACTCCTGCTTGCTCCGCACCTTCTCATGTGTGCAACGAACGAATCGAGCTAGTCCGACACTGTGCCGTGCGCGCATCCCGTTACAATCCAGGCTTTGCGCTTCATTCTCTACCTATCTTTTCGAAGCAGATCCCCCTCCTTGACACTCAAATCGTAAGTTACATCGCAACGAGAGTTTTTGCTTCCCTTTCTTTCCCCTCCCCCCTTCTTGATCCTCCACTGCGTTTCCCGTCCATC